>CM050529.1:5723660-5923660 GCA_027563665.1 Antrozous pallidus | reverse complement strand
GGAGGGCAGTTGGGGGTGATCAGGCCAGCAGGGGAGGGCAGTTAGGGGTGACCAGGCTGGCAGAGGAGGGAAGTTGGGGGCAAACAGGCTGGCAGGCGAGCAGTTAGACATCAATTAGGCTGGCAGGGGAGTGGTTAGGGGGTGATCAGGCTGGCAGGCAGAAACGGTTAGGGGCAATCAGGGAGGCAGGCAGGCGAGCAGTTTGGAGCCAGCAGTCCTGGATTGTGAGAAGGATCGGGCCTAGGTGGGCAGTTGGACATCCCTCGAGGGGTCCCAGATTGGAGAGGGTGCAGGCTGGGCTGAGGGACACCCCTGCTCGCACCCCTGCCCCCCGTGCACGAATTTTGTGCACCAGGCCTTTAGTGTGTGTGTGTGTGTGTGTGTGTGTGTGTGTGTATATATATATATATATATATATATATATAATAAAATTAAAAATAAAAAGGACTCAGGGCTTGACTCCTTCTGCCTCCTCTGCGTCTGATCCAGGGATAAGCAGACGGAAATCCCTAGGCAGGGGAGCTGCCAAGAGAACAAATATTGGCCCAAAAGGCCTTTATCTCGCTTCTCCCTGAACCCGGAGGAGGGCTGGCCAATCACAAGTTCCCGTCCAAAGCGGGAAGGCGGGAAACGCACGACCCCCCCTCCCAGGGACACGCTCGGAAGCACGGAGCTTCTCTGGTTTCCTGAGCCCGGATCTCGCTGAAAGCAGTGGTCCCTGGTGCAGTGCTTACGAGGAAAAGCGGGTTTTGGATACAGTTTTCAGGGACCCCCCCTCTTCCATTCCACACGCACCTGCTTTCCCGGCACCCGCAGGGGTCACCCGAGGTCACGGACGCCAGCAGGTGCGGCCCCGGGGCGGGAGCCGGGCTGCCGGCAGCTCCCTTCTCCGAGGTGGGGGGCTGGGACGCTCGGATTTAAAATTAACCGGCGAACCTATTCATTCGAACGTATCAGGCGGAGCGGACTGACCTTTCAGCTCCGTGTTTCTATCCAGCGGAACGCAGCAGCATGGTTCCCCAGCGGCGTCTGAACTTGGCGGCTCCCGCTGCTGTCCCCGTGGGGGATGGACGTGCCGCAGCCCGCCCGCCCGCCCGGCTGGCTCTCGGGCGGCTCTTACGTCGGAGCGGCTCCCCGAATCCCCTCGGAGCTGGCAGCAGCGCGTTCCCTTAATAAAATAAAATAAAATAAAATGAAATCAAACCATTAGGGACATATGGCTCTCCTTCCGCCTCCGTGTTTCAGATCGGCTTCCAACACCCCCTTGGAGTTGGAGGTGCCTTACGTGTGAGCAGTGAAATGTCTGTCCCGGGAGCCGCCGCCGTGGGCGCTGGGGAAGCGAGGGATGGAAAATTCCGGGGCTCGGGGAGGGCGCGGGCCCTGGAGGGGTTATCTCGGCGGGGGCTGGTGTCCGAGGACTTCCGTGGAGACGGAGATGGGAGAACCGCCCCGTAAGGGTCTGCCTCCGAGTCCGGACGGGACGCAGGCGGAACGCATTTTAAGGTGGATTTGCCGTCTGCTCCAATGAGCACTAAGAGCTACTGAATCTCCTCGCAAGAGCGCCTCGGGGTGGCGGGGGGGGAGCAAGCCTGCCCGCTATGCCATCATCCAGTTCCCCCGACGGCCGAGCCAGGAAGTAATAAGACACTTGCGTGCATGGTGGACGTCGAAGCCAACAAGCACCAGATCAAACAGGCTGGGAACCCGCCTCACCCCACGCGCCACACGCAGAAAACCCAGCCGCGCACGCGTGTGCGTGCGTGTGTGTGTGCGTGTGCGTGTGTCCCGAGTGGCACAACGGCTGGGATCAAATTGGCCTGCGTTTAGAAACGCAGTTTTAGTTCCTTGATTGTTAATCAAACGAATCCTTTGAAGAGCACTTCACTCCTGATTTCCAAATGTTAGCGCTAATAATGCTGAATGGTGTCACAACACAGGATGCAGAAACAGCTTGTGCCTAGCAACGTAATTGAGAGGTCAAAAGGCAGAGACAGGTGATCGACGTCCTTGCTCTGCAAAACTCGCTGACGTCGTCCGGGCCTGATAACTGATACGGCTTCATCGGGGGCGGGGGGGGGGGGAAGGGGGGAAGTGAGAGTGTGAAGAGCAAGGAACAGACCAGAAAGCAGAAATGAAGTGTCTCCACAGAGCAGAACGTGACGGACCCGCTTCTCAGCGCAGCTGGACGTCAGCGTTCAATCGTAATCCTGAAGGTTTACTAACAACTTAACGGCAGCTGCTTTGAGTATGGGTTACAGGTGATAAGTTTTATTTATTTTTTAAAAAATATATTTTATTGATTTTTTACAGAGCAGAAGGGAGAGGGATAGAAAGTCAGAAACATCGATGAGAGAGAGACATCGATCAGCTGCCTCTTGCATGCTCCCTACTGGGGATGTGCCCGCAGCCACGGTACATGCCCTTGCCGGAATCGAACCCGGGACCCTTCAGTCCCCAGTCCGACGTTCTATCCACTGAGCCAAACCGGTCTCAGCTTTAAAAAATATATATTTATTGATTTCAGAAAGGAAGGGAGAAGGGGAGAGAGATAGAAACATCAATGATGAGAGAGAATCATTGATCAGCTGCCTCCTGCACACATACCCCCCACCCCCCACTGGGGATTGAGCCCGAAACCCAGGTATGTGCCCCTGACCGGAATCGAACCCAGGGCTCTTTAGTCCCCAAGCCAGTGCTCTATCCACTGAGCCAAACCGCCTGGGGCCGGGACCCCCACCTATTTCTAACGACGATGTGGTGAGAAGACCTCATTCAGGTGAAGCAGCTCTAGGTCCAGCAAGCCAGCCCCCCACAAGAGAGCAAATAAGAGATGGAGTCCAGCCAACTCGGGGGTCTGGAGTGAGGGGGGGCTTCTGAGTGACCATCAATGTGAGGCTTTGGGAAGGAGCCCGTTGACCTTGGACTTCCTGGGCCTGAGCCGGACCAGCATCTCCCGTCCCATGGAGGAAGCACCCCGAAGCAAAGGGAGCCGGCCCCACCTCCTTACACAAACAGACCGACTTCCGGCACTTTCCCTGACGGCTCTGCACCGCTCCTACCCAGACGACCTCCCAACGGTGACGCCTTATGGGCTCTCAGACACGGAGCCCGTGACACGCCTGCTAGGGACCCGGTGACTCTGGGCATTTAGCCGACACCCACACATCCACTTGGGCGGTTACAAAACCTCCCGTGCAGAACACACGTTCGGAGTAGCCTTCTGTGTCTTTCCTTTTTAAACAACATATTTTTATTGATCTCAGAGAGAGAGGGAGAGGGAGAGGGAGATGAGAGGGAGAAAGTGAGGGAGGGAGAGGGGGAGAGGGAAAGAGGGAGGGAGAGGGAGAGGGAGACGGAGGGAGAGGGAGAGGGAGGGAGAAAGTGAGGGAGGGAGAGGGGGAGAGGGAAAGAGGGAGAGGGAGGGAGAAAGAGAGGGAGGGAGAAAGAGAGGGAGGGAGAAAGAGAGGGAGAGGGAGAGGGAGAAAGAGAGGGAGAAGGAGAAAGAGAGGGAGAGACAGAGAGAGGGAGACAGAGAGAGAGAGAGAGAGAGGGAGAGGGAGATGAGAGGGAGAAAGTGAGGGAGGGAGAGGGGGAGAGGGAAAGAGGGAGAGGGTGGGAGAAAGAGAGGGAGAGGGAGAGGGAGGGAGAAAGAGAGGGAGAGGGAGAGGGAGAGGGAGATGAGAGGGAGAAAGTGAGGGAGGGAGAGGGGGAGAGGAAAAGAGGGAGAGGGAGGGAGAAAGAGAGGGAGAGGGAGAGGGAGGGAGAAAGAGAGGGAGAGGGAGAGGGAGAAAGAGAGGGAGAAGGAGAAAGAGAGGGAGAGACAGAGAGAGGAAGAGAGGGAGAGGGAGGGAGAGGGAGAGAGAGAAACATCAATGATGAGAGAGAACCATCGACTGACTGCTTCCCGCACGCCCCCTACTGGGGATTGAGCCCGCAACCCGGGCATGTGCCCTTGATCGGAATCAAACCGGGGACCCTTCAGCCCACAGGCTGAGGCTCTGTCCACGGAGCCGAACCAGCCAGGCGATGTGCCTTTCCTTTTTCCAATCAAGACTGCACGCGTGGGAAGTACTGCAATAGCCTTCACTGGCATGGAAAGAAGGAACACGGGCGCAGTGGTCGACATGAGTCCGGGCGTCAGCGTGTTAAGACGGGGGGAGCATCTTCTTCCCCGTTAGCTGTGAGCGGAGGAGGGCCACACACAGAGCATGACGGCGAGGCTGACGGCAAGGCCATGAGCCCTGACCGGTGTGGCTCAGTGGACAGAGCGTCGGCCTGCGGACAGAAGGGTCTCAGGTTCGATTCCGGCCAAGGGCATGTGCCTCGGTTGCGGGCACATCCCCAGTGGGGGGCTGTGCAGGAGGCAGCCGATCGATGTTTCTCTCTCATCGATGTTTCTAAATAAAGGCAAGGCGATGAAGGAAGTGTGTGAGCCCCGGCTCTGGCATCCCGGGTGTCGGAAAAGCCGGGGCGCCAAAGGGAAGGAGGAAGAAACCCGAAGCTGTCTGTCTGTCCATCTGACCATCCGCCAGGAGAGGACACGCGTGTCCCAGGGAGAGGCGCTCATCCCAGGGAAGGGAGATGGAGTCCAGAAGCGAGAAGTGTTTGGACGGATGGAAGGATGGATCTGCCGCAAACACGAAGGAGCGAGAAGGGAGCGGCGGGCTGACACGGAGGATCCATTCGAAGCCAGGCGGGCCTGGGACGCGCGTGTGAATGTCTCGTCTCCTCCCACGATGCTCCTGGTGTTCTGTGACCATGAATGTGGCACGCAGACCGAGCCGGTCTGTGTTCACACGGGCTCTGACCGGTGCCCAGCTGGACGGGCACCGATAACCCTGACCGTGACCTGCCGTTGGCCTCCCGAGATGCCCGCTGTGGGCGGGGCGGGGTTGGTGTTTACCATCCACCTCCGACAAGGGGCTTGTCTTCCAGTTGGTGCTGAAAGCCTCAGAGTTCATTTTTCCCGCATCAGTGCATGCCTCTCTCTCTCTCTCTCGCTTTTTAAAAATCTGTATCACACTTTCAATTTAAATATAAGATTTAATGTTTATTCCTGTTATATTTCATCTTTTTGGTTTTGATCCAGCCTTGCAGCCTGCCAAAAGAAATCTAGATTGCTAAATAAGGAGCACCAATCAGCACTCTGTGTCTTCCCTGGGGGGGGGGGGGGGGGGGGAAGCGGGGAGCGGCCCGTTTCGTTAAAACGTGCACCTGCGGAATGCCCTTCCCCGTTCGCGAGGGGGAGGGGCGGTGAGAGAAGCAAGGGCAGATTCTGGGGGAAATTCTGGTCTCTCTCTCTCTCTTTTTCTCTTTTTTAAATGACCAAGACTTTTTAAAGTGATCAAGTTCCATCTGACTAACAACGATTAAGACAAAGTCCCTTAGTTAAACTGTTAATCCCGCTGCAAGGGGAGTTAGCCACTCTTGCTTTGAGTCCCCAATGCATCTTGCTTTATACTGGGAGGTCATAACGATGGTAAAAAGTATTGCCCTTCTTTGCTTATTGGTCCTCTCTCCCCGCTAGGCCAGCGGCCGGCAAGCTCCTGAATCCACAGGGCCAAACATCAACAGCGCGACGCCTGAAATGTCTTTGGACAGCCACATTTTTTACACTTAAACTTCTTCTAACGCCACTTCTTCAACATAGACTCGCCCGGGGCCGGGGTATGTTGCGGGAGAGCCACACTCCAGGGACCAAAGAGACGCATGTGATTCGAGAGCCGCAGTTTGCCGACCACGGTGCTCGACTGTTAAGTTCTTGGGCATAGGGGTCATATTTTATTCGTCCTTATCCCCAGATGGAGAAGGAGCATCGAAGAGATGTTTACTGCTTGAATAAATTGTAAAGCAGGAGGAAAAGGGATTCGGGCGTTGCCTTAGCAAAAACGTTCAGTGTCCACCATCGTCCAGGCAGAGGCAGAGCCGCAGGGGCCGGGGAGACAGCCTGGCCTGGGAGATGGGAGTCAGACAGACTAGGCCAGCTGTGAAGGTGACCTTGAGTCTCCTTCGGATTCAGCACCTTCATGATATTAGGCCCAAGGTCATGGACATACAAACAGGATAACATGCCCCGTAGAGAAATCCAAATGAATAGGTTTCTAAAAAATTAACGATGCTTACAATGTGGGTTCTCATGTAGGTATAAGTGTGATCCTCTTATTTTACATTTACCACGAAGGCGTTTTGTGACATTTGAAAATAAATGGCCTTTCTTTCTTTTCTTTTTCTTAAATATTTTTATTGATTTCAGAAAGAAAGGGAGAGGGGGAGAGAGAGAAACAGCCCATGATGAGAGAGAATCATAGATTGGCTGCCTCCTGCACGCCCCACACTGGGGATGGAGCCTGCAAGCCGGGCCTGTGCCCCGACCGGGAATCGAACCCGGACCTCCTGGTTCCTAGGTCGACGCTCAACCCCTGTGCCACGCCGGCCGGGCTAAATGGCCGTATTTCTAAAGGCGTGCATTTAATGAGTGATTGCATAGTACTTCCGAGGTAAGGTCAGAAATACATAGTTTTAGGTAATTTTCATGCATTAAAATATGCCTTTTTTTTTTTTTTTGGCAGAGAGAGGCCTTACACACGCAGGAGGCCATTTCACTTAGTTGAGTGATGTATCCGATGTTAAATTTCGTTCCTCACTGTAATCAAGGCACTGTCGATTCATACGCTAATACCTTTTCAAAAAATATACATTTTATTGATTTTTTTACAGAGAAGAAGAGAGAGTTAGAAACACTGATGAGAGAGAAACATCGACCAGCTGCCTCCTGCTCACCCTGGGGGATGCACCTGCAACCAAGGTACATGCCCTGGACGGGAATCGAACCTGGGACCATTGAGTCCGCAGGCTGCTGCTCTATCCCCTGAGCCACACCGGTTCGGGCCTAAGTTAATACTCTTAGTTCTCTCTTACGGGAGTGCTTCAGTGCCCGGTTAAGGTAGATGTAGGATGGCTGTATGGACCGACGTCCTTTTCCCACACACGGTCTGAGCGTGTGTGAAGTTTCGTTTACACTTGGATACAGTCACCCCCCTGCTCTTCGCCCCTAAAGCCTGAGCTGCCTGCTGTTGAATGCTGTCAGGAGCGGGCCTTTCCCCCAGTCCGTGCCCTCAGTCCCGTTGGCATTCTGTTCTGTTGTCCCAGAAAAAGACACAGACAGCTACAACGCATACGTTTTCCAAAATGTCTTAATGCTCTCTTTTACTTTTTTTTTTTTTGTGCATTAAAAAAAAAAATTCTTTTGTTAATTTCAGAGAGGAAAGGAGAGGGAGGGAGGGAGGGAGGGAGGGAGGGAGAGAGAGAGAGAGAGAGAGAGAGAAACATCAATGATGAGAGACCCATTGTTGGTCAGCTGCCTCCTACACGCCCCTTACTGGGGATCAAGCCTGCAACCCTGGGAGGTGCCCTTGACTGGAATTGAACCCGGGACCCTTCAGTCCAGAGGCTGATGCTTTATCCACTGAGCCAAACCGGCTAGGGCTGGATTTCTTTTTTGTTTTTAAATATATTTTATTGATTTTTTTTTTTAACAGAAAGGAAGGAAGAAGGATAGAGAGTTAGACACATTGATGAGAGAGCAACATCCATCAGCTGCCTCCCGCACACCCCCCACTGGGGATGTGCCCGCAACCAAGGTCCATGCCCTTGACCGGAATCGAACCTGGGACCCTTCAGTCCGCAGGCCGACGCTCTATCCACTGAGCCAAACCGGGCAGGGCTAGGGCTGGACTTTTTTCAAAAGGATCTTTTGTTCGCTGGAGTAAGATGGCTACGTTCTTCCATCAGAACATGACGATCGGAAACGTCGAAGGGAAGGACCCTGACAATTCGGGGTGGGGGGTGGGGGGTGGAGGGCTGGATTCCGGCCACACACATCCCCGCCTCCACGAGCAGGGATTCGGCCAGCCATCGCGAGTGGCGCTTCTCCCGCTGGGAGGTCCGTGAATTCCGGCCCAGCACTCGCCTAACAATCAGCAAAACACCTCCACGCGGCAGACGACGCCTCCTGAACAACGTGATCCCCAACAGGCTGTCCACGGGGCGGCGTGGAGGCGGCCCAGTCTCGCCTGGAGCTGCGTCCGCCCCCGCAAGGGGCCACAGGGAGGGCTCCCCCCAGGATGGCGCCCGGACCGGTCCATCCACCAAGTTTATTGAAAAGCAGAACCCAGCATCCGGCCCCCCCCCCCCCCCCCGCCCCTCGAGTTTTATGCAGGGTCCACAGGGAATTAAACACACGCTCCCTGGCGGAGGAGAGCAGAGGGGCGTGGCTCCCCTGTGGGTCCAAGAGCAAGTTCAAAACCCACGTTTCGGAACCCCTGGTGGTGGAATCAAGGGCGTGTTCACGGGACTAACGATGGAGAATTAACACGTGTTGAGAAGACGACGCTGGTTAAGTCAGGTCTGTGAATTTTATTTTATTATTATTTTTAAAAATGTGTTTTATTGATTTTTTTACGGAGAGGAAGGGAGGGGAGACAGAGAGTTAGAAACATCGATGAGAGAGAAACATCCATCAGCTGCCTCCTGCACAACCCCCTACTGGAGATGTGCCCGCAACCAAGGTCCATGCCCTTGACCGGAATCGAACCTGGGACGCTTCAGTCCGCAGGCCGACGCTCTATCCACTGAGCCAAACCGGTTTTGGATCAACCTCCCTTTAATCAATCAATCAATCAATCAATCAATAAATATTTACTGATTTCAGAGAGGCAGAGAGAGTGAGAAAGCGAGAGAGAGAGTGAGCGAGCGAGAGAGAGAGAAAGAGAAAGAGAGAGAGAAATATCAATGATGAGAGAGAATCACTGATTGGCTGCCTCCTGCATGCCCCCACCCCCACTGGAGATCAAGCCTGCAACCTGGGCATGTCCCCTGGCCGGGAATCAAACTGGGACTTCCTGGCTGGTGTGGTTCAATGGTTTCTTCCCAAGGGCCCCGGACAAAACCTAGAAGGAAAGAGGGCGCGGCCACCTGCCCCCAACTCCCAGGACACGCGTGGCCCCGGGCCGCAGCCCCGGGGGGCGCCCGCGAAGCACAGGGAAACCCGACAGCGTCCTGCTCCCTTCACGGACACCTGGAGCTCTGACACAGAAGTTCAAGGCCAACCTCGGAACAAGCTCCTCGAGACGCTGAGGAACGGCCCGGGGAATCGCAGTCTGGACTTGAGGTTTGGTCCGAAGCGAGCCTCACGCTTTATTCCTGTCCGTGTTCCGCGTCGGGGCGTTCTGAAGGCCTGACATTGGCTTTGAGAAACGCCTGCGCCGCCGACGGCGGGCCGCGGCCCAGGCTGGCCCGGCCGGTCCCCACACCGCGGGGACGTGGCGACAGGCTCTGGGGTGACTCCTGAGGGAAAACCCATGAGACGCCTCCAGGACCTGCCGTCGGCTCTGGCTCGGCTCGGCCTCAGGGTGCTTCACGGAACGAAAGCACCTGCAGCAGGTGAACCCTCAGACCTCAAGGGCCCGCTGTCAGCGCCCCGGGGCGGAGCCGGGCGGACAGAAGTCACCCTCAGAGACCAGCGTAGGGGAAGGGGGGGGGGAAAGATGGACAGACCGCCCCCCCCCACCCCCGTGGGCAAGGTTTGCCTCCCAAGTTCCCCATGATCACTAGTCATTAGATAGGGCCGAGGAGCCTCCTCTCTCACTGGGAATGAACAATGAAAGCAACACTGCAGAGGAAAGCTTAAAAAAAAAAAATAAAAGGAGGCAGCCATAACCGGTTTGGCTCAGGGGATAGAGTGTCGGCCTGTGGACTGAAAGGTCCCAGGTTCGATTCCGGTCAAGGGCATGTGCCTTGGTTGCAGGCACATCCCCAGTAGGGGGCGTGCAGGAGGCAGCTGGTCGATGTTTCTCTCTCATCGATGTTTCTGACTCTCTATCCCTCTCCCTTCCTCTCTGTAAAAAAAAAAAAAAATCAATAAAATACATTTAAAAAGGAAAAGAAAGGAAGCAGTGTCCGAGGAAGTAACACGTGCACTAGAATGCCACCCCCCCCCCCCGTTGCGTGCTACACGCAGCTGACACTCGACGGGACCACAGCCCACAGCACACAGCCCACACCCAGGCTCCGGATGGCCATCGGAAGTCAGCCTCTCTCCCTGAAGCACAAGCACTCCCTGAGCAGCCGCGCCCCGTGTTCCCGAGGCTCAGCCCGAAAAAGGAACGGGGATACACGGCTGCTCAGGCTCAGGGCCGCCTTCTCTGCGACCCGTGGACGCGGCCAGCGGGGTCACCGTCCTGCGTCGATTCCTCAGCGATGCTGGTTGGGGAGGGGGATGGGGGGGCGGGCAAGGTGGAGGTGTTTCTTAAGGAGGAAAGAACCACGGGGAGATGATCCCCCCGTTGCATCGCTGAGCGACTGAAGGTTACGTATGGAGGGTCCCATTCCACACATTCTCTCTTCCTTAGGCCAGTGGTCGGCAAACTCATCAGTCCCCAGAGCCACATACCAATAGGACGACGGTTGACATTTCTCTGGAGAGCCACATTTTTTAAACGTAAACTTCTTCTAACGCCACTTCTTCAACACAGACTCGCCCAGGCCGTGGTGTTTCGTGGTATTTTGTGGAAGAGCCATACTCAAGGGGCCAAAGAGCCGCCTGTGGCTCTCAAGCCCCAGTTTGCCGACCACGGTCCTAGGACAGTCCTAGTCCCCTTCCTTCCTTTGACGAAGTCAGTCGTGTTTGCTCAGCATCCTCACCAACCTCAGCGTCAACATCTCCCCACACTCACAGAACAGAAACGCTTTCTTCCCCATCGGTTGGTTAATGCTCATGAAATTCTGGAAGATCTCTGTTTCCCTCCCAAATCACTCATCTGAGGATCGACCATCAGAAGGGAGAAAGAAGAAAAACAGTTACTTACAAGGGAGCACCCGTACGATTGTCAGCGGATTTCTCAACAGAAATGATGCAGGCCAGACGGGAGTGGCAAGAAATATTCAAAGTGATGAACAGCAAGAATCTACAACCAAGATTACTCTACCCAGCAAAGCTATCATTCAGAACTGAAGGCCAGATAAAGGGCTTCGCAGACAAGAAAATGCTAAAGGAGTTCATCACCACCAAGCCAATAATATATGAAACGCTGAAAGGTATTCTTTAAGAAGAGGAAGAAGAAAAAGGTAAAGATAAAAATTAGGAACAACAAACACACATCTATCAACAAATGAATCTAAAAATCAAGTGGATTAAAAATCTGATGAACAGGACAAACTGGTGAATAAAATAGAATCCCGGACATAGAGAGGGAATGGACTGACAATTCTTGGGGAGAAAAGGGGTATGGGAGGTCCAGCAAGAGACTGGACAAAAATCATGCAACTATGGGAGAGGACAGTGGGGAGGGGGGAGGTGAGGGCAAAGGGTGGGATGGGTACCGGGTGGAGGGGAGCTCTAGGGTGAAAAAAAGGGGGAGCAATGTAATGAATAAACTGAACAATAAAGATTAAAATAAATAAAGGAGGGAGAAAGAACAACCACGCCTAAGGCAAAGGGCGTTTCCCGATGGGACCGTGTCAGCAGCAAGTCCCCGGCCTGCGTGTGCCCATGACCGAATCTGGAGGTGTGTACGGGTCCGAGCACTCACAGCGCCTCCCGGCGGCCATGTCTGC
Organism: Antrozous pallidus; assembly: GCA_027563665.1. NCBI lineage: Eukaryota > Metazoa > Chordata > Mammalia > Chiroptera > Vespertilionidae > Antrozous > Antrozous pallidus. The sequence goes on along the minus strand of CM050529.1, from coordinate 5,912,047 downwards.
ATGTTTTCTAGCTTCATTTACTTATTTATTTTTTTGAAATATATATTTTTGTATAGAGAGGGAGAGGGATAGAAACATCGATGAGAGAGAAACATCCATCAGCCGCCTCCTGCACACCTCCCATTGGGGATGTGCCCGCAGCCAAGGTCCACGCCCTTGACCGGAATCGAACCTGGGACCCTTCCGCCCGCAGGCCGACGCTCTGTCCGCTGCGGGCTCTTCTGACTGTCTCGGACCCGCCGCTTTCTCCCCGGCCCCTCCCGCACCCACCTCTCCGAGCGCCCTCTGAGAAAGTCATCAGCGTAATCCCCGGGAGAGGGCTGTGTTTTCCTTTCTGTCACCCAGCACATTTTTATTGTCAGCGCGGCTGCCCATCCCTCATGTCTGTTTACTCTAGCTGGGGGAAGTTTTGCAAATAGTTTGGGACTATTTAGGAAAAAATGCTTTAAATCCTGGGTTCTGTCCTAGCCTGTTGACCGGCGAACACAGCACAGACTCAGACCTCGTGACACCCCCCCTTCCCTCCCCCCACCCCCGTCCCATTCACTCCCCCCCCGCCCCCTCCCCCCGATTTAGACACGAGTAACAGACAAGATCTGCCTCTCCTCTGCCAACGGGGGTTCCCTGGCCCCACGGCCCCCATCCTCCCAGACCAGGCTCAGCTCCAGGCCCAGCTCTCACGGGTTCGGCTGGAATAAATGTTCCGAGCTGAGATAGGAAATAAAAGTATTTTCCCGGCCGGCGTGGCTCAATGGACAGAGCGTCGGCCTGCGGACTGAAGGGTCCCGGGTTCGATGCCGGTCAAGGGCATGGACCTTGGCTGCGGGCACATCCCCGGTGGGGGTGTGCAGGAGGCAGCTGATGGATGTTTCTCTCTCATCGATGTTTCTATCTCTATCCCTCTCCCTTCCTCTCTGTAAAAAATCAATAATAAAAATTTTTTTAAAAAAATAAATAGTCAAATGACTCCCAAAGCGGCTCTTCGTTGAGTCAACAATCGGTAAAGACAGAGCGTGAGGTGGGGCAGCCCTGTCCACCCTGACCCACACTCCCCAGGCCCCGTGTAGGGGTGGCGTCTCCCCACCACACTGTCCAGACCTCAGAGACCCAGACTGGCCTCAGGCCTCGTCCATGTAACAGCTCTGGACCTCTCAGAGGCCCTTCCGCACACTTTCTGAGCACATGCATTCTTTCTGTGGGCTGGTTCAGCAGGCGCTTATAGACATCTATTTTTAAAAAATTTATATTTTATTGATTTTTCACAGAGCGGAAGGGAGAGGGATAGAAAGTCAGAAACATCAATGAGAGAGACACATCGATCAGCTGCCTCTTGCACGCCCCCTACGAGGGATGTGCCCGCAGCCAAGGTACATGCCTTTGCCGGGATCGAACCCGGGACCCTTCAGTCCGCAGGCCAACGCTCTATCCACTGAGCCAAACCGGTCTCGGCTAGACATCTATTTTTAAAAATATATTTTATTGATTTTTTACAGAGAGGAAGGGAGAGGGAGAGAGTTAGAAACATCGATGAGAGAGCAACATCGATCAGCTGCCTCCTGCACATTCCCCACTGGAGATGTGCCAGCAACCAAGGTCCGTGCCCTTGACCGGAATCGAACCTGGGACCCTTGAGTCCGCAGGCCGACGCTCTATCCCCTGAGCCAAACGGGCTAGGGCTGCACAACCATTGGTGTGAGCCGACACAGGGACGTAGCTCGGACACACTCAACAGGAGCCACTGGATGTTGGTGTAGACATTGGCGCACGGGGGAGAAATAGCTTACTTCTGCAAGCGGGCATTTCCGCCCAGCCTCCCAGGTCCCGCCCTTGAAGGGTCCCAGGTTCCATTCCGGTCAAGGGCACACGCCCAGGCTGCAGGAACGGGGGAGAAGAAATGGCGTCCGTTGGCGACCCCGACTCAGCTGCCATTTCGCACCGACAGACACCGTGCGGTGGGAGGAACGACGACTAGTGACAGGGCTTTGCTGTCTCCTTTCTCAGCCGTTAGGCGGACATAAAACGGGGCGTCCACTTAGCGCCCTGAGGACATGGGGAGCCTGAAGGTCAGAAGGCCGACGGGCCAATTCCCGGTCCTCCAATCTCTCTCATCCACTCCCCCTCATCCCGCGACTTCCCGGTCCTCCAATCTCTCTCATCCACTCCCCCTCATCCCGCGACTTCCCGGTCCTCCAATCTCTCTCATCCACTCCCCCTCATCCCGCGACTTCCCGGTCCTCCAATCTCTCTCATCCACTCCCCCTCATCCCGCGACTTCCCGGTCCTCCAATCTCTCTCATCCACTCCCCCTCATCCCGCGACTTCCCGGTCCTCCAATCTCTCTCATCCACTCCCCCTCATCCCGCGACTTCCCGGTCCTCCAATCTCTCTCATCCACTCCCCCTCATCCCGCGACTTCCCGGTCCTCCAATCTCTCTCATCCACTCCCCCTCATCCCGCGACTTCCCGGTCCTCCAATCTCTCTCATCCACTCCCCCTCATCCCGCGACTTCCCGGTCCTCCAATCTCTCTCATCCACTCCCCCTCATCCCGCGACTTCCCGGTCCTCCAATCTCTCTCATCCACTCCCCCTCATCCCGCGACTTCCCGGTCCTCCAATCTCTCTCATCCACTCCCCCTCATCCCGCGACTTCCCGGTCCTCCAATCTCTCTCATCCACTCCCCCTCATCCCGCGACTTCCCGGTCCTCCAATCTCTCTCATCCACTCCCCCTCACCCCACGACTTCCCGGTCCTCCAATCTCTCTCATCCACTCCCCCTCACCCCGCGGCTTCAATGAAACCCTAAAGAAAGAGTTTTTCATCTCCTGAGGTCGGACTGCTTTTCAGAATAACAACGACTTGCTTTTTAATAAAGCGGTCAGATATTGATCTGGAGCGTTTCCACCAGCGAGCCTCCCTTGGGGTCACGGACCCAACACCTTTATGAATCGTGTGCGGACGGCAGGAGGTTACTGAAGCCGCTACCTCCCTGGGCAAGGTCTTCGCTGGAGTGGAAGCTGGAAAACTCTGGAACGTACTTAAGAGCTCAGGGATTCTGCAGGCAGAGGTTTGTGAACAGAGGAAACCATCTTTTACATCTGGGCCTAAGGAAGCATCGAATGGATGGGATTTCTGAGGTTTTTTTCCCCTCACCCTCACCCCAGACCCACAGCTTTCTGCTGCAGACACTCACAGCTGGGTGGTGAGAGGGTTGTTGATTGTTTAACGGCAAACGACACAAAGTTTTTAAAAGAAGCCAAGGGTGATTACCTCCTCTACGTGGCCGGCGATGCCTACTAAAACAACGGGATTCAACTTCAGATTTAAAGCAATTCAAACAGACCTATTCCTAAAGCATCGAGTGTCTGCCCCTGGTGGTCAGTGCACATCATAGCAGCCAGTAATGTTCTGTTGTCCGGTCAACCTGCAATTCAGGCTTTTATTTTATTTTTTCAAATCATATTGCTTTTAATCAACTTATTTTATTTCTGAAGTCTAATAGAATAGGTATTCTAGGATATGCGGGCTCCGATTTAAGAAAACAAAGCTTAGCAGGCACTCTCGCAGGGGCCTCTCACACAAACTGCACTCCAGGGAGAAGCCTGCCCTGTGCTCCTGCTCCTGAGCAGCCCCTTATAAAGGAGCTCCCAGGATCCTATTTCAACCAATAGGACTGACTCTCTATTTCAACCAACAGGACTGACTTTCCCCGTCCAATCGGAACTGCACAGCCAAATCCCCCATCAAGTTCTCACTGACCAATCAGAGTGGCTCCACGCTGACCGCCCCCCCCTCAGGACAGTGACTGTTAGACCAATCAACCTGGGAGGATTTGGAGTCCTCATTGGATGAGGATGGACCAATCAGAGGCCAGGGGCGGGGTCTTCTGTCTATGTAAGTCAGCTCCCCTTGCGGAAGGAGCACAGTTTCCCTTCCCGCTGAAGCTTGCTGTTGCCTGGCTGGAGTTGAAACCTTGATGATGGGGTGCTTTAGGCCCTGTTTAAAGGGAGAGGGAGCCCTAACTGGTTCAGCTCAGTGGATAGAGCTTCGGCCTGTGGACTGAAGGGTCCCAGGTTCAATTCCAGTCAAGGGCATGCACCTTGGTTGTGGGCACAGGCCCAGGAGGGGGTGTGCCTCCCATCAATGTTTCTGACTCTCTCTCTATCCCTCTCCCCTCCTCTCTGTAAAATAGCAATAAAATATATTTTAAAAAAAATAAAGGGAGAGGGAGCATGCAAAATAACTTCTATTCCACACCCTTCCGTTTTAAATGTCTCCTCGAGCTCCTATCATGACCTCTATGTTCATTTCATTTTGAAAGCTTGATGTATGTTGGATTGCACGATTCAGGATTTTGTCCAGTAACTTTCTTTTGTTCTTTTTTTTTTTTTCTTCCCCCTAACCGGTCAGCTTAAAAAAAAAAAAAAAAAAAAGACTGTTGATATCGTGTTACTAATGACCTAAACAGAGTTAAATATGCTAAAATTATCCTAATGCTGTCTTCGGGGCTGGCCAGATAAACGGACTGTGCTGTCACCAGCCCTCGGGATTTATCTGCATAGCAGAACTGTACACGCAGCAGCAAACAGCTTACTGTAACGTAAACAGAGCGCTCCCCGCTCTGCGCGCCGGACAAGTTTACTTAACGTAATATATTACCCTCACCCATCACCGCTACCTTTCAGTTTATACTTTTATGGTCACAAGCGGGTCTAATAAACAGAGCTGTGTGTTGGCAATCAAGCAGGAGGGCCCGGTCCAGCCTGTGGTCGGAAAGGATCTGGTGCTCCCCAACTTCGCACTCTGGGGGTGCAGAGACTCATCCGCTGGCGCGTCTCACGCCAGAAAGGCCCTCGACGCCTCATATCCAGCCAGAGAGAATTTCGGTCTAAAATGTTATAGCCAGTCAACCCTCCAGTATCTTTTCTCCGGGTTTAGCTGCGTTCTAATCAGACTGACAAAAAAAAAAAAAATTAACTACCTGTCTATAATAAAATTTTGGATATTTTAGTTAATAATTATTGTCAATCTTCTGCCACCTTGTCGCATTATCTTGCGGCACCAGCAATATTTCAGCCACGATAAAGCCGTCTATTCAGATGTCGCTGAGGATGTTGTTTCTAAGGGAACCTTTATTTGAATTTTTTAAACAGCTTAGGTAATCTTTTCCTGTCTGAGGTGAAATGGGGCTCAATATACGTTATAAACTTGATAAAGTGTTCATGTTCTAAAAAAAAAAAATCAATTATCTTTACTCAAAGCTTATCACAAATATGACCTGTCATTTCCCCAGCCTCTCGGCGGAATAATTCACTCAATTCAAGATATCCTTTAATGAAATGTATGCTGGGTTCCAACCTTCCATATCAACGATCCCCCAAGGACCTTACTCTATGTGTGATAGCTGAAAATTGAAGTTAACAATTTGGGTAAAAATTCGGAGACTCTGATGTGGAAAGGGACCCGCAGGGACCATGTATTCACCCTGCGGAGCCCGGAGCAGAGCTGACAGTGCAGGGACCGGCAATGCCTGGCCCTGGGGGAGCGCGTGACTTCAGCACCCCCAGGATCACACCAGCCAGCACCCCCAGCAACTCACCCTGTCTCCTCTGCCAAGCAAGATACATTTCTGGAAAAAAAAGTATTTAAAAATATATATATTTTATTGATTTTTTTTACAGAGAGGAAGGGATGGGGATAGAAAGTCGGAAACATCGATGAGAGAGAATCATCGACCTGCATGCACACCCTCTACTGGGGATGTGCCCACAACCAAGGTACATGCCCTTGACCGGAATCGAACCCGGAACCTTTCAGCCCGCAGGCCGACGCTCCATCCATTGAGCCAAACTGGTTTTGGCAAAAAGTATTTTTAAAAATATATTTTATCAATTTTTTTTTTTTTTTTACAGAGAGGAAGGGAGAGGGATAGAGAGTTAGAAACACCCATCAGCTGCCTCCTGCACACCCCCTACTGGGGATGTGCCTGCAACCAACGTACATATCCTTGACCGCAATCAAACCTGGAACCTTTCAGTCCACAGGCCGACGCTCTATCCACTGAGCCACACCGGTCACGGCGGAAAAAAATGTTTTTAAACAGGCGCATAGCTCAAATTCGCCACCTTGACAATCCCTTCAACTCTACAATCGGATCACTCCCAACGCCAAGCACCCCTTCACTGCCAAACCCACCGGTCGGCGGCACAGGACAAAGGCATCCTCGACCCCCTCAAGCCTTCCGAACCTCCCGTCCCCTCGCCGGTAACAGAAACCTCGGCATCTTTCCTGTCCCCTCTCTGTCCGTCTGCCCCGACAAGCACTCTGTCCCCAATCCAGGCCGGCCCCCTTGGGGAGCTTCTTTGTCCTCCCTCTCCACCCCACTCTGAACCTGTTCTTTTTTAAAAAAAGAGAAAGCGATTGACAATATTAGAGAGAAAGGCCAGGCACAGGGAAATGTAATGGGGTTCTCCCCGGGCCAGCGGGGTTCGGATGGCTGGGCATCACCCTGTGCATGGAAAGGTGGCTGGGTCCACGCCAGGTCACATGCCTGGATCAAAGGCATTAGCAATCCCCAGGAGGAGGCGGCTGATGGGTGTCTCTCTCTCACATCGATGTTTCTCTCTCTGTCTCCCTCTCCCTGCCCCTCTCTCAAATCAACAAACGATTCTTTTATATAAATGGATATATATGTAGATACACACACACACACACACACACATACCCCGTATTTCCCGGTGTAGAAGACAACTGGCGTATAAGACGACCCCCAACTTTTCCAGTTAAAATATAGAGTTTGCGATATACACGCCGTATAATACCCTACCCCTCTTCCAACGCACACCAAATAAAAATGAAAAACACATCAGGGTTGATGTCAATATGGTAATGTGGAGAAGGTTTTCCTGGGTTAAAAAGCTGTCTAATACGCCAGAAAATATGGTACGTATGTGATGGGGTTTCCCATATTCTCTCTGATTCATACAGAATAGTGTGGCTCTGGGAGGGCAGACCCACACCAGCCCAAAGGCTCTACCCGCATCAGTGAGGCAGGAATGCTAATGCCCAGGCTGCAGGGCTCCCCCAAACCCGGAGAAAGGCCTGCGGGGCAGGATGCTCTGCTCTCCGTCCTCAAAGGTCCCCCCCCCTGCAATGACCGAGAACCAGGCCTCAGAAGCTACTGTTTGGTTGGCATTCCATGCCCTTGAAGAGCGGTGGGCAAACTCACTAGTCCACAGAGCCAGATATCAACAGCACAATGACGTCAGGACATTTCTTTGGAGAGCCCCAAACCGACTTCCGCGCGCGTGGGCCACGACGTTGCCATCGCACCACCCACCCGTGGCATTTTGTGGAAGAGCCACACTCAAGGGGCCAAAGAGCCGTGTGCGGCTCTCCAGCCGCGGTCTGCCGACCACCGGCCCAGGAAACGTGGAAGAAGGCTGAAAACGATAACGCACGAAACGCATTTCCACAAAACAGCTCAACCCGTGTCATCGGGAGTCAAAGGAGACCTCGGAATCTCCTTTTATTCTGGAACGTTCTCTGTGGCCACTGGAGCCTCTCTCGGCTAAGTTTGGGGTCTTATCCAGCCTTTGACGAGTCCACATGTATCCTGATGAACGGGGCAAGTTGCTTTCTTCACATTTTCTCTCCCCAAGCTCGTGTCTGGATTCCACATCATGTGACTTCCCGAGAACACGCTGATTGGCTCCGTGCAGGGTTCTAGGTCCCGGTCCCGGACATGGCCTTGGCAATTCCGCCCTCACCCGCACTCACATAGAAGCAGTTTATTCGTGATATTTCCCAGAAATGACCTTCTCGCCGAAACCGGTGTGGCTCAGTGGATAGAGCGTCGGCCTGCGGACTGAAAGGTCCCAGGTTCGATTCCGGTCAAGGGCATGGACCTTGGCTGCGGGCACATCCCCAGTGGGGGGCGTGCAGGAGGCGGCTGATCGATGTCTCTCTCTCATCGATGTTTCTAACTCTCTCTCCCTCTCCCTTCCTCTCTGTAAAAAAATCAATAACGTATATTAAAAAAAATTCTTAAAAAAAGAAGAAATGACCTTCTCCAACCTATTTATTTAGAAAGACGAATATCAATGCTATGCCCGCAACGCCGTAAAAAGCAGCTTTCAGAGGGAAGCAGTGGCAGGCCTCAGGAAGAAGGATTGGCTTTAGCACCAAATTAGGCAACTCCGTGAGTCACGGCCGATGACACCGCCACCAGGTCATCCCTCAAACGCACGCCCGTCCATCCGTGACCCCCGCCCTCCGTGAGCGCCGAACCCCGCGAGGCCCGCGCGGAGGAGAAAAACATCGTCCGTTCCCTTCAGCTTTTTTTCTCCTTCTTAATAAGAGAGAACGGTGACCTCAGCCGTTCGTAATCCGCTAATAAAGGGAATAAAATAAGCTTCGTTATCTCAGAACACATAAAACCATCCAACAGCAATGTGAGAGAGAGAGGGGGGGGGGTCTGCGAACGAGGGACTCTCGTTGGTAAATACAGTTTGTCCGTGTTTTTTTTAAAACCTTAAACTTGATGGAAACGTAGCCCTGGACCTGAGTGTATTGGCGACTGGGGGCGGCTCTGCCAGGGAGAGAAGGCCTGAGACCCGGGAGGGACAAGAAGGGGAGAGGCGTTCGGGTGTCTGCCCCTTCTGCACCCCAAAATCCCACACCACACATTTCATCCGCCTCTGACCGCTCCCTGCGTGTAATCTCATTCTCTTCTTCCCCCATCGGAGCAAAGCGAACAGTGGTGTGGGAGCCCCTTCAACATCCCCGGTGGTTCAGGGTTCGGGTTCTCGAGAAGGCCTCACACAAATGAAAAGAGACTAGGAAAGCAGTAATTTGGGAAACGGGGGGTGGGGATGGGGGGTGGGTGGGGGGGCAGGCGGAAGCCCAAGAGAAGACTACGCTTTGCTTTGGCCTTGCCGTGGCTGTTATTCAGGTGTGGGACATACCCATTGCCCCGAGGCAGGCAATCTGCAGATTATCTTATCCGTCAGGATTTACAGGATTGTTTGGTGGGGAAGTAGCTTCAGCTACCACGGCCTCCATTAGATAGGGGGTGGTTGGCTCTGAGCTTTCAGAGCTTCAAGGTTGACCAGCCTTCCGGGTTCCTCGCCCACCCCTTTATCATTAGTGAGACAATGGTCGGTTTCCCTGCACAGTGGGGGTGCCACCAGAGCCCCAGGGTCCCCGTTCCCATTTAGGCTCCCATCGCCAAGGAGGGCAAAGACCTACGGGCGCAAAGACAAGCGACTGGCCCTGACCCGGCCACGTTCTTGTTTCCACGACAGCCTCCCTTTCTGAACCCGAAAAACCCAGTCTTCCCCAGAACACAACACTGCACCCCAGCCGTCTCCGTCCCCGCCTTCTCGGAGACCAACACGCAGGTCCTGTGTCTTTACGGCTCAGTGACAGCCCGAGACAGCCTGACATCCGACCTGCCGAATGGAAGGAAGCGTCTGAGACAACAGACATTTGCAGGCGGTTTAGAAACGAACCCCTCGGGAGGCTGTTTCTATGCTAAGTCTCCAGGGAAGCTCCGATAGCACCCACCCTACGCTGAAGGCACACACGGTCCATGTAGATTTTTTGCCTTCGTTCTCTCTTTTTTTTTTTTTTAATATATTTTATTGATTTTTTACAGAGAGGAAGGGAGAGGGAAAGTCAGAAACATCGATGAGAGAGAAACATCATCAGCTGCCTCTTGCACACCCCCCGCTGGGGATGCGCCCGCAGCCAAGGCACCTGCCCTTGACCGGAATCGAACCCGGGACCTTTCAGTCCGCAGGCCGACGCTCTATCCACCGAGCCAAACCGGTTTTGGCCTTTGTTCCTCTTCAATGTTTCTCTTCCCATCTCCCTCGTGTGTGGCCACCATGACGGGGGTGTTGGTACACACATTCCATTATCTGGTCACTGATGATATCGCCTTTGGGTCGTGAACGTGAATGCCAGCCTTTCAAAGCAACAAGGGAGACACCCGAGCCTCACACCTCCAAGGACATGTCGCGGGGTCATTGCAAATGCACTTGTGCCAAAGCCACCCGCCCATCACCTGCCCACAGGCCCCGCCCTCCACCCACTCTCCCCGCCAATGGCAGGCAGCCAGCAAGATGTGACGGACAGGAAACCCAGGCGACTAGAGAAGAGGAATAACCCGCGTCGATACAAATCCGGGGGAGGGATGACCTCCCCCATCTGTCAGGTGGGACCACGGGGCCGCAGACCGGCCGATTTAAGGCTCCCGCAAAGTTACCCACCAATAACACGTTCCCAGGGTTTTTTCCCCCGGAGACGACTGAGGAGGTAGATGACCACCAGACAGAAGGATTTTGTTTCGTTTTTGTTTTAAAATACAATTTATTGATTTTTTTACAGCGAGGAAGGGAGAGAGATAGAAAGTCAGAAACATCGACGAGAGAGAGACATCCATCAGCTGCCTCTTGCACACCCCCTACTGGGGACGTGCCCACAGCCAAGGTCCATGCCCTTGACCGGAATCGAACCCGGGACCCTTCAGTTCACAGGCCGACGACAGAAGGATTTTGAATCGGAGCCTCTCACTTGTCTCTCCCTCCGCCTTCCCCACCTACGCCCTTGTCCCGGGGCAGTCACCATCCATCCATCCATCATCCATCCGCCACCTTGGATAGCGTCCCTGTCCATGCCTCTCACACCCAAGTTCACGGGGGAGGGGGATGGTTCGCGGTGAGCACCTGGCACGTGAGCATCAGGCTCTGCAGGTGGGTGCAGACTTCTCACCCCTCGCCTCACCCCCGACCCCCCTCCCCCGTTTCTGCCTGTCCAGCAGACGCACCCTCAGGGGAGACCCCAGAGGCCTGGGAGGGGGCATCTGGGGGCAGCACCCGGGAACTGAATGCAGTAGAGGATCGTGTTCCGGAAATTTAGCATTTTCAAAGCCCGAGCGTGCCAGAGGCACTTACACCCCCAGACAGGCCGTCTTCCTCTTCTCAAAGGACTGCCTGACCTTCAGCTCCGGGTTTATTGTTGCTCAACCCGAAGTCCACACACACAGTCACTTTTAGGGATAATATTTATTTCCTCATTCGCAGGGAGGCTATCTACCGAGCCCCGGGGAGCCGCCGGGCGCTGTGGGTTTCACGACTTGGCACCCGCGCCTCAGGCTCCCTAATGGCTGTTTTACGGCCTTTAAAAACCCCTTTTCCGAACGGGACGCTCGGCGGGGCAGACCTGATCCGCCGTGCGGAGCGGCTGGAACGAGAAGCGAGATGCGATCGTGAACTCGCACGTGTATTTCGGGAGCAGCAGACCAGGCGGCACGGTTATTATGTAATTGGATCCGACTCCTTTTGTGCCCCAGAGCATTTTATAAGCACAACAGGTGCCTATAAATATTTCAGGAACAAATGAATAGAGGAGCCGATTGATTTCATGACGCCGGGGTTCGGGTGGGCCGGCCTCCGTCACACAGGGAGAAGAAGTCTGGTGCGGGCGTAAAATCCGGTTGGACTGGAGGCAGAGAGAGCGGTCTTTTTATTTTATTTTTAAATATATTTCATTGATTTTTAACAGAGAGGAAGGGAGAGGAATAGAAAGTCAGAAACACTGGTGAGAGGGAAACATCCATCAGTTGTCTCTTGCACACCTCCTACTGGGGATGTGCCCGCAGCTAACGTACATGCCCTTGACCGGAATCGAACCCGGGACCTTTCAGTCCGCAGGCCGACATTCCATCCACTGAGCCACACCGGTTTCGGCGAGAGAGCGGTGTTAAAACATTCTGATGTCCATGGAAAGTAACAGATGTTACACGCACAGTACGCAGACCCCCCCTTCCCCCCAACAAATATATTGGTATTTGTGTGAAAGTTTATGAGACTTCTAGAGGCCCATTGCATGAAGATTCGTGCGAGAACAGGCCTTCCTTCCCCTGGCTGCTGGCACTGGTTTTCCTCGGGCACCCGGGACCCAGACCTTTGCTCTAGCTGAAGCCTTCAGTGTTTGCTCCAGCAGGAGCGCCACTCCTGTAGTTCCCTCTTCCCCCTGCCCTCCCCTTTCACAGCAGGCATTCTGCCCCGCCAGGCTGCTTTGTGCCGGCATACGCAAATCAACCCGCCATCTTTGTTGGGCTAATTTGCATACTCGCTCCTGATTGGCTGGTGGGCACCACAGAGGCACGGTCAATTTGCATATCTCTCTGTTATTAGTGTAGGTACGCATTTTGGGCATTTGTTTAATTTGGAATCAACGCGAAACATTTAAACACACATCAGGTTACCTCTTTCACCGGATTTACACCGTGCAAAAATAACGACAGGGCCATCCTGCACGTTTATTTCCCGAACCAAAAGGATTTTCTACAACGGAGCATTGGTTTATCTATGTTTGAACGGCGATACGATTTCTAAGACGTTTGAGAAGTGTAACGATGGCGGAACCCACACAGAAGAGGCCGTGTGGGGAACTTCGGAAGCGTCACCCCTGAAATGCTAGAGGAGAAACTCTCACGATCACGAAGCCGGGCGGAAACCACCGACAGAAGGGGAAAACGTGAAATGCAAAGAGAAGGAAGTGCAATCAGAGTCGTCAGATGAAAATAGCAGATGGGAGGATCAGCCCATGGGCAGGAGGAGTGTGAAAGAGCACCGATGTGTGGGCACGAGATCTGCGGCGAGAAACCCAGTCCCCCACGCCCGCACGCTCTCCTGGGCTGAGCATATGCTGCCTGGCGGGGCCTGGCTGGGGTCACCGCTAGCCTTTTTTTTTTTCTTTAAATATATTTTATTGATTTTTTTACAGGGAGGAAGGGAGAGGGGTAGAAAGTCAGAAACATCGATGAGAGAGAAACATCCATCAGCTGCCTCCTGCACACCCCTTACTGGGGATGTGCCCGAAACCAAGGGACATGCCCTCGACCGGAATCGAACCTGGGACCTTTCAGTCCGCAGGCCGACGCTCTATCCACTGAGCCAAACCGGTTTTGGCCCCGCCAGCCTTTTGATCCAGTCTGAAGTAGGACAGTGCATCATCACCAGATTGCAATACTTCCCAGGCAGTGACTTCAGAATCATGCAGCAAAACCTTAAAACTCGCCAGATTCAGCTCCGTGGAGGAAGGATGTTGTCCCCTGAACCTCCGTCGCCAGGAAGAAGGGGCTTTAAGTCACTGATTCATTTCCCTCTGCCCCTTAAGCATCCCACAGACCGATCGAGCCCCTCCCCTGGGGGAGGCGTCAGACAAGGGAGGCGCAGAAGGAACGAATACTGTACTTGCTCAAAGCCAGCTTGAGAAACAGTACCAAGGAGCCTCCCGTTGAATCACGACCCATCACCGGGGAGGCTGCCTCTCGGATCTCGCAATTTGACTTCAGGAAACCCAAGATATTTCCCAAGGAAACAAGCCCCCAAACGCAGGGGCAACGGGGCGAGTCAAACTCACCGCGTGTCTACCTACAACAGTCATGACATGAAAAAAAAAAACACGTCCGAACCAGGAATGGGACAACGGCTGAGGATCCTCTTGCACCTTCTGGGTGAGCTATGTCTGCACCCCGGGAAGGGAGGACGGTACAGGAGTGGAAGGACGTCTAATTGCACAGCTAACGGGAGACGCTGCACGTAATGACAGACGTGACCTGTGGAAAAACTGGCACGGAGCATAGGAGTCCTCAAAGAAACTTACCAAAGGCTGCCATGTTCACAGGCCCCACTGTCCCCCCCCCCCCGACCCCTGCAGGCACCCCGCCCCGCTCTGTCCTCGAGGCCCCGGGTTCCGCCGGCTCCCGGGGGGGCCTTCACGCTGCCCGTCACCGTTTTAGGGACACCCACGTCCTCAAAGTCTCCCGAATTGCCCCGTCGGACGGAGGGTGACATCTGCTTCCTGCCGCCTCATCCTCACTCGGCTGTAATCACTCCCACCTGCGAATGACTCTCCACCGCTGTCACCCCGCCTTCCAACTTCAGATACGCGTGTCAAAGACTTCCTAAATACTCTGAAACAGCTTCAAATTAGCATGCCCCAAATTCAACCCACCTCCTCCCAGCCCACCCCTCCTCCTCCCAACCCATTTTCTCTGCCTGGAGTTTCATGCTAGAGCAAGACAAGCCCTCAATCCCCCCCTCCCCCGAACCCCAATCTAGAAAACGGGCAGTTCTCTGCATCCTCTCTCACCTGTTATCAAGGCATCCAGCTCTACCCCCCACCTAATCCCTAAATCCACGTCCTCCTCTCCCATCATGGCTTCCGCCTCCATTCAGAACCCATCCCCCCACGTTGTTCAGGAATCTCTGTATCCCTCCCTGGCCGGACTGCAATCTCCCCGAGGGAGACCCCTGTCACCAGCCAATCAGGAGAGAGTATGCAAATTAGCTCTGTGCACCAGGAAGTGAGGTGGTTGAATGAGTGATGGAAAGGATGAGTACCACCTGAGGATGCAGACAACAAGGTTTCACTTTTGTCCTCGGGGTTTACAAGTAGCGCCCAATGACTTCAAACACACACATACACACACACACTCACACACACAGACACACACTCACACACACATAGACACACACACATAGACACACACATACACTCACACACATACACACACTCACACACATACACACACAGACACACACACTCGCACAAACACATACACACAATACACACACTCACACACACACACACACACACACTCACACACACACTCACACACACATAGACACACACATACACTCACACACATACACACACTCACACACAGACACACACAGACACACACACTCGCACAAACACATACACACAATACACACACTCACACACACACACACACACACACTCACACACACACTCACACACACATAGACACACACACATAGACACACACATACACTCACACACATACACACACTCACACACATACACACACAGACACACACACTCGCACAAACACATACAATACACACACACACACTCACACTCACACACACACGCACACACACAGACACACACACTCGCACACACACATACACATAATACACACACACATAGGCACACACACATACACACACACTCACACACACACATACACACACACTCACACACACACATACACACACACATACACACACAGACACACACACTCGCACAAACACATACACACAATACACACACTCACACACACACACACATACACACTCACACACACACACTCACACACATGCACACACACAGACACACACACTCACACACACACACTCACACACACACTCACACACACACGCACACACACACAGACACACACACTCGCACACACACATACACATAATACACACACACATAGACACACACACACACACACTCACACACACACTCACACACACACTCACACACACACACACACTCACACACACACTCACACACACACACACTCACACGCACACACACTCACACACACACACACACTCACACACACACACACACACACACACAGTACACCGTGCACGCGCTCTCGGGCTGCGTGATGAATGCTGTCCTCTCCCACCGGCCTCCGAGTCCGAGATCCAGAGGGAGAGGCCGGGTCTGTTTTCACTCAAGTGTCTGGCACCGCAGAGCCGCTGGACAGCTGTTCGCTGAATGAATGAGACGACAAGTTCATTTCAATGTCCACATCTGGACGGGCTGCTCCCATTCCCGCAGGACCTTGTCGAACCCCCCCTCCCCCCCCAATGCCCGCCAGGAATGCAAACCTCACATCTTTTTAGAGGCCCAGCTCAAAGCCCATTCTTTAACTCAACGCATCTTCGGGAACAAATGTCTCTGCACCAGGTCCTGCATTCGGGGTACAGGCTATGCAGCCCCCGCAGTTCCTCTGGGGTTGCTGGCCCGCCCGGGGGACACACCCGAGCGACCTGTGGCCTGAGGAGCACCCACACCTGCGAGGCAGACGCCCCCGGAAGCGTGGGGAACACGGTGACTCATCCACAGCTTCGTAAAGAAACCTGCGTTTGCCTGGCTGGCCTAAAACTCCCTGCTGGAATGTTCTCAGATTTCTTAAAAATGGCATTACATATATTTAATATGCATCGCTATCACCCTAAATATATTCAAATATACATGTTTCCACCCTCTACGTACGGGGGGTCTGTGTCAGTCCCTCTGGTTGGGGATGTTTACAAATGTATTCATGTCATCCTACCGCATAGCCTTCTGTGACTCTACATGTAGTTAACAGAGCTTTATGATAAAACTAGCGGCCCTGTGCATGAAATTCATGCACGGGGAGAGGGGTGTCCCTCAGCCTGGCCTGCACCCTCTCCAATCTGGGACTCATCAGGGAATGTCCGACTGCTGGTTTAAGCCTGATCCTAAACCAGCAGTCGGACATCCCCCTCGCAACCTGGGACCGCTGGCTCCTTAAACACTCCCATGTCTGCCTGCTTAATCACCCCTAACCATTCCGCCTGCTGGCCTGCTCACCTCCAACTGACCTCCCTTGCCGGTCTTCTCATCCCTAACTGCCTCCCCTTGCCAGCCTGTTTGCTCTCAACTGCTACCCCCACCAGCCTGCTCACCCCCAAATGCCCTCTCCTCCTCCCTCCTGACCTGATCACCCCGAACTGCCTCTGCCTCAGCCCTGCCACCATGGCTTTGTCTGAAAGGACTTCCAGAACGTCTCCCAGTCTAATTAGCATATCACCCTTTTATTAGTATAGACTAGTGACCCGGTGCACGAATTTGTGCACATTGAAAGGACATTAACTAGAAGGTGGCCGGTGAGGAGGGACTGGGAAAAACAGGCCGGACACGCCTTGGAGCCAACCTGTCCAGGTCTCTTCCCTGCATCTGCAGAGTGATCGGGGTCCCTCCAGCAGGTGGGATCCCTCAGCCTGGCCTGCAGGATCTGGCAAAAACTGGCTCTCCGACATCCCCTGAGGGGGCCCTGGAGTGCGAGAGGGCGCTCTGCAAAGTTGCTGTCCTACAGGGTGTGGAACATAAGTGCTAGTGGGCAGTAAACCAGATTCGGGTCGACAGTGCCCCAGCAACAACATAACCCACGGCCGAAGGTGGAATTGTGTGTCCTCACGAGGAATCGGACTCCCTCCTCTTTGGTTCCAGGTGCATCACCCGAGAACCGCCACTGCCGAGTCACCACAGCTCGGCAGATCCTGCTTTGAGCAACTGCCCCCTGGTGGTCAGTGCATGTCACAGCGACGGATGGGACGGTCAGACACCATATTAGCCTTTTACATATCTAGATTCCACTCAAGTATATACTGTAGGATTGTTACCAAAATTTTCTCAATGCTACTCCCAAAATGCTACTCCAAAGCATACCGATCTGGTCCCATTCCCCCTCTACCCCCTCCATCCCCCGCCCTGCCTCCTGCCCGCAGTGCTGGGCCAGGGCGGGTAAGGGTTCAAGGAGGTTTGGGGATAAACGGGTCCAGGAGCTCTGGCGGCACAGGAGCAGAGAGGATTTCTCTCCTGAGAGGTCTAACTTCCTGGCTGCAAGATTTTTCTTTTGCAGGAAGCAGTGTGAGGATCGGCACTGTGCACCGGCTGCCCACGTTTCTAATGCACGTCCTGGAAAGACCGAGCGGACAATGAGGAAGAAATAAAGTTCCTCTGGGGTTTCGATCCATTAGCCAGGAGTGTCCCAGGCGCAGGCACCAGGGGGGGCAGGAGACACGAAGGTGCTTCCCTTCATGTTCCAACTCCAGCCCGCGGCTCGGTGTCGCCACCCCATTTCACAGAAAACCAAGGGTCACGCACCAACACAGGACCCGAAGCCCACCTCCGCCCAGCGCCTGCGGTCCTCCCCGCAGACCCGCCTCCCAGCGACATGTGCTAACCGTGGCCGGCAAACTGCGGCTCGCGAGCCACATGCGGCTCTCTGGCCCCTTGAGGGTGGCCCTCTCCCGCAAAATGCCACGGCCCCGGGCGAGTCTATGTTGGAGAAGTGGCGGTGGAAGAAGTTCACGTTTAGAATATGTGGCTCTCCAAAGGAATTTCAGTCGTCGTCCTGTTGGTATGTGGCCCTGTGGACTCGTGAGTTTGCCTACCCCTGGACTGGCAGCAAATGGTTTTCTTCTTGCCCTCGTGACTCTTGAGCAAGATTTTATCACTGCAAACACGCTACCTCGTGACTGCAGGCGAGTGCCTTTTAGAAATAAACAGGTAAGCCCTAGCCAGCTTGGTTCTGTGGATACAGTGTCCGCCTCTAGACGGAAAAGTCCCGGATTTGGCCGAAACCGGTGTGGCCCAGTGGATAGAGCGTCGGCCTGCGGACTGAAAAGGGTCCCAGGTTCGATTCCGGTCAAGGGCATGGACCTTGGCTGCGGGCACGTCCTCAGTGGGGGGTGTGCAGGAGGCAGCTGATCGATGTTTCTCTCTCAGCGATGTCCTTGACTTTCTATCCTTCTCCCTTTCTCTTTGTAAAAAATCAATAAAATATATAAAAAAATTAAAAAAAGAGAAAAGTCCCGTATTTGATTCCGGCCAAGGGCACATGCCCGAGTTACAAGCTTGATGCCCAGAAGGGGGGCGTGCAGGAGGCAGCCGATCAATGACTCTCTCTCTCATCACTGATGTTTCTATTCTCTCTCCCTTCCCCTTCCTCTCTGAGATCAATTAAAAAGCATATCAAAGAAACAAAATGTATAGTTTTTCTTAAATTCAAAGAATAAAAATAAACGGGCGAACGAAGCTCAAGGCGGCACCACCACCATCGATCGATCGACTTCCCGTGCTTGCTCGGAAGAGACGAAGTGAAATAGGAAAAAGAAAAAAAAAGGCAAGATATTTACCGACTTCCCATAATCCTTATAACCAGGTGCCCCCGGGCGAGCCACTTCCCCAGGATTTATAGGGTACCGAATGTGCAGGCGCTGCCCAGAGTAAAACTCTCAGACCTCGGCGGAAGGCTTGCAACTGGCAGAATGTAGCCTGGGCCCCCCCCGACGGTCCCTTGGAGCCCCGCGTAAGCATCGGACGATTTACTGCAGGGGAGGCCTGCTGCCGGCCCAGAGCGGGCGCGCAGCGCACCGGGCGGATGCTAACGTGAATCACTCGTACAAGAGGGTCCTACGACTGCCTGGCATTCCCACCGAGAGCCAGGAGCTCCCACGGGCCACAAAATAAAACACAGATTCCATCCCCAGGCTGCCATGAACGGCTCCACCTTCGCCCCCGCGGGGTGGATTGGGGGAAGGTGCAGAAGTAGTCACACAGTCGATGCTAGTCCATTCCCCACCTCCCCCCCCCCCCCCCCCCAAAGGCATGCTGTCTGACCTGAAATCCCTCACCCCGGGGCCAGGTGTCTGCTCCCTGCTTTGAAGGACACAGAAAGCAGAGGCCGATGTGGTTTGCGGCTGTAGACACTGGCCTGCGGGGGGGTGTCTACACGGCCCTGAGTCAACTGCTGGAAATAACGGCTCAGGTTGCTGGCGAACAAAGCGAGGGAGGGGTGAACAGCTTTTCACAAAAGGGGTGCGATTCCCCGGAGAATTCTTCCCCCCGGACGATGCCAAGGACAAGTATTGACATGTCACCGAAGCCGTGTGTGCAATTGACACAGACACCGTGACTATTCCGAACCCAGAGGAGGAGGAGCACAGCGCACGGGGGCAGGTGCCAACACCACACGCGCTCAGATGTCCCGGCGACAGGGGACGGCCGATGCACGGCAAGTTGCCCCGGGGAGAGTCTGAAGTTCAAGTTCTTTCAAAAGCCGCTTTCTTCCCAACAAACCCCTCCCCTTCGGGTTTAGGTGACTCTGATGTCGTCGCCGTGACTCAGAAACACCGAAGCAAACGTTTGCCACGGAAACGACTTCTAAACGGCAAACATCTAGTTCTTATTTTGTAAAAAAAATAAATAAAATAAATGCATCTTTAAGGTTAATGTCATCCATCTAATGCCATACACCAAATGTTTTGTTTTTGTTTTTTTTCAATGTTCGAAAAGAACAGCAGATACACTCAAATCAAAATTGTTGCCCTAACCCACATGCGGCTCGTGAGCCGCAGTTTGCCGACCACTGCCCTAGCCGGTGTGGCTCAGTGGATAGAGCGTCGGCCTGCAGACGGGAGGGTCCCGGGTTCGATTCTGGTCAAGGGCATGGACCTTCGCTGCAGGCACATCCCCAGTAGGGGGTGTGCAGGAGGCAGCTCATTGATGTTTCTCTCTCATCGATGTTTTTAACTATCCATCTCCCTTCCTTTCTGTAAAAAAATAAAATAAAATAAATAAATACAACATATTTAAAAAATGGTTGTGGTATCCAGATCACTGATTTTGTCGTAACAAGACACCCCTTACTCAGGGACGTCCTTGGAACTGACTCTGGGCATCTCTTTATCTTTTAAAAATCAATTAATCAAGCTCATGACAGCCCGAATTCTATGGGACCACCAACTCCCAGGGGACCCCATCGCTGGCCGACGTTCCGCGTGTCTGCTTTGGAGCCACACCTGTGCAAACACTGTTTCCACTTTGATCCAGGGCCCAGTCGGTCCAAGAGTTTCACATACGTACACGGTTCCAAGACCCGAGATGAAAACCATTCAGGTCCAACGGAAGCCTCCTGTAGTCAAAGCAGCTCTCAAACTTGGGGGTGCGGCCCAGGAACAGTGACCACGGGGAGTGCCTTTTACCCTCCCATTGTCAGAACTCAGCTCTCCCCATCACATCCCATGCTGCGTAGCGGCACACAGTGGGTACTCGGCTGTTACCCATCACATGCTGCGAAGCGGCACACAGTGGGTACTCAGCTATTAACCCCTCACATGCTGAATAGCGGCACACAGTGGGTACTCGCTGTTACCCCTCACATGCTGCGTAGCAGCACACAGTGGGTACGCGGCTGTTACCCCTCACATGCTGCGTAGCGGCACACAGTGGGTACTCAGCTATTAACCCCTCACATGCTGAATAGCGGCACACAGTGGGTACTCGGCTGTTACCCATCACATGCCGCGTAGCGGCACACAGTGGGTACTCGGCTGTTACCCCTCACATGCTGCGAAGCGGCACACAGTGGGTACTCAGCTATTAACCCCTCACATGCTGAATAGCGGCACACAGTGGGTACTCGGCTGTTACCCATCACATGCTGCGTAGCGGCACACAATGGGTACTCGCTGTTACCCCTCACATGCCGCGTAGCGGCACACAGTGGGTACTCGGCTGTTACCCCTCACATGCTGAGTAGCGGCACACAGTGGGTACTCGCTGTTACCCCTCACATGCCGCGTAGCGGCACACAGTGGGTACTCGGCTGTTACCCATCCCATGCTGTGAAGTGGCACACAGTGGGTACTCGGCTGTTACCCAGCACATGCTATGTAGCGGCGCACAGTAGGTACTCAACTGCTGATTTCCTAACGTACACCACAGAATCCCAAATTCAGGAAGCCCTACCCCACCTTCCTCTCCCATTTTCTGTTTTGATAATTTCTTGACTTCCTTTTCAACGCCCACGTTCACGATTCGCTAAGCGAGCACTTACCACGGTAGAACTTTTCAAAAACAGAAGGTAACGAGTTGGGTGCCCTCATCCACTTCTGACAGAAAACGAGGGTAAAAGTGCAGCCCTGGAAACTAATGGAGGCACACTCAGGCCAGTCTGACTGCGCGTCCTAGTCGATTCCATCGTTCTTCAAGTCTAGCAATCTGCAAGTCACTGTGCATGACTCCGACATGGATGCGCACGGGAGCAAAGGCCTCGCCGGAAGGACCCCACGGGGTGGGGCCTGTCCGCTGTCCTTCCTTCAGTCCGCGTCGCTGGCTGCCTGCTCGGGGCCGGGCAGAGCTCTAAGAACTGGAGACTCAGCCATTCAACCACAGGCCGAAGCCCTCGGGCTGCAGAGGTGTGGACAGACAGTGAGTGAAAACAACACATTAAGCAGATGGAGGGGCTGGGACGGGAGGCGGATGACTCCTCTTGCAGAGGAGTTTGACCACAAAAGGCGGGTCAGATCAGGTGACGTCGGAGGAAAGATCTAGAATCAGTGAAGAAGCGAGTGCGCTGATTTGTGGATGAAGAGCGTTCCAAAAGGGGGGGGAACTCGGGTGCAAGGGCCCAGAAAACAGCAGGGAGGTGGCAGCGATGAGGCATGTCCGTCTCCTCCCATGTGGTCGCCCCTGCGAAGTCTCCCTCCAGGGAAACCCCGTCCACGAAGCAGTTCCTGGTGGGCCACCCCCCCTGGCTCAGCTGCCCACCCTTTGAGTCCCAAGAACAGATACTGGTACTTTACAAGGTGACACGTGTGTAGGTTACGGAGGGTCAAGACTTCCGTGGCCGGCTTGCTTAGGACGCCAAAGGCAGCATCAGTGGTTGCCATGGCTTTCCAGGGTGTTGGGGCGCCCGTGGGCACTGCCAAGCTCAGTCTGGTTTGGACTCGCCTCTGGACCTCGGTCCTGCGAGGATGTGCTGGCATCGTGCTGTGATTGGCTATTTCTGCTGACGGTGGGCGGGCTCTCTGTGGGGAGGACTTGGGCCGGGGACCAGTTCTGGGCCGGGGATGCTAACCTTGGCTGATGCCTGTGACTTGCTGGGGGAACATCTGCTCCAATTGCTATTTCTTTTTGGATTTCGGGAACGGATGGAGAGTCGGGGGATGCAGTGGGGGGGGGGGGGCGGGCGTTTCTAGTATCTTTGTTTCTCCGTCACCAGAAAAAGAAATGGTTGTTTCTCTGCCCCCTGGGAAAGCAGCCGACTCCCCAGCTCCAAAGGCATCCATCTGTGTCCCGACTTGCAAAGCTGATTTTTAAAAATAAATATATATTATTGATTTTTTTACAGAGAGGAAGGGGGAGGGGCAGAAAGTCAGAAACATCGATCAGCTGCCTCCTGCACACCCCCCACTGGGGATGTGCCCGCAGTCCAAGGTCCATGCCCTTGACCGGAATCGAACCCGGGACCTTTCAGTCCGTGGGCCGACGCTCTATCCACCGAGCCACACCGGTCAGGGCACAAAGCTGATTTTAACGTGTCCTATACACAGAACACGGGGCAGGAGACACTAGAGAAATTCTGTTCGGTCATCCCTTCGCCGATATGTGTCGGAAAGGGGCGATCCCGTGTTTGGAGGGGAAATGGGCTAAAGGCTGCGGACGGAAAGAACGGCCGATGGGAAGCATGGGAACCGGGACTGAACCCTCCCGCTTGCTCACGGGGGAAACGTTTGGCAGCTCCCGTTCATTTGTCAAACTTTGGCTCACAAAATGCCTGCATGCCGAT
Organism: Antrozous pallidus; assembly: GCA_027563665.1. NCBI lineage: Eukaryota > Metazoa > Chordata > Mammalia > Chiroptera > Vespertilionidae > Antrozous > Antrozous pallidus. The sequence goes on along the minus strand of CM050529.1, from coordinate 5,888,824 downwards.
GTCTGCCATCTAGTGTCAACCATCAGCGCCAGCAGCCTCACTCTTCTAGAAAACAGTCACTGTGTGTGTTTGTTTGTTTGTCTGGAGAAAAACCCAACCTTAGCCGCAAGGTTCAGAGAGGGTCTCGGGGGTGAGGACAGGCTAAGGAAGGTCAAGGCCATGCCACTCTCACACCCCACGTCCCCCGACCCGACAGCAGCTATAGGAAGGCCCGTGAGAACCCGTAGGGACACTTTTCACAAGGACGCAAGGCCAGCCGGGGCAGCGCCTGGCCCTCTCAGTCACCCCTTCACCTCCAGCACCGCGACCAGTGCCCAGACAGCCCAGAAACGGAAGAACGGCCGAGCCAGGCAACCTGGGCTCCAGCCAGAGAGCCGGAAGGGACCGGACCGCAGTCACCTCCCCCAGATCCCCCCCAAAATCCTAAGGAACTCGGTGACCGACACTTCCGTTCGATTCTCTTAGCTCTCATGTCATGCTTGACCTTGTGAAAAGTCTTCCCTGTGTTGTGTCTGTCTTTTAAAAACGTTCCCGTGTCTACATCTACAGAGGATGCCCTTTAACTAAAGAGCAAAACTGACCTCTGTCCATTGTGTGGACCAGTCCTAAGAACTGCACTCTCAGGCACGCACACAGGGCCAGGATTCTGCTTTCTTCACCGTCTGTCATTCAATAACATCTGTCATGCACTCGTTCAGAAAGGTAACCCCTACTCCCCTGGTCGGCAAACGGCGGCTCGCGAGCCACAGGCGGCTCTTTGGCCCCTGGAAGTGTGGCTCTTCCACAAAACACCACGGCCCCGGGCGAGTCTATGTAGAAGAAGTGGCGTTAGAAGAAGTTTAAGTGAGAAAAAAAAATGTGGCTCTCCAAAGAAATGTCAATCGTTGTCTTGTTGCTATTCGGCTCTGTGGACGGACGAGTTTGCCGACCGCTGGCTGCCCTACACCACGCATGTCACCTAAACAAGTTTAAGTGTAGGCGGGCTGCCGAAAAAAAACCCCAAAAGCTTCCGTTTTCATAGAAACGCGGGCTTATTTCGATAGAGACGCGCCGAATACAAAGGGCTGACGTAAACGAGTCGTCGTGAACGTAAAATAGAACATTTTATTTTATTTTGTAAATATATTTTCTTTTGATTTTTTAAATTTTATTTACAATATAACTTATATTTAATAGTAGTACATATGTTTTCCTTCGCCCCCCAATATCCTCCCCCCAGCCTCCCCACCCCCAGCACATGTCCCCACCTGCCCCCCTCCCCGCCCCAGAGTCTTTCATTCATTGGTTATGCTCATATGCATGCATACAAGTCCTTCGGTTGATCTCCCCCAGCATCTGCCTCCCATCCACCCCCAGCCTTCCCCTGTAGCTTGACAGCCTGTTCGAGGCCACCCTGCCTCTGTATCAATCACTCTCCCCTGTTTCTTTTCTTCAAAAATATCTTGCCTCTGCGTACTGAAAACAGTTTGAGTGTCAGTTTCAATGTCCAACTGTTCTGAGTCCCTAGGCCCTCCTTAACCTCCCGTGACACCACAATACCCTTACATGATATAAATATATTTTATTGATTTTTCACAGAGAGGAAGGGAGAGGAATAGAAAGTCAGAAATATCGATCAGCTGCCTCTTGCACACCCGCCCCTACTGGGGATGTGCCTGTAACCAACGTACCTGCCCTTGACCGGAATCGAACCCGGGACCCTTCAGTCCGCAGGCCGACGCTCTCTATCCACTGAGCCACACCGGTTTCAGCAAATAGAACATTTGAATGAAAATTAATATTTTCTCTTGAACGGTAACGTACCAGACGCTGAATTAACTGCGCACGTTAATAAGCGTGATGCAAATAGACCTATTTTTCCCGTTCTCCTGAAGCGAAATATTTCCCATCGGGCACCCCAAACAAGCCGGTCCCGGACGAATGCCGTGAGTGGCCCCACTGGCTGCTAAAATGCTAATAGTCATGGAGAGATGCGTGTAAGACGCGCAAGGGAAATGCATGCAACCCAATGACAGTCACCAGTCCTTAGCCAACCCTGCAGGTGGTTATTAACAATGATGCACCACAGGAGACAGTGAACATGAAGCTACGCAATTTTTATTAAATCGTTTCTTCCGTGACGTTATATTGGCGGGGGCCACAAAACCGTTCCTTGTGGGCCACATGTGGCCCGAGGGCCAGGAGTTTGACACGCTTGCCCTGCACGGAGCACTGCCCACCTGCAAAAAACCTGGGCTGTTTGTGCCACCACTTGGGACCTCCCCGAAACGCTGAGGGACTGCCTGTCCCCTGGAGGGAACGGCTGCTCTTCCTACACCCCCTCCTTGTGAGTATGGTTACCCACATTAAAAAAAAACAAACACTCCCGACGCTGTGTTTGGGAGACGTGGGGTACATTCGACGGAAACGCTTCGTCTCAGCTCTGCACCCGAGAGCTCGGACCCTGCGCCGTGTTGACATTCCAGGGAGAAAGAGCCGCCCCTGTTGGGAGCCTGAGAACACCCTGCACTGATATGAGTCATCGGATCAGACAGAACAGGCTCAGGTCCGCAGGAAGCCCTGCCAATCCAGCCGATTAACCTACCCGGGAAAAACAGAAAACGTGCTCTCAAAACCCCTCTCTCCCTCTCAACATCTGTCTCTCTCTCCCTGTTAATCTCCCATTCCTGGGTTTTTAAACCCTCGACGCAGAGGGATTATTCGAGGTATTTATTTCCGAAGCAGACGGAGAGACCCTGACCCAGTTCTGAATCAGCCATCCTGGCTTCAGGCCCAGGACGACGAGGTTCATACCCACCCCGATGGCCCTGGTGCGGACGGACAGACGGTCCTGGGCTAGGGTTTCAGAAACAGCACCCCAACCCCTGGCATGGGAGTCTTTCCAGTGGTTACAAGAAGCCCCCTGCAGAGCTGCTGGCCATGGTCTCCCAGGAGTGATGGTCAGCAAAACCAACCCCAACTCCTTCAGGAGTCCTGGCCCCCAGGATTGGCCGCGGAGAGGGGCCCTTGGGGAAGGGTGTTCCCGGAAAGGAGGGTCCCCAGTGTCGCCATCACACCCGCAGCAGAGAGGCCTGCGGGCGCCTCGTCTGAGCCGGACCTGGGAGACTTCTCCTGCACCCTACCCTGGCTGTGGAATGATCTTCAAGAGCGTTGACTGGATGCTCACATATACACCGAGCGGCCAGAAGATGATGATCTCTGAACGCATAATCATCTGGCCACTCCGTGTCTATCCTATAGAATAAAAGGCTAATATGCAAATTGTCCCCTTGACCAGGAGTTCAACCAGCAGGCAGGCCGGCCAACTGCCCATGTCCCCTCCCTCTGGCCAGGCTGGTCGGACCCCACCCATGCACGAATTCATGCACTGGGCCTCTAATATCTATATCTATATCTAATCTATATCTATATCTATATCTATATCTATATCTATATCTATATCTATATCTATATCATCTATCTAATCTATATCTATCTACCTACACACTGAGTGGCCAGATCATTATGCGCTCAGAGATCATCATAATCTGGCCACTCAGTGTAAGTGCCAACACACCCTGAAAACAGCTCAACCTCAGATTTATCCCCCACCCTTCCCCAAAGAAACAGCGGAAATTCATTCAAAAACAACCCCTAACGAAAGTGTGCTATGCGCTAGCCCTGAGTTCAGTTGGCCGTGGGGATAGTCCCGTAAATAAACCATAACACACGAACCCCGGCCCTCACGGGGACCCCCCCGCATCGTTCGCTCGAGGGAGGTTCTCGCTCAGATTCCCCGAGGGGGAAAGTCCTGGGTCAAGAGAAGGCAGCGGTGGGCGGCTTCTGGGAAGAAGCTCATAGTTCCAAAGGAAAGGCCTGCTATGTCCATCGCTGAGGGGAGCAGAAGTAGGGACAGCTGACGTTGTCATGGACACAAGAATCCCACACCAGCCAAAATTGGTTTGGCTCAGTGGATAGAGCATCAGCCTGCGGACTGAAAGGTCCCAGGTTCGATTCCGGTCAAGGGCATGTGCCTTGGTTGCGGGCACATCCCCAGTGGGGGGTGTGCAGGAGGCAGCTGATCGATGTTTCTCTCTCATTGATGTTTCTGAGTCTCTATCCCTCTCCCTTCCTCTCTGCAAAAAAAATCAATTATATATATATATATATATAAAGAATCCCACACAAAACAGGATGGAAAAACCAACGCCTCTTGAGAAGATAGACTTACTATGACATGTGGGATGCTAACGGGCCGAGGGGAGTCCGTTTTATGAAGCAGGAGGGTCCCCCCAGAAACCCAGAGGGGGGAGAAGAGGGGCACCCCCAGGCCTCCTCATGCAGGGGGTGTGGCCGCCGCAGGGGGATGAAGGGAGACGGACCTGACCTTGATGTGGGATGAAACTGGAAATGACTTTATCTCTTTGGAGACGAGAGAAGAGCTCGGAGATGGGAAGCAGGACCACAAGGAGCTGGAGGTTCCTGGAATTGGGCGGAGGGGGGACGGGAAGAGCCGGAATGAAGGAATGGGGAGCGGGAACAGGTGGGGAGGGGCGGGTGAGGCCGCTCCCCCACATCCCATTGGGATGCGCGGATCGCACTTAGTAGCGATGGGAGGAAGGAAGGACCAGCCACAGGGCTCAGGCTGAGATGCCAGGATGGGGTGAGGCAGGCGATTACCAGCAGGAAGGGGGCATTTGGAGGAAGGTGATGGGTCCCAACGTCCAGATGGTGCATTACAGGTGCCAGCGGCTCTCTGGAAACATCCAGCACTCGGGGAAGCGCTAAGTGCAGCTGAAACCTCAGAGAGAGATAGAGATAGAGAGAGAGAGAGAAAGAGAGAGAGAGAGAGGCGCACCTGGGCTCTTAGGAAGAGATTGGACCAGAAGGAAGAGAAAATAAACCTGGAGTCTAAGATCCAGCTGGTTCGCTGGGGGTCCTCGGTGAGTCCGCCAACACCTGAGACCCCAGTTTCCTCGAATAAAAGATCTGTTAAGATGGGGCCACATTCCTTCTAGCATTTCACGCCCCCAGAGGGCAGAGGACTCATTCAGCTCAGAGCATTGGCCCCTAGTGGCTGGCATTTCACACCTGGAAGCTCCTTCTTCACAAAACATGACCAGTTTAGAGTTCCCAAACATGCACCTGTACTCACACTGCCTGGTCCACATCCCCAACCTGTACCTTTACCCACACTGCCTGGTCCACGTCCCCAACCTGTACCTGCACCCACATTACCTGGTCCACGTCCCCAACCTGTACCTGCACCCACACTGCCTGGTCCACATCCCCAACCTGTACCTGCACCCACATTACCTGGTCCACGTCCCCAACCTGTACCTGCACCCACACTGCCTGGTCCACATCCCCAACCTGTACCTGCACCCACACTGCCTGGTCCACATCCCCAACCTGTACCTGCACCCACACTGCCTGGTCCACATCCCCAACCTGTACCTGCACCCACACTGCCTGGTCCCCATCCCCAACCTGTACCTGCACCCACACTGCCTGGTCCACGTCCCCAACCTGTACCTGCACCCACATTACCTGGTCCACGTCCCCAACCTGTACCTGCACCCACACTGCCTGGTCCACATCCCCAACCTGTACCTGCACCCACATTACCTGGTCCACATCCCCAACCTGTACCTGCACCCACACTGCCTGGTCCACATCCCCAACCTGTACCTGCACCCACACTGCCTGGTCCACATCCCCAACCTGTACCTGCACCCACACTGCCTGGTCCACATCCCCAACCTGTACCTGCACCCACACTGCCTGGTCCACATCCCCAACCTGTACCTGCACCCACACTGCCTGGTCCACGTCCCCAACCTGTACCTGCACCCACACTGCCTGGTCCACATCCCCAACCTGTACCTGCACCCACACTGCCTGGTCCACGTCCCCAACCTGTACCTGCACCCACACTGCCTGGTCCACATCCCCAACCTGTACCTTTACCCACACTGCCTGGTCCACGTCCCCAACCTGTACCTGCACCCACACTGCCTGGTCCACGTCCCCAACCTGTACCTGCACCCACACTGCCTGGTCCACATCCCCAACCTGTACCTGCACCCACATTACCTGGTCCCCATCCCCCACCTGTACCTGCACCCACACTGCCTGGTCCCCATCCCCAACCTGTACCTGCACCCACATTACCTGGTCCACGTCCCCCAACCTGTACCTGCACCCACACTGCCTGGTCCACATCCCCAACCTGTACCTGCACCCACATTACCTGGTCCACATCCCCAACCTGTACCTGCACCCACATTACCTGGTCCACGTCCCCAACCTGTACCTGCACCCACACTGCCTGGTCCCCGTCCCCCAACCTGTACCTGCACCCACATTACCTGGTCCCCATCCCCCACCTGTACCTGCACCCACACTGCCTGGTCCCCATCCCCAACCTGTACCTGCACCCACATTACCTGGTCCACATCCCCAACCTGTACCTGCACCCACATTACCTGGTCCACATCCCCAACCTGTACCTGCACCCACATTACCTGGTCCACGTCCCCAACCTGTACCTGTACTCACACTGCCTGGTCCACATCCCCAACCTGTACCTGCACCCACACTGCCTGGTCCACGTCCCCAACCTGTACCTGCACCCACACTGCCTGGTCCCCATCCCCAACCTGTACCTGCACCCACACTGCCTGGTCCACACCCCCCAACCTGTACCTGTACCCACATTACCTGGTCCACGTCCCCCAACCTGTACCTGCACCCACACTGCCTGGTCCACGTCCCCCACCTGTACCTGCACCCACATTACCTGGTCCACATCCCCCAACCTGTACCTGCACCCACATTACCTGGTCCACGTCCCCCAACCTGTACCTGCACCCACACTGCCTGGTCCACGTCCCCAACCTGTACCTGCACCCACATTACCTGGTCCACGTCCCCAACCTGTACCTGCACCCACATTACCTGGTCCACGTCCCCAACCTGTACCTGCACCCACATTACCTGGTCCACGTCCCCAACCTGTACCTGCACCCACACTGCCTGGTCCACGTCCCCAACCTGTACCTGCACCCACATTACCTGGTCCACGTCCCCAACCTGTACCTGCACCCACATTACCTGGTCCACGTCCCCCAACCTGTACCTGCACCCACATTACCTGGTCCACGTCCCCAACCTGTACCTGCACCCACATTACCTGGTCCACATCCCCAACCTGTACCTGCACCCACATTACCTGGTCCACGTCCCCAACCTGTACCTGCACCCACATTACCTGGTCCACGTCCCCAACCTGTACCTGCACCCACATTACCTGGTCCACGTCCCCAACCTGTACCTGCACCCACATTACCTGGTCCACGTCCCCAACCTGTACCTGCACCCACATTACCTGGTCCACGTCCCCAACCTGTACCTGCACCCACATTACCTGGTCCACATCCCCAACCTGTACCTGCACCCACACTGCCTGAGGCACGTCCCCAACCTGTACCTGTACCCACACTGCCTGGGCCATGACCTTGCAGAACCCTACGGCTCTCTGGAAACATCCAGCACTCGGGGAACGGATCCTCTCAGAGGATGCTAACGCTGGCAGCAGTGACGACATTCACCTTGTTCCCTGCCCCAAACCCCGGAGCAATGCGGGTCCTGCCTTCCGCAGGAATGCTCTGCTCGACGAATGTCCTAGCTTGTGCCTTCTTCACCCCCTGCCACTTTTAAGACATCGCTCATTCTCTGCACTTCTCCCCCAAATGGAGTTTTGTTAAACCTACAAAAACATGCTGCTCAGTCTTTGTCAAAGGTCTCCTGTGTTCCTCATTCCAAGTTTAGGCGTGTTTCTGAAACCAACACGAATATGCACATGTATGTGTATGTTCGACAGACACATCCGTCCATGCTCAGAATTCAAAAACAAGCCACCTGTCTTTTCAGAGATACAACAGATCGGAAAGCTTAGATTTCAGGGTGCAATCCAGCTCCCCCCGAGGTCGTGTCAGCACACACACCATGAGGGTAACCTGCCCGCCATGTCTCCACCGGCCCACGGCCCGCATGAGCCCCGAAGGCAGGCGGAGAGGCTGAGCCGGCCTCGCCTGCTCACCCGAGTCTCCAGCTCTGTCCTCGGGGCAGACGGAGCGCTGGATACAGACATGCTTTACCGCCAGAAACCCACAGCCAACGTATCCCTGTATGGCCGGGCCGTTTAAAAGGATTGATGTTTACGCAGTGAAATCAGTCACTCGTTTGGAACTCGCTGTAGATTTAAAATCCAGGAAAATCGATGGACGGAGAGAGGTCGGTTGCAAAAGTCTATTCTTAGCTCAGTTTCGAATGAAGTCAAGGTGAGGGTGTCCACAGAAGAACATCAGGGGGTCCCACATCTCATTGTTATCCAGTCACCTTCGGGGGCTCTGGGCTGTGGTAGGGGTGCATTTTTGACACGATACAGCTCAGTATTGTTTGTATTTCTTGCAATCCATTTTACTTTTTAAAAAATATATATATTTTATTGATTCTTTAAAGAGAGGAAAGGAGAGGGAAAATCAGAAACATGGATGAGAGAGAAACATCGATCGGCTGCCTCTTGCACACTCCCTACTGGGGATGTGCCCGCAGCCAAAGTACATGCCCTTGACCGGAATCGAACCCGGCACTTTGCAGTCCGCAAGCCGACGCTCTAGCCACTGAGCCAAACCGGTTTTGGTTCATTTTACTTTTTTAAATGAGAAAAACAGCAAAGAAGAGATTTGCCCCTTTTCTATGTCCAACGTGTAGACGCAGCATGACGGAAAGCTGGGACGAGGCATTTGAGGATAAACGGACAAACGAAAAACAGGAGATCTTATTTCAAGGATTCCACACGCCAAGCCTTTGAAAGATGTGCTCTCACACACGCAGGTGAGCAGTTCAGACAAATGAGAACCAGCTAAGTCGGTGGTCGGCAAACTGCGGCTCGCGAGCCACATGCGGCTCTCTTGGGCCCTTTGAGTGTGGCTCTTCCACAAAAACACCACGGCCTGGGCAAGTCTATGTTGAAGAAGTGGCGTTGGAAGAAGTTTAAGTTTAAAAAAAATGTGACTCTCCAAAGGAATCTCAGTGGTTTTCCTGTTGCTATTTGGCTCTGTGGACGAATGAGTTTGCCGACCATTGGGCTAGGTCACCGAAAGACGAATTCCTAACGAGAAGGGTTGTGTGAAGCAAAAAATCCTCGACAAAGGGCTGAAATCCGAACCCGCCAGGATGCGGAAGCGCAGGAGCCCCGAGAAGCTGTGAGAGTCGGGACGATGGCACTGACGAGACAGCAAGGACTCGGGGTCACCTCAACGGGACCTCGAGACGGAATTCCACATCTCCACTGGGGCACGTGCGGCGCCAGGGGGATGCTGACGGAAGACACTCAGCCGTTGTTCTGCGCAACTGCAGGGGATGGCGAAGAAGGTATTTGAGAGGAGATAAAGGATCGGATTTGGTCTCCAATCCGAGTCCTCTGTCGAGAACCGGTCAGGAGCCGGCGTGAACTCGTGGGGAGCAGCTGAGGCTCCGAGGAAAAGGTGTGAGGGCACGCCGCGCACGGAGGGAAATTCAGATCCCCAGACCCCGCCCCGGCCCTGACCGCTAACCAGGTTCCTGTGTGATGACAAGAATCACCGACGTTGGAAAAGCCAAACTCTTTCTTGGCCGAATTCCTGCCCCCTGATGTCTGACTCCCTGTGGGAGACGACGGGAGAGGATGAACCGAGAGACAGGGGAGCCTGCAGGACGGTCGTGTTGGGCCCAGGGACAGGAAGGCCCAGGAGGGGCGGACACAGACGAAGGCTCGGTGCCCATCGAGCTCCTGGGAACGCTCCTTCCAGAAGCCGCTCTGGCGAAAGGGGGAGGAGCCACACCGAAGGGTTTGATGGAGACAGTGAAATGGGGCAAACAGAGTCACACAAGGAAGAGGGGGCAGGAGAGCCGCGGGGCCTCCCCCTGGCAGCTGGGCGGAGCAGGAGCCCGAGGGCAGGAGCCGGAGGAGGATGCTCAGGAAACTACAGGAGGGTTGGAGGGGCTGGGGAGAGGTCACAGGCGGTCCCCCAAGAAGGGCTGCTTGTTTTGGGCAGAGCGGTCTCTGTGAATCTGGTGAGGGGGGAGCCAGGGAGCACAGGACCGAGAGGAAGTAGGGGTGGGGTGAAACAAGAGTTGGGGGGGGTGTACATTCACTGACGTCAACGAAAAGGTCTGGAATGGCCATGAACTTTTAAGAAGGGCACCGAAGACCAGATGAATGGACGTTCGATTATTGAACTTGAGTTTCTTCGGCCCTGACCAGTTTGGCTCAGCGGATAGAGCGTCGGCCTGTGGACTGAAGGGTCCCGGGTTCGATTCCGGTCAAGGGCACGTACCTTGGTTGCAGGCACATCCCCAGTAGGGGGTGTGCAGGAGGCATGCAATCAATGATTCTCTCTCATGGACGTTTCTAACTCTCTCCCCCTCTCCCTTCCTCTCTGTAAAAAAATCAATTATATATATATATGTATTTTTAAAAAACCCCAGGTTCTTTGGTGAGAATCACAGATGCTCCGTGGGTCACCCCTGACTAGGAAACCCCGCATTCAAGATGGAGGCTCAGCCGGAACTCAGAGCAGGGCGCTCGGCTGGCAGCTGTTCAGATCGGTGTGCAGTTTCTCGCCATTCAACGCGTCGAGGGGTTTTGACTCACTGATCACCAGGGAAAGCAGACGGAGACGCATGCTCCAGGGACGTTTAAAGGGGTGGCTGGCTCTTGTAGGATGAAAGGCTTTGGGGGGAAGAAAGGAGGACTCCCCACCCCCCCACCCCCCCCCAGGAAAGAACATTGGGTCAATTCTGTTATGTCTGCCTTCCCATCAGAAATGCAGGGGCAGGTGCTGCCAAGCCACTGAGCAACCCCAGACAAAGACAGGAGGGTCTTGTTTTCCAGGCGGATGGTTCGAGGGCTCTTTCCACGAGAAGAAATTGTGCTTTTGGAGTATTTGGAACTAAAAAAATAAAATAAAATAAAATTAAGAACCCACAAAAACACCACTGTGTTCAAGACCAGTTTTCTTTTTATTTTATTTTATTTTTTAAATATATTTTATTGATTTTTTTACAGAGCGGAAGGGAGAGGGATAGAAAGTCAGAAACATCGATGAGAGAGAGACATCGATCAGCTGCCTCTTGCACGCCCCCCACTGGGGATGTGCCCGCAGCCACGGTACATGCCCTTAACCGGAATCGAACCCGGGACCCTTCAGTCCGCAGTCCAACGCTCTATCCACTGAGCCAAACCGGTCTCGGCTCAAGACCAGTTTTAACCGAATAAACACGAAGACAGGCGTGTCCCTAGTGCTGGATGGATAGTCACACGGGTGGGTGGATACAACTCAATACTACTTGACGTTCCTATGGATTCTTGGGGTCTGCCAGACACCGCTGGGCTGGGGGCCATTGGAGAGCCGGCCGGCTGGCTGGCTGGCTGGCTGGCTGGGACTTGAAATGGTTGAGGGGGAGGCACGGTGGCTTAGGCTTAGCGGGGGCGAGGTTTCTCTCCAGCCCAGGTCCCGTGGGGCTCCGCTACAAAGTGATGCGTCCAAAAATACGGGCAAAGCTGCTGCAGATCCCTTCGCCCACCGCTTCCTGCCGGCCGATTTCTGCACAAACCGAAGTCCACGGCTCAGTGGGGGCAACTCACACCCCTCCACGCACGGTCCCTTGCAGGAGCCGTCTGGGGGCCCCATCCTCTCTGAAAGAGGCAGTGTCACCCCAAGTGTCAGCTCACCTGAGCACTCTCAGGGCACCCTGCTGGACCCAGGATGTCTGCACAGCACCGTCCCCCCCCACCTCCATCCCCCCTTCCCTCCCCCCACCCCCAGCAGAGGGGACGGAGCTCGGCAGCTGTCACCGCTCAGCTGCTGTGCCGGGTTTCTCGGGAACACGGGGCACAGGAAAATAAGCCAGGGCCGGGCCAGAACAATGACCCGAGCGAACGGAGGATTAATTCTGTCGCGGACAGTCGGCAACTCCAATTACCGCGGCCAGGAGGAGCGTGGGGGGCTGAGATTTGATCCTGCCAACAATGACACACAAGGAGATTTTATTTGTCGAGTGGACCTCGGCGGCCACCTCTCCAGGCAGAAGGGACGCCCTGTGCGGAGGGGTGCCTCCGGCCGGGGCGGGGGGCCCGGGGGGAGGGGGAGGAGGAAGGGAGGGGGCGGGAAGGAGGAGGGTGTCCATGTTGGTGAAGACCGGCTCCTGGAGAGAAGTGCTTGGCCAGGAGGAGGTGAGCTGTCAAGGTCATAGCTACCGTCTCCCCAGGCACTAAGAATGCAAATTGCAAGCGCGAGAGACGCCCAGGGCTATTTAACGGCAGATAGAGGACTCGAGTTAGAGAAACGGAGGCTCCTGGGCATGGGCATTGCTACCCGGACCCGGGAAGGGCAGTCAACCGTCTCGGACTCCCTTCTCCGGGGAGACCTGGGACGGAACAGTCCGAAGTGGGGTCTCAGAGCCCCACGCACCTGCCAGCGATGATTGGCCTCATAGTACGCAGGTGTGTGTTGTTTGTTTTTAAATATATATTTTTAGTGATCTCAGAGAGGAAGGCAGAGAGGGAGCAAGAATACATCCACGAAGAGAGAGAACCGTGGATGGGCAGCCTCCCGCACGCCCCGCGCTGGGGACGGAGCCCCCAACCCCGGGCGCGTGCCCTTGACCGGGAATCGAACCGCAACCTCCTGGTTCCCAGGCGGACGGCCCACCACGGAGTCACGCGGGCCGGGCGGAGGGGGGCTGCTGTAACCCCCGTGTTTCTTCGTGCAGTGCTCCTGTCCTCCCGGCTTGGGAGGCTTGGGACGGGCTGGCACAGTGGCGGGAGGAAGATGGCAGCAGCTCAGCCGCTCCTCCCGTCCGCCTGTCATCCCCCCGCGGGGCGGGGTCTCTGTCGCCGTGGGGGGGGGGAGGTGTCTGGGAAGGCGCTCCCCAGCCAGGACGCCCGCCCGGCCTCGGAGCCTGTGGGCAGAGAGATGCCACAGGTGGGAGAACGTATCGCCAGCCTGCGGGGGAGCGTGCCAGGAGCCGGGGAGTCCTCGAGCTGGCAGACTTCTGGGCAAAGAGGAGGGCATGGCCGCCAACTCTCGAGCCCCAGGGCCACCTGCACTTCGGGGAGCAGGGAGGGGGGGTGCCCTGCATGTCTCAGCGCTTTGGAGAGCCTTCAGAATGTACCCCGTGGGCACCATGCTTTTCAACTCTCAAAACCAATCCAGATGCGCAACTTCTAGGGAATGAACGGGCCTGACAGAGCCCCCACCCCCCATCTCCCCTGATCCCTGAGGCACTGCAAGTCCTTTGTGTGGGGGCTGAGCTGGGGTCCCCAGGGGACGCTCTGGATGGATCTGAACAAGGGCCTCATCCTCAAAGGAGCAGACAGGCTGTCAAAAGACGAGAAACTGACTTCCAGTGAGACTGGCCACATCTCCGGGCAAATTCATTACATAATCTCCTCTCATTTCCCCCTAAAATGGAAGCTTTCCCACTGACGCTGAAATTCCATCGCCGAGTTCTAGGAGGACTGATGACCAGCCAAGGGTTCCCCCCTGGGCCCCACGGGGACTGACAGGTGACAAATCCGCGCGCCCCCTCCGCCGCCGTCACCCCCAGGAAAAAGCCTGGTGCGCTCAGGGCGAAGCGGGAGGCACAGTCCATCACGCTGACTGCTTTTCCCAGAGGGCCATCCATGCGGGAGGCGTTTGATCACTTTTATCGGAGCCACAGAGGCCTTTTGAGTACTCTTCCGTGAGGAAAGAGAGTGCATTTCACATGCAGAGGCACGTCACATAAAATAAAACCCAATCCAATTACTCACGGACACCTGCCAGCCACAACGAGAGGACAGTAATCCAGGAGGACAGAAAACGAGGTTCCTTAAGCGACGGACAGCTGCGTCTCTCTAGGGACCAGGCCCCATCTTCCCGGGAGGCGCAGTTCGTCCGTGAAAGAGCTGGAATGCCAGCGCACACCGCTGTTCTTAAGACGCCCTTCCCTGCAGGCACACGGGACCGGTCTCTATGTCACCCCGAACAAACCCAGGCCATTTAGGAATAAGAAACTCAGTCTGCCAACGGCGTCAACCTCAGGAGGCCGTAGCCACATGCTGGCTGTGGGAACGATAGAGGGCTTTCTAGTGAAAAATCTGCAGACGACGCTTTTATGATTGTCACCTCCACGAATGGCTGTGGTCACGTTGTTTCATTTTCTGTCGGTTCAATTTGCGGGGGTGGATCCGAGGCACCCTCGTTCTCCGAACAACCTCACTTGTCAACAGGTTGCGTGCAATGAAAAGCTAACACAGCAACTAAAAGAAACCCACATTTTTTTAAGCTGAACCTTTACAACAACAGATTTTGGGGGAGGAAAAGAAATCATGTGTCTTTATAAGGACATTAGGGGGTGCACGGTGAATGATTGTTAAGTAAGTATGCCTCACGAATCTTAAGGAAAAAAAAAATTTTGAATGAGATTTTACTTGTTTTCACGGGATGAAAATTAAGTCACATACAGTCACACATTTCTCTAAATTGTCAAGGGAAGGGTCCAGGTTAAGTTTAAATGCAGGTTCAAGAGGAACTACTCTCATAAACACTCTCTAAACCTTGATCAGCTCACATACATGCTTCCCATCCCCCCAAATTACAACGATCTTTTACCATCACTTTCCATGCAAAAAGACGTGCATTGTCGAAGATTCCCCCCCCCCCCAAACTCTGCTTTTCAGAGATCACATTCATTTTTTTTTAAAGTATTTCAACACGGCTGTTTTCACCTTAAATTCAATCTGAGGTCACCCCTCCCCGCCGCCCCCCCCCCCCCCCCCAGCCCACAGAAACAGTCCAGACCAGACCTGCAATGTAACTCACTCTCAGTTAATAACGTAAATCCAAGTTACACTTCCATATGGAAACCCATTTCAAAAAGCAAGCGCTCTCCATCTCCACCATCCCTATCAGGCTGTGGGAGAGGAGCCCCATAAACACGTTCAAAGGCAGGGTTTTTTTTTTTGGGGGGGGAAGGAAGTGTGCGACCCCAGCCACTGTTCCATGTGGCATGCGGGGTGCACCCCAAAGAGGCATTGCATGTTCTATGCACCCTGGTCTTTCCCAGCTCCCGTGACAAGAGGGAGCACACTCAGGCCTCACGCGTGGAACCCAAGGCCCCCCGTTTTGCATGCCTATATGCCTATGCTCCGTCCGGGCCTCCCCGGGGGGGACGCAGGCATTGGCTCCGGGCGCAGCTCTCGCCTTTCCCAAGTGCGCAGTCCAGGCTGGGCCCCTCTCCCTTAAGTAAATACCCGGCATTGTTTTAAACACAGGAAACCGAGATGAATGCTTCATGCGGCACCGTGACTCACACCATAACATTATTTGGGGCTACGTAATCCACAGATACACTTTTTTTTTTATTTAAAAAAAAATAAAGGCTATTTTTTTTTCTCCTCTAACAGTCCCCACGAAAGACCCAACGTGGGGAGCAGGCGATCTGTGCGGCTGGCACCCAGAGGCCGGGAGGGAAAGGGGAGGTGTGGGCGTCGCGTTCCCCGAAACCACCATCGATGGCCCTCAACCAGGCCAACCCTCCCGGGGCGGCGGGCTCTCGGCGGGGGGCCACGCTTTCGATTGCAAACGCGGCCGCCGGCAGGTTGAAGCCGTTTATTCCCGAACCCCGTCCATATGGATGCCGGGCCGGGGCTCCGGGCCGCTTCCCACCTGCTTGCAATCCAGAGGATCGCCGCACAGCAGAGCGAGGCGGAGGGACGAATCCCTCCTGGGGTGCCCCCCGCACCCCCCCCGCCCCCCGATCCGCCGTATGGAACGCGCAGAAGCCAGCCCAGCCGTGCGGTGGGCAGCACACCCCGCGCCATCCGCCGTGCGGACTCGCCGGGCCGGGAGCCGCGTACCTTGGCCAGGTGCTGCCCCGAGCGCCCACCTCGCCGCTGGCGCCCCAAACGCGCTCGAACCCGCGCCCAGCTCGGCGGGGCTGTGTGTGTGTGTGTGTGTGTGTGGGGGGGGAGTCCGCTTGGGCTTCTCCTCCAAAAGCGTCGGGGAGCCAAACGGGGGGGGGGGGACCCACGCGCGCGCCACGCACACCCTGCCCGGCGGCTCCCTCCCGTCGGTCCGCGCACTTTGTGGCCTCGGACCCGCCTTCGGGGCGAAGGAATCCGAGCGCGGGGGGGAGGGGGAGAGACACGTCCCGAGCTGCCCTCGCCCCCCCCCCCTCCCTGCCTTTTCTGGCAGCCGGTGTCACCCCGCACCCCCACCCTCCGCTCCAGACGGCGCTCTCTCTCCAGGCTCGAGGACCCCGCCGCCCCCACCCCCAAACGGACAGACGGACCGGCTCCCCCCGCCCTCCGTCTCCAGAACCCACTTCAAAGCCTCAGAGCGAAGCCATTGCCTACCTGAGCCGAAAAGTTTTCCTCCTTCCGCGGGCGATAAGGCGCAGTCCCCGCCGGCGTCGCGCCCCCGATGCGCGGGGGGCGCAGGGCAGGCCCCTCCGGCTCGGCGCTCGGGGATCGGCGCCCTAGGCACGCGCGGCCGCGCCGGGAGCCGCCCTGAGGTCCATCGCCCTTCCTTCCCGAGGCGCCGCCGCCGCCGCCCGGCGAGCCGACGAGGAGCGGGGGCCCCGGGTGGCCGCACCGACCGGCCGGCCGGCCGCGGCGTGCGCTCCGGCTCCGCGTTGCGCGCGGGGTGCGAGGGCGCTGCGCCCGCGGCACCTGCCGCCCCGGGCCGCGCGCTCCGGCCGCGCCGGGTGCCTCGGGCTCGCTGTCCTGGAGTCGCTCAGGCGCCCCTCACGTCCTTTCCTTCCTTCTTCTTCCCGGCTCCTCCCGGGTCGCGCATTTCTCCTTCGCCAAAAGCAGACCGAGGCGCTCCAAGTGGGAGCGGGGTCTCCCTCCCTCGTCAACTCTCCCTCTGCCTGGTGGTGGCGGTGGCGGCTGCTGCCTGCGCGCCTCCTCCCGGCTCTGCGCTCCTCCTCCTCCTCCTCCTCCTCCTCCTCCTCCTCTTCCCCCTCCTCCCCCTCCCCCCTGGGCCGCCCGAGACCCAGACCCGCTCTGCGCATGCCCGGGCGCCCAGGTGCCGCTGGCTCTGCGCCTGGCCCCGCGGCGGCTCCCGGGGCGTCCTGCACCCGGAGGGGCTCGGCCGGGCTGCGGGGGGGCTCGGTGGGCTCGCCGAAGTGGGGAGACTCCACCTCCCCCCCCCAGCAGCTCAGCCACACGCGTCCCCACGTGCGCCCCGCACTCCGGGGATCGGTTGGTGGCGCGGTCAGTGGATTGTGTTGGGAGGTTCAGCTGGATTGATTGGCTTGTGCTGCTTCCAAGGAATGGAAGGAAGTCGAGTCTTGGTCCCAACTTGACGGTGAAGGAGCCCCAGCGCAGCTGCCTTGCAGAGCTGGGGTGGAAACCGCCCGCGGAGAGCTGCCTGGTGCAGGGATTTTTGGACACATGGCGGGTCTTGCTGCAGAACAATGTGGAGACGGGGCGTGTTGGCGGTTCCTCTCCTGGAAGTTTTTACACCTCAAGAGCAAAGGAGGGAGCTGGCGTGGAAGATACAGGCGCACACACACACACACACACACACACACACACACACACTACTGGCGTGGAAAATACAAGCAAGCGCATGCACATGCACACACACACACACACACACACACACCCCGCAATATTTGGATAAGAAAATATAGGCTTTTCTATTTCACCTATAACTCAAGAAGGACTGGAGAGAAAAATACATTTCTTACTGCACTGTTGTCAGCTAACTAAGGGAAGGATCCCAAAGTGCAGAAAGCCTGAGGCCTTGGCTGAATTCCTGGGCTGCGTGGGCCTGATAGCTAGAAATCCACGCAGGGGTTCTAGAAATCACACAGCTCTGGGGGGATATGGAACTTGGGGGCCCAGGCGCGTTACAAGATCTTGGTAAACAACTCAGGGGTTTAGGTGAGACGTTCTCCCCCCCCCTCCCCCAAGGCTGCTTTCTAGAGGTAAGAAGGATGCCCTAGAGCAGAAAGAATAAAACCAAAATAGATTTGGCCTAATCCTGGAGCCAAAACTAGGCCTTTGGAGGAGGCAGGCGATTGATCATCAGTGATGTAACCCCCCTGCGCATGCAGCACTAGGAGGAGACGCAGAAGCTGGAACCTCTACAAATGCAGCTTGCAATCAAAACTGAGGCAGAGAAGCAACAAACAAACAAACAAGCAAATACATAAATAAAATAAAATAAAGGGGGGTGATTTTGGCCAGAGAGAGAGAGAGAGAACAGGCAAAATAGATAGGGTCCAAGAAATGACCCAGATTTTGGAATTAATAGCCAAAGGCTCTTAAATGGCCATAATGAATACGTTAAATAAACTCTCCTGGAAACGGAGGAAATGAATGAAAAAAGACAGAGCGTTTTCAGCACACATGGGTCTTCGGTCTTAAGATTAAGGAATGGACAGGCTTATTGGGGAACAAAACATCCATATGAAACTGATTCAACAACGGGAGAACATGAATTTGCAGAATTGTTCATACTAAAGAGGTATTGTCGCCCCCCCCCCCCCCCCCCCGCCCCGGCCCCGCTGTTCCTTTAAGGCCAGGAACAGGTACAGTGGGAAAGAAATTGTATTGGATGTCAGGATTCATTTATTCATTGGACACGGTTTTGTCAGCCGTGTTAGGTCCCATTCTGAGGGACACTAAGATGACCATACAGTTTCGGGGGGAGGGGGGACGGACACATTCTGAGGGACACTAAGATGAACACAATATTTCCGGGGGGGGGGGGTACGGGAAGGGGGGCACATTAGCCACAGAGGTGATTAGCAGCTGAGGCCCTATCGAGTTACACAAGTGCCTTGAAATCCCATATCTCCCAATTAATAACTGGCTGTTTAATCTCTTTAAGTCTCTTGTTTTCCCATCTAAATTCCGCTCTAAAAAACGAGGGCACTTGATGTAAAGGAATGTTTAGAGGAAGAAGCGGTCGTGGCGCCTGAGACACATCAGATGTAGGAGTGGAAATAACCTAAGTCCTTCTGGGAAAGCTGGTGATGCCGTGCATAAGTAACGAGGGGGGTCATTCCGATGAAGCCACGCTGCTCCGGGAGCCGGGGGAATGGTGTGCACCCACAGGGGCGGGTGCTGTGGTCGAGGTGGTGAGGGACAGAGCTCCGCTTCCTGCGGAGTTAGCTCATCCCGTGTGTCTCAGGGGACGGGAGAGGATGTCCAGGAGACGGGGACGGGAGCACTCCAGCAGGAGGGGGGAGGAGGGAGGAGGAGGAGGAGGAGGGAGGGGGAGACGATGTTGGCAATTTGCGGCCTGGTGGCTAGGAGCACTGACCCCCTCCCCCCATATGATCAGAGCAGGAGGTAAACGTAGGGGTTGGTGTTTTGGTTCCCGACATTTCGCCTCTCGGTTCTTAAAGCATCACAGAAGGTTTTCCTCTGTCTACAGAGTGAAATGGCAGCCCTGGCCAGTGTTGCTCAGTGGATAGAGCCTCGGACTGGGTCAGTGGGGTGCCTGTGGGAGGGGACCAATCGATGTGTCTCTCTCACATCCATGTTTCTCTGTCTCTTCCCCTTCCTTCCTCTCTCTCTCTCTTTTTTTTAAAAAATATATTTTATTAATTAATTACAGAGAGGAAGGGAGAGGGATAGAAAGCTAGAAACATCGATGAGAGAGAAACATCGATCAGCTGCCTCCTGCACACCCCCCACTGGGGATGTGCCCGCAACCAAGGTACATGCCCTTGACCGGAATCGAACCTGGGACCTTTCAGTCCGCAGGCCGACGCTCTGTCCACTGAGCAAACCAGTTAGGGCTTCCGCTCTCTTTAAAAAAAAAAAATCCTAGAAAAATGTCCTCAGGTGAGGATTATCAAGAAACAAACAAAACAGAAGAGTGGCCGAAACCGGTTTGGCTCAGTGGATAGAGCGTCGGACTGCGGACTGAAAGGTCCCGGGTTCGATTCTGGTCAAGGGCATGGACCTTGGTTGCGGGCACATCCCCAGTAGAAGGTGTGCAGGAGGCAGCTGATGGATGTTTCTCTCTCATCGATGTTTCTAACTCTCTATCCCTCTCCCTCCCTCTCTGTAAAAAAAAATCAATAAAATATATTTAAAAAACACACAAAAGAGTGGAATGGCGGTCGTTATGAGAAGTGTGGCTTAAGAGGAAGCGACTGGAAGCTCCGTGAGTGTCAGAAGGATGTGACGAGGAAGTGACTTAGGGGAGAAGTCAAGGTCACTCCGGCTTTGCTGTTTAAAACCGGGGCTGAGTCCTGGAGGATGCTTGTGTTTGAGGGTGAGGACGCGGGCACAGGTCTGCGTCCCTCACCACCTCGACCACACCACCCGCCCCCCCGGTGGGTGCAGACCATTTCCGCGCTCCCGAAGCATCTTGGCTTCATCTGAACGACCGCCCCCTCCGCCCCATTACTTATGTATGGCATAACCAGTTTTCCCAGAAGGACTCAATTTATTTCCATCCCTACATCCCCCTCCCAATGCACGAAATCACATCGGTGTGTGGTGTTGGGGTTCGCCCTGATGAATAAATATCTGAGTCTTGAAAAAGAGAGAAGACCTGATGCCTGTGATTTGCTGGGGGAACATCTGCTCATATTGCATTTTTTTTTTTTTGGATTTCGGGAATCGATGGAGGGTCGGGGATGCAAGGAGGGGGGGCGTTTCTAGTGTCTTTGTTTCTCGGTCACCAGAAAAAGGAACGGCTGTTTCTCAGCCCCCTGGGAAAGCAGCCGACTCCCCAGCTCCAAGGGCATCCATCTGTGTCTCTCCTTGCAAAGCTGATTTAAAAAAAAATACATTTTATTGATTTTTTACAGAGAGGAGGGGAGAGGAATAGAGAGTTAGAAACATCGATCAGCTGCCTCTTGCACACCCTCTACTGGGGATGTGCCTGCAACCGAGGTACATGCCCTTGACCGGAATCGAACCTGGGACCCTTCAGTCTGCAGGCCGACGCTCTATCCACTGAGCAAAAAACGGTTAGGGCTCTCTCTCTTTTTAAAATATATATTTTTATTGATTTTAGAGAGGAAAGCAGAGGGGGAGAGAGAGAGAGAGAGAGAAACATCCATGATGAGAGAGAATCATGGATTGGTTGCTTCCTGCACGCCCTCTACTGGCGATCGAGCCCCCAACCTGGGCCTGTGCCCCTTGACCGGAATCGAACCCGGAACCCTTTGGTCCGCAGGCCGGCGCTCTATCCACTGAGCCACACCAGCCAGGGCAGCGCTCGACCTCTCTTTACAACTCCCCACATCTTCTGAATCTTCGCAGCAGTCCCGTCACATCAACATCCGGTAATCAGACGGCTGCTGGCACTTCTCAGTATGCCACCTGCCACGCCGCCACCCCGCCACCCCGTGACCTCACGCTGCCCAGGGCAGGCCTCTCCCCGGCCCAGCTCCGTCCCCGCCACAGAGCACAGTCGCTCTTTTGACAAGAACCCAGGTAGAGACAGCCATTCTGGTGCCCTACAAGGTCCCAGCTGTGTGGATGCTGTCCTAGGTTTCCCTCTCGCTCACACAGAAGCTGAGCTTCCAGCTCTCCCGCCGTGCTTACCGTCCGTCTCACTGTGACAGTGGTCCCCTTACCTTCTCCCCACCTTCCTCCGGCCCTCCGACGACGGGAGAGGAAGTTTAATTGCTCCATTAACCCACATCTTTCTTGCCTGCACGCAGGAGGGCCTGGAGCCAGATATCTTTACCACTCCACTCATGTATTAATGGGCCAATAAAAGATGCCCTCAAGTGTCTTTGCCTAATAGAATCGTTACAAACATTTATACAGAGAGGTTCCCGTCCCGCGCTATCCAAAGCTCTTGGCAGATTTTCCCCGTCCACTTACTGAATTTATGTAGAGCAGGGTCCTCATTGATCAAGGCAAAAAGAAAGTCACGGTTTCCTGTAACGTCAAGTCCATTGCGAGTGGCTGGGGGCGGAGGAGGGTTGGTGGCCGGGCCACCCTCCGATGCGGCAAACCACGGGGACGCGTGCGAGGGGTCGAGACAAAGGACGAAGCATGCTGGGACGGGGGCAGGGGTGGGTTTGGGAAGCCCAAGGGAAGAAAAGAAAGCGGGAGGGTGAGCTGGTGAGGTGGGAGGGAAAGAGGGAGAGAAGTGGGCCTTCTTCATTCACCTTGAACCTGTGTCTGGGGTCGTGGCAGGTTAGACACCGGCAGCAGGAACCCTGGGGCTGGGCAGCGGGTGCAGCTCTCACCCTGCACCGAGACCTCGGAAGCCCCTTTGCTCTTCTTTTTGAAAAATACGTTTTTCTTGGTTTCTGAGAGGAAGGGGAAGAGAGATGGAACGAGAGAGAGATTCAACGAGGAGAGAGAATTGTGGATCGGCTGCCTCCTGCTCGCCCCACACTGGGGATCGGGCCTGCACCCCAGGCCTGTGCCCTTGACTGGAATCGAACCCTGGTGCATAGGTTGACACTCAACCCCTGAGTCACATCGGCCGGGCGCCCCTTTTTTTTCTAGCTTCACTGGATAGACAAGTAGTCTTGATCTCTATGTTTCTCTTGCAAGGTTAATGGAGTTGACATTTGGATTCCATAGGGGTTTTGGATGCACACACACACCAATAATGGGGGAATTTACTGGAACGGTTTGGAGCCGTGGTCGGCAAACTCATTAGTCGAGCCAAATATCAACAGGACAACGATCGGAATTTCTGTTGAGAGCCAGATTTTTTTTTTTAACTTAAACTTCTTCTATCGCCACTTCTTCAACATAACCTCGCCCGGGCCCTGGTGTTTTGTGGAGGAGCCACCCTCAAGGGGCCAAAGAGCCGCAGGCAGGGGGCTCGCGAGCCGCGGGTTGCCGACCACGGGTCTGGAGGGTCATGAGAAGGAAGGGACGCATTTCTCGTTTATCCTTACAAAGAAACGGAAAGTTCCAGGATAAGACATAAAGTACACATCACGTTCTTCTCCCGTAGACAGTTTGATGGCTACGGCGATTAGCAAGTCGTCGAGTGCGTCTCGTTGGGACGAGTGAAAGGTGAGTGTGTGACTGAGCGGAAGGCCAGCCCGCCCATGGGAACGTTTCCGAGGAAGGCGGCATGAGGCTTGGTGGCGAAATACTTGGGAGCGACAGGCTCCCCCTTCTCCCGAGACAGGAAGCTATCAGGGGACCGGTGGGGCCGACGGGTGGGTAGTTGGGAGCTCTAGTCCTCGGAGAGAACAGGTTGTGACCGTGTGCTGATAAGACGCTGGCAGCCAGCTCGGAGTTGTCACCTTGCTGATAACCCTAATGAGCACCACCTGGAAGCGAAAGCGGGCGAAAACGGGAAAACGAACCGTTTTATGGCCGCAAAGCAACATGAGTGGCTCGGGGGGCCAGCGGCCTCTAGGAGAGCTTGTTTGATCACCTGCTGTGAGCAGGAATTTCCTTCAAGCGTATCTCCGGGCCGAACAAAGGAACCATTTTACTGTCGGCTTGAATGCCTCCGTGGGGGGGCCGGTCTTCTGCAGATTCTAATCGGGAACCCAAAGCCCTCCCTGCCTCTCAGCTCCCCTCTCTCCATCTCCCTTCCCCCCCCCCCCCCCCCACCAGCGGCTCCCCTTCCCTTCTGTCTAGAATCCTGACCTTTGGAGTCACGGTTGCGTAAGGACACAAAGGCAGGTGGCTGGGGCGCAGGTCACTGGCGTGGACGTGTGTGACTTGGGAGGGCCGTGTAGGAAGAGGGGGAGAACCCCGGACAACGTGGCAGCTGTGGCCTCGCTCCTGAAGGGGTTTCCTATTCACAGGGTTCACTCTGGCTGGGCCACGGGGGAGCGTTGACCTAGGAACCAGGTGGTCACAGTTCGATTCCCGGTCAGGACACATCGTGGGCTGTGGGCTCCATCCCCAGTGGGGGGGCATGCAGGAGGCAGCCGATCCATGGTTCTCTCTCATCACTGATGTTTCTCTCTCTCTCTCCCTCCCTCTCCCTTCCTTCTCTAAAATCAACAAACATATATAGAAAGCAAACAAACATGGTTTACTTTATTACATCATGTTCTCTGGAAGCAGACAGAACCCACTATTTGCAGAAGTGAACTAGTATTGGCGTAACCGGTTTGGCTCAGCGGATAGAGCATCGGCCCGCGGACCGAAGAGTCCCAGGTTCGATTCTGGTCAAGGGCATGGGCCTTGGTTGCAGGCACATCCCTAGTGGGGTATGTGCAAGAGGCAGCTGATTGATGTTTCTCTCTCATGGATGTTTCTAACTCTCTATCCCTCTCCCTTCCTCTCTGAAATAAATAAAAATATATTTAAAAAAATAACATAAGATCTGGGACTCACACGTGGGTTTCCTGGCTCCCAGTTCCATGTTCCTCCTTCATGCATCACTAATGAATCTTCCGTATAAATATCACGAATCCATCCCAAATCAAACCCCATCCCACGACACGATTCTTGAAGACCAAGCGATGGAAACACCCGGATGCTGAAAAATGAGGCGGAGCGAATAGAAATAGGCCCTCAGCAGAGGCACATCCTCTGTGAAGTTTATGTTTTCCTTTCATTTGCCCCCTCACGCACAGCCGGAGAGAAGGAACTATGTTCAGGTAAATTATTCAAGAGGAAATTTCCGGAGCGGGGGTGAGGGTGGGGGGATGGGGGGAGGATAAGAGGAAGAGAAGCCAGCGCGGTGGGGGATGATCAGGCGCCCCCGTGAGGAGCTGTGTCACACCTGCTCAGCTTGGCCCCAGGGAGGACTGGAGGCTGGGCCTTCATCAAGACTCCCACACGCGGGGAGGGCGGCTGCGGGAATGCTCTCCGTCTCTGCGGGCCAGGCCAGCTGGCAGCTGGGAGGCCTCCTGTGGCTGAAGAGACCGTGTGCTTGGACTGCCCCACCTCCCACGGGCTGGGAGCAGCTGGGCCCCGGGGGAGTTTGCACAGCCATCGGCTGCAGCCTCATTCTTAACGGTGACAAAATAATCAGAGACCGCTCTGTGAGCTCTGCCTGAGCTGGACTGTGAGGCCTGTCGGTGGCTCCTGGAGAAGGTGCAAAACGTCGGGGAAGAGGGGACCGAGGTCAATACACAGCGTGCCCTTTGAGTCTAGGTAAAGTCTTGACTTTGCCCACATTATCTCTTTCTGTCCTCCCAGATATCTCATTATTCAACAGGCTAGAAGCCCGATGTATGGAAGATTCGTGCCAGAACGGGCCTTCCTTTCCCTGGCTGCCGGCACTGCCTTTGCTCTGGCTGGAGCCACCGTTCCCCCTTCCCACGCTGCCCCAAAGGCCCGCCTCACCCCCAGCCACGTGGAGGCTGCAAATGCAAATCAACCCACCATCTTTGTTGGGTTAATTTGCATACTCACTCCTGATTGGCTGATGGGTGCCACAAGGTATGGTCAATGAACATGTTACTCTTTTATTAGGTAGACTAGAGGCCCAGTGCATGAATTCATGCACAGGTAGCGTCCCTTGGCCTGGCCAGCATCAGGGCCGATCACAGCCGTCTCTCCCAGTCGTCCCTCCCCGCAGGAGGTCGGCCGGTTGTGGGGAGGGGCCATGGGAGGTTGGCTGTAGGAGTGCATTGACCAGCAGGGGGAAGCTCCTGCATTGAGCGTCTGCCCCCTGGTTGTCAGTGCTCGTCATAGTGACCGGTCAACTGGTTGTTCAGTCAACAGGTTGTAACGGTCACTTTGGCTTTTATATATATAGATAGTTAGATTGTTCTTCCTTTTGTCCCATTCTCTTGTGATAGAGACGTAATTCCCACTTCAAATGCCTTTGGAGAGGGCAGGCACGGCTCCCAGGGACGGGGACATGCCAGCTCCTTGATGAAGTCCTCTCTATTTTATTAGGACGTCAGAGTCCCTTGTTTTCCCCTGATTCTGAATTTATTTATTTATTTTTCCTTTTTACAAACGAGATGGTAATACTTCTGGTCTCCAAATATGCCATTCGAAGACGCCGCTGTCCTGTCCCTGCCCCTGCACTTCTTAGGATTTACGGTGAACACGCAGCACGGGAACGGGACTGTGGGCTAGGGGACACGGTGAACCGCGCTGTCCAGTTAATCTCAGGAAGACGACATCTTCAGGGGTGCCGACCGCTCCGAAGAGAACGCAGTTGCTCGCGTGGAACTTGAACTGTTCCGTTCAAAGATGGCAGCTCAGCACGGGGGCTGCCTCTGCCAGGAAATAGAAACACGGGCTGCATCACGCACCAAACGAGGAGATGTGCACAATTCTGTCAGGATGTGTGGGGATGGGCAGGGGGAGGAGGAATCCGATTACACATCACAGTAGAGAGATGAGCTGTGTGTGTCTACACAGTGTGGGTCACCCCCGAGCAGAGCCTGCTTTGTTCTTCCAGGTCCTGGGAAGCCTCGGGAAGCTGCGCCATGGTTACCGGCAGGGGTGTGCACGTCGATGGAGGGTTCCTGGGGAGTTTGGAATTCTCCCCAAGATGCAGTTAGATCCCGGCTCGCCCGCCCCCCAACACGCTCAGACAGTGACAATTCTCCGGCTCTCGAACTCTCTGCCGAAATGGAGCCTGAGCGGTTTAGAGCTGTGGTCGGCAAACTCATTAAGTCCGCAGAGCCAAATATCAATAGGACAACGATTGACATTTCTTCGGAGAGCCACATTTTTTAAACTTAACTTCTTCCAACGCCACTTCTTCAACACAGACTCGCCCAGGCCGTGGTGTTCTGTGGAAGAGCCACACTCCAGGGGCCAAAGAGCCGCACGTGGCTCTCAAGCCGCGGTTTGCCGACCGCTGGTTTAGAGGCAGGAAAACCAGCTGCTAGGAATATAGGGTGCGGGGCGAGGTGGAGGAGGGGTGTGGACGGACCACACGCATGTGGACTGCCCATTCCGCCTCTTCCTGCCCATCTCCATGTGCCCTGACTCTGAACTGTACACGTGTCCTAATTTGGTGCACGATGGAGCCCGGGGTTCTGTTTCTATTTCCCCTCCAGTGCCCCCCTCCCCCCGCCCTCCGGTGACAGGACACCCACAGTCAGGTTCTATTCAAGACCAGGGCTCAGGGGGCCGTCTCTACACGCGCGTAACCATCAGGAGAGAAAGTCAGATCCTGCCAACGTCTCCCTGATCCCTCGACAGTGCCGCCTCTCAGCTGGGAGGCTCTGCTCTGCACCCCGCAATTAAAAGCCGATGTTCAATGTGACCAGCCAGCGAACCTTTCTAAGCTTCCTAGGAATGCCTCTCACAGGGAGAAGAAACCAGCAAGCCCCACACCCGGAGCAGAGTCCGGGCGGAAAGCAGAGCAAGCTGCCGAGAAACGCTAATGCATCGGGGGAAACTCAGAGACGGGGCCAGAGCCCACGCAGGGGGAGCCATCGGAGAGGAAGCGTGGAGATCAAAAGGAAAAGCCCAGGAAATGAAAACTACCCAGAAGTGTGTGTGGGGGGGAATGTTCCAAAGCAGAAACGTTTGGGGTGTTCAAGTCCAGGAAAATGAGACAATAGGACATGTGGGTAAGAAGACATGAGGGCTGATCGGGGGGTTCCAGAATGAGAGGAAATACACGTGGGAGTGGAGGGAATCCTATCTCATAAAGAGGGAATATGCTAATGGACCATCACTCCATCACAAAAGATGGCTGCACCCACAGCTGAGGCCAAGTTCCCTTAGGGAGCCTTAACGAGCAATCAGCAAGGACCTGAGGCTTTGCCCTTCCCTGCCCCCCGTGGGCCTTGACAGGGGACCTCATGCCATGCCCCCCACCTGGCAGGGCTTGATGGGACCTTAGATCTTGCCCTCTGCCCTGGCACCATGTTGGGAGACCTCAGGCTGAGACCTCTGCCCCCTTGCCAGGCCAGGGGACCTGAGGCTGCACCCCCCCTGCCTGGCAGGGCTTGACCAGGGACCTCAGGCTGTGCTCCCCACCCAGTTGGGCTTGTCAGGGGACCTCAAGATGCACCCCAAATGCTGGATTGGGGGAACTCAGGCCATGCCCCCCGCCCAGCACGGCTTGATGGGGGACCTGAGGCTGCGCCCCCCCTGCCTGGCAGGGCTTGACAGGAGACCTCAAGGCATGCCCCTCGCTCCATTTGGGGGACCTTGGGTCATGCCCCCGTCTTGGCGCAGGGCCAGGGGACCTGAGGCTATGCCCGCTGCCTGGCTGGGCTTGACAAGGGTGGGACTGGCTGGGTCTGAATCTACCCAATTGGGGAGCGGGGGTAGAGGGTGGGCAAGCGGCCGGGTCTGGGTCTCACGTGATTTTGAGGCACATGCGGGTGGGCGGGGACTTGACTCTGGGTCCCCCTTTTAATGTGCATGAATTCTGTGCACCGGGCCCCTAGTAAAGAAATAATAAGGAAAACTCTCCCGAGTGGAGGGCGCGAGCCTAGCACGGAGTGTTCAGAATAACGAATGAAGCAGAAGCCTCGCCCAAAGCACATTTTCCTGAAGTCCCCGGCAAGATTGGCAGCCCGTGGCCAGGGTCCCAGAGAGTGGCCTGCAATGACATTTGTGGCGACAGCCCCTGGGCCAAGGGGTTCCAATCATAAAGAAGAATGAGGACAACGGCTAGGACGTTGGGACCAAAGGACCCAGGCAGCAGAGTCCCTAGACCCGTGGTCGGCAAACTGCGGCTCCCGAACCACATGCAGTTCTTTGGCCCCTAGAGTGTGGCTCTTCCACAAAATACCATGGCCCCAGGCGAGTCGATGTTGAAGAAGTGGCGTTAGAAGACGTTGAAAAAAATCTGGCTCTCCAAAGAAATGTCAATCGTTGTCCTGTTGATGTTTGGCTCTGTGGACTGATGAGTTTGCCGATCAGTGAGCTAGGCCTCGGCCAGAGGCACATCGCCGGAGTGCAGTGCGGAAGGAGGCACTGCTTGGCAGCCACCCCTCAGCAGGGAGACATGAACCCTGAATCAGGGCTCCTGAGGGCTCTGAGTCACTTGGCGGCCGGCCTAACGGGGCATCGAGAAGGGACTGTTTTATCTCTTCCTTCCCTCGGAGCCTGAGGTTTAGCAGCAGTTCCCACCTACGGCTGATGAGTCACCCCCGCCAATGACCGTGACCGGCTGCCTCGCCGGCACTTGCTGGGGAGGCTTTTGGAGCGGGGCTGCGTGTGGGTGCAGCTTGCCCGGCTTGCCCGCACCCTCCGTCAGAGCCAACGCCTCTCCCTGCCTCTAAACGTTTGCAACACACGTTCTTTAAGCCAATGTTTACCGATTTCAGAGAGGAAGGGAGAGGGGGAAAGAGAGGAAGGGAGAGGGGGAGAGAGAGGAAGGGAGAGGGGGAAAGAGAGGAAGGGAGAGGGGGAGAGAGAGGAAGGGAGAGG
This sequence comes from Antrozous pallidus, assembly GCA_027563665.1. Taxonomy (NCBI): domain Eukaryota; kingdom Metazoa; phylum Chordata; class Mammalia; order Chiroptera; family Vespertilionidae; genus Antrozous; species Antrozous pallidus. The sequence continues at coordinate 5,859,525 of CM050529.1, read as the reverse complement.
GGGAGAGAGAGAAACATCAGACTGTGCCCGGCCTTTGTCTCGGGGTCCCCCCTGTGCCCGGCGGACCCGAATGTCCCTTCCTGGCAGTTTATTCCTCTTGTCACACGCTGAGGGGCCTCCTGGTTCCGGCCACGTCCGAGCAGCAATGTCCACGCACAGACCTGCCCATGGACGCGTGGGGTATCTTTGTTCAATATCATCCAGACATGGCACCCACCGGGGTGTCTACTTTGCAATGAAGTGCCGACTCTCTCGCGTGATGTGGTGAGTGCCGTACCCCAAACCCCGGGCTCACAGCGCACGGCAGGGGACTTCATAGACGCCAGGACCTGTGATCAAGTAGTCTCCGATGTTCTCCATTTGTTCCTATTTGTTCTTCCCCCATCGTGTTATTTTTTCCTTTGTTTTCTCTGGCTAAACCAAATACTCCAATTTCATGTTGTCCAACCTGTGACTATTCCGTGCAGGCTCGGGTGGCGCTTCCGTTACAAATATTTCCCCCTATGTTTTCATCTTGAACTCAACAGGAATTAATGCCTTAGGTGAGGTGAAGACTATTTTTAAGCAAATAAGACATTTCCCTTCTGCAACCTATGAAGCTGTCTGTCATTACCACGCTCTTAAATAAACACACACTCACACACACACACACACCATTGAGAAAAGATGTCCACGCTGTTACAAAAAAGCAATATTTACTAACACCTAATGAATGAAAACTGTGACAATTATTATCTTCAGCTATGTTTAAAATATTGGCTTATACGTTATAGTTAAATACATATATTTAAATTCATTCTTTTAGGGTTACGTTTTGGTTTGGTCAAATTTGCTTGTAGTGTTTATTTTTGAATAAACATTCGAAACATTCTTTAAGCCCGGGTCTATTTTTCATATGGGTCTCTTTCATATGGGTCTACGCTTTAGGCCCAAATCCTCCTTTTGGTTGATCCCATGAACTCCCCTTTATACATGAGTTTCCACCAAGACTCTCAGTGGTGAGTGGTGGCTTCCCAGGAGGCTTTGCGTGGGTCTTGTCTGGATGCCCAGAGCAGCATGCTAGTGCCCACTGCAGGGGGGCCTTGCGGTCTTCATCCATAGATTAGTTTGTTTTTTATATTCCTCAATAATTTTAGATATCGAGGAAATCTGCAAGAGTAATTTTGAGCCGAAACTGGTTTGGCTCAGTGGATAGAGTGTCGGCCTGCAGACTGAGGGTCCTAGGTTCGATTCCGGTCAAGGGCATGTACACTGGCTGCGGGCACATCCCCAATGGGGGTTGTGCAAGAGACAGCTGATGGATGTTTCTCGCTCATCGATGTTTCTGACTTTTTATCCCTCTCCCTTCCTCTCTGTGAAAAATCAATAAAATATATTTAAAAAAGAGTAATGTTGAGAGTTTCTATATATCTTTTATATACCCTAATAGTAAAGTCTGAATAACCCAAACAGAGTTAGTAAAACCAGGAAGTTAACCAGTATGCAGGACTATCAACCAAACCCTGCATCTTATTTGGATTTCACTAGTTTTTTTCATTCACTGGAACTCTTGGAGGTCATTGCCAGCTTATTAGTTGCTTAATTTCAATGTTGTTGTGTCTCAGGGAATAGGGGGCCGTGGCAAGGGAGAGAGGTGGGGCGAACACACACATTTATTAAGTTTGTCGTCTTACATGGGAGGGGCTATGGTGCCCCCCAAAACAATGACATGAGTAACATCAGAGATTAATTTTACTGACCACAGGTCATAACGAACAGAACAGCGGAAGAGTCTGCCGTCTTGTGAGAAGGACCAAAATGGGACACAGCCACACATGGTGAGCAAATGCTGCTGGAAAAATGGTGCCGATGGACTAGCTGCCCTCAGGTTTCCCACAAACCTTCAGCTTGTAAAACCGTAATGAGCTGTGAGGAGCAATAAAGTGGAGTGCGGTAAATGAGGTTCCTGTAACTGTAGTAGGAAGAACATGGGCTATGAGTATGTGTACTAACCCATACATAGACACACACACACACACACACACACACACACTCTAGGTATATGTAGATATACATACAGACATATAGCTATATAAATAGACATTTACCTGGAATTTATCATTCAAAGGTTAGAGATAAATGAGATAGCTCTACATTTATCAAATGGCAGTTAGTGCCACGTTTATGATACATGACAATAAACCTTTTCTTTTAAGTTCCTCTCCTGCACTTCCTCTTTTATTCATGCCTCTTTAAAAATTTTTTAAAATTGATTTCAGAGAGGAAGGCAGAGGGAGAGAGAGAGATAGAAACATCAGTGATGAGAGAGAATCATTGATCGGCTGCTTCCTGCATGCCCCACACTGGGGATCGAGCCCGCAAGCCAGCTATGTGCCCTTGGCCGGAATCGAACCGGGCACCCCTCAATCCGCAGGTCGACGCACTATCCACTGAACCACACCGGTCAGGGCTGTTTATGATTTTCCACAAGCTTCCGACCCACGTGCGGTGAAATAGCAGCTGCAACATCCTCCCTGTCGCGGTGTGTGCCCATCATGGGGGTGCTGAGCAGCAGCGTCGATCGCATGTGATGGGGTACGTGGCTTGGCCCAGGCATTTGGTCAGATTGTGCACTTGACCTTTTAGGCGAGTCCGCTCCAACGCCATCGAGGCTGCTTTTTCCCTCGGAGACACCAAAACCTTTACGTTCCCCGGGATTAAACTCCACGGACGTTTGTCCCCTCCCATCTCCGCCAGGAAGACAGTAACTCAAACCCCCGGGGACACTCACGGCCTCCCGGCTCTCGATCGCCCGCGGATGGACGGCAGGTGGTCTGACCGGGAAGACTCCCAGAGCCGGAGTGCCAGGCCTCCCCCCTCCCAACCCCCCGGGAGGCGGGAGGCGAGGAGATCTCCAAGGGGGTGGCCGGGGCGCCACGCCTGTCATGGGCCGCCTGGCACCTTCGTCCCGACTCCTGGCTAATCATTAACAGGCGGGGACACTCCGTGTTCACACCTCGTCTGTCCGGGGCCGGAGGCGGCTGCGAGTCACCTTCACTTTTGTGTCCCCAGCCTCTGCCTCAGTAGCAGCTGCGACTGTCTCTCTCCAAACGTTTATGGTTTCCTCTCTACTGAATCTCCTCCAACAACAAAATTGCCCTCATCAGCTCTGTGGGTGAAGAGCAACAACAAGCAGCCCCCAGACCAGCCTGCGGATCTCTAACTGCCTTGTCCCTTCAGTCCTGGTCCCGTCGCTCTGTCTCCCCTTCCCTTAAGGCCCTTTCGTGGCCTGGTCTCCCCACTCTGGCTCCTAAACCTTGTCTCCAAATGCCACATCCAAGGACGCCCTTCTCAGCCTTCATCCTCTTCCTTTTTGAAAGTTTTATATTTTATTGATGTTTTCCAGAGAGGAAGTGACATGTTCATCGATGGGAGAGAAACATCGATCAGCTGCCTCCTGCACACCCCCTCCTGGGGATGTGCCCACAATCAAGGTACATGCCCTTGACTGGAATCGAACCTGGGACCCTTCAGTCCGCAGACCGACTCTCCATCCACTGATCCACGCTGGTTAGGCCTGTGGTCGGCAAACTGCAGCTCGCAAGCCACAGGCGGCTCTTTGGCCCCCTGAGTGTGGCTCTTCCACAAAACACCACGGCCTGGACGAGCCTGTGTTGAAGACCTGGCGTTAGAAGAAGTTTACGTTTAAAAAATGTGGCTCTCCAAAGACATGTCAATCGTTGTCCTGCTGATATTTGGCTCTGTGGACCGATGAGTTTGCCGACCGCTGGGCTAAGGCATCAGCCTTCGTCCTCTTTCAATGTGTTTGTTTCCAGCTTCTGACAATGCGGCCCATGTCGCCTGGAACCCAAGTTGTCACAGTCCTAGAACCCGCGACTCCCGCGCCCTCCTGGGGCTGCGTGACCCTCCCAACGGCCCACCCCCCCGGAGGAGAGCGCAGGGAGAGGAGACCCAGGCTGCAGGCGTCCTGACCGGGGACCAGGCCGCAGGGAGCAGTGACCGTCCCCCGCAGTCCCGCCCGCCCCAGCGAGGCAGTGCGGATTCCTGACCTTTAGCCTCCCACCTGGCCATCCACACACCCTCTACCTCGGCGACCCCAGCTCGGCGAGGCCTTTGGTATCCCTGTTGAGAAGCTGTCTTTTCCGCCCCTGTGCTCAGCCCGTACATCCGTTTTCAGGGTGGACAGCAAAGCCCTTGTGGCTGTGGTTTGTTTTCCAAAATAGGTGACGTGGTCCCTGACGTCTGGGACTACGAGTTATGCACATCGTGTGCCTCGGTGACCACCCCAGAGCCTGGCACACAGCAGATACTCGGCCAGCGCTGAAAAGTGAAAAGCAAGAGGAGAAGGATTAAACGTCCCCTCCACCACAGAACTAAGTCATGAAACTCAACTTTCAGTTTAGCATCAGTTACTATAAAGTTTAGTAATAGGAAGGGTAGTTTTCAAAGAGCTGCAAGAATTTATTAGGCAACAAAACCATTTGTTGTTGTTTTTTTTTTCTTAAAAAATATTTTTATAGATTTCAGAGAGGAAGGGAGAGGGAGATAGAAACAACAATGATGAAAGAGAATCATGGATTGGCTGCCTCCTGCATACCTCCCACTGGGGATCGAGCCCACAATCCAGGCATGTGCCCTTGACCGGAATCGAACCTGGGACTCTTCAGTCTGCAGGTCGACACTCTATCCACTGAGCTAAACCAGCTAGGATGATGAAAGCATCCTACATAATAAAAGAGAAACATGTAAATTGACCGTACCTCCTCTATGCTCACCAACCAATCAGGAGGAGAATGCAAATTAACCTCATTGCCTCTGACAGCAGGGAGGAGGCAGCTCCCAATACAGCCTGCTTGGCAGTCACCAAGTTGTGGAGCAGGCAGGCCCCACAGAGAGCAGAGAGCTACAGGAAATGGGCCTAAACCATCAGTAGGACATCCCCTGAGGGCTCCTGGATTAGAGAAGGTGCAGGATTAGGCTGAGGGACACCCCATCCCATGCACAAATTTCATGCACTGGGCCCCTAGTTTTGGATAAGATGGGCTGTAGCCCAGGAACCCCTCAAGAGCAGAAACTTTCAATGGCAAGCGGTCAACGTATAAAGCATTTTACTTTGAAGCAAAACAATCTGCGCGATAAGGCGGGGGGGGGGGGGTAATTCAAATACAGGAAAACGCCTCTGCTTGTGGAAATCAGTAACCAAAAAAAGATCTCAGAAAACATCCGTCCGTGTGCTGCTCTTAGTGCAAAAAAAATAAAGACAGCTTAAAATAAATAAAATGTCATCCAACTTCCCCTCCAGCATGCATTGCAGTTAAAAAAAAAAAAAACAACACAAAAAACTCTGAGAACAAATGTGTATCTCGCCAGGGCCAAGTTGCACTAGAAGCAAACGGGATGGCTTTTCCACCAACCTGTCCACACGGCCCTCCCCCCAAAATGTTTTCATCTCATTCAGCGCAGCAGAGGGTTCCAGGGGCCAAGTGCGTGCTGGGGCAGTGTGACTGCGGTGAGAAATGAGACAGAAACACACACAGACACACACAGACACAGATACTCACACACTCACACACACAGACATTCACACACTTACACATATACACACACAGACACTCACACACTTACACATACATACACACAGACACACACACAGACACACACAGACACAGATACTCACACACTCACACACACAGACACTCACACACACACACACACAGACACACACAGAGACACACACAGACACAGATACTCACACACACAGACACTCACACACTTACACATACACACACACACAGACACACACACAGACACACGCACACACACACAGAGACACACACACAGAGACACACACACAGACACACACACAGACACACACACACTCACACACACACACACAGACACTCACACACACACACAGACACACAGACACACACAGACACACACACACACAGACACTCACACACACACACAGACACACACACACACACACACACACTCACACACAGACACACACACACAGACACACACACACACACACACACGGCCTCTGTAAGAGCCAAGGAAACTGCCCATCACTGGCGCTCGTTGAATGTACTCGTTCTCAGGCTGCTGGTAACTGAACCCCAAAGTGGCTCTCAGAGCCCATTTGACTTCTTTCCTGGGACCCGTGGGCCTGAAGGTTTCGTGATCCTCCAACGAAACAGGAGGAACCCTAACCAGTTTGGCTCAGTGGGTAGAGCATCGGCCTGCGGATTCAAGGGTCCCAGGTTTGATTCTGGTCAAGGACACGTACCTTGGCTGCGGGCACATCCCCAGTAGGGGGTGTGCAGGAGGAAGCTGATGGATGTTTCTCTCTCATCGACGTTTCTGACTCTCTATCCCTCTCCCTTCCTCTCTGTGAAACATCAATAAAATACAGTAAGAAACAAAACAAAACAGGAGGAGAGTGACAGAGCAGAGTGCTGCTCACGCAGATCAGTGAGTGTGGCTTGGGGGCCGATCCCTCCTCTGACCAAGCAGGTCCGTGATGTGCAACCTCTCACACCGGTGCCCGCCGCCTGTTTCGGGGGGCAGGTCTCCCTCGGGCCTCCAGAGCCATGGGCACGACCCGAGGGAGTATGTCCACAGAGTGCCAGTACCCGACCTTTATGGGCTGGGACAGGAAGTCACAAAACGGAGCCTTTCAACATGAACCTGCATGCTCCCGTGTTAACAGCTGAGAAACAACAGTCACCGAGGCCAGTCGATTCAAAAAGAAGAGCCTCGTCCACGGTCTACGGAGACAAAACGCGAGCTGACATACTTCCCTGTATATGATCATGTGCAACTGAGCTCGAAGTGAAAGCAGAAACAATTCTTATAAATCACAACAAAGAGTTCTTTTACCCACACGTTTCGCATTTCCTTCCACAGAATACTTCTTGTGTAAAAGCAGATCCCTGGGCAGTGTGGTCTGGTAGACCCATCTGACGCGTCAGATGTCAGAAAAGAAAGACTTTAGGCAACGCTGTAGCTCATGAGTACCACGACTGGTAACACACAAAGTGGATTATTGATTTAGTCATAATACCGCGCAGTCAGATATTTGAGTAGGAGGAAAATCATTAATAATGTATACCAACATATTAATTGTACAGAAAGAGAAAATGTGGTTATTTGAAAGATAACCCAATGCCAGTCCCCTTTACATTACAGCCATGCTTTGGATTTTACTTTAATACTGGAGGCCCGATGCATGAAAATTTGTGCAAGAGGAGGCCTTCATACCTCTGGCTGCTGGTACCAGCTTCCCTCCAGCACACGGGACCCAGGCTTCCCTCCTCTGGCGGGCACCCAGGCCCTGGGCCGGCTTCCCTCGGGCCCCCCGCTTCATCAGGAAGGACGTCCGGAAGGATGTCCAGAAGACGTCTGGTCTAATTAGCATATGGCCCTTTTATGATTATAGCTAGAAGCTACAGCTCTGGGACCAGGAAGTCAAGTCGCCTGTAATGAGATTCGATGATGATCTATGACTTGCTCTACTGCAAATGAATGCAGTAGCTGATATGCATGAAAAGGCATTGCCTCTCACCCCGTCGGTGTGCAATAAAAGTTGTGAATAGATGGGATAGGTCAATAAATCTTAAACTATGAATTGGCTATAAGCTTCCCAACGCAATTATCCAATATCTGATCGGACAGCGTTTCAGCAGAAATTATTTTACTGGCGGGTGGATTTAAAACACTGTAGATACAGAGTCGGTAGTTCATGAACACTGGGTTTTGGATGTGTAGTCGTTGCTGACTGAGGCCAGCAGGCTTCTGTGTCAAAGGCCACCCCTCCCTCCAACCCCATCTCTCTGAAAATCAATGGAAAAACATCCTCGAGTGAGGATGAACAAAACAACAACATCATAACGGCAACCTTAGTAATCATAACAATCCATATTGTGTAATGTGTGCTTTGCTCCAAAGAATGGCCACGTAGACACTGAATAGCCAGATTATGATGATTTCTGAACACATACTAATCTGGCCACACAGTGTGTGTGTGTGTGTGTGTGTGTGTGTGTGTATTAGAGGCCTGGTGCATGAATTTGTGCATGGGTAGGGTCTGGCCAGCCTGGCCAGAGGGAGGGAACATGGGTAGTTGGCTGGCCTGCCTGCTGGTCGAGGGGACAATTTGCATATTAGCCTTTTATTCTATAGGATTTACACTGAGTGGCCAGAGTATGCGTTCAGAGATCATAACTAACACTCAGTGTATTATCCCACTTTAGCCTCTCAGTAGGACCATGAGGTAGATACTGTTGTTATTTCCATGTTATAGGCATTTATAGTTCATATCTATTATGGCACCTGCTCTGGGAAATAGAGAAGTTGTAGAGAAAGGTGGGCAAATGACATCTCGCTCCATTGGCTTGTAATAATATTTACATTTAATTAGAAGGAAAATGAGAACCGAGCAAAGATACAGCTGCGAGGCAGCCAGGGGTGCAGTGGCCTGTCTTTTATGAGCAAACACTGTTAGCGGTGAGGACAGGAAGCAAGATTCCCTACAGCTCCATGCTGTAGGTGTTGTAAGGAGCATATCGCATACGTTTCCAGTAATTGTTGTTTTATTTTTTTTAAATATGAAAATGAGCGTGGCCGGCGTGGCTCTGTGGTTGAGCATCGCATGTGAACCAGGAGGTCACAGTTCGATTCCCGATCAGGGCACACGCCTGGGGCTGTGGGTTTGATCCCCATAGGGGGCGTGCAGGAGGCAGCTGATCTATGATTCTCTCTCCTCGTCGATGTTTCTACCTCTCCGTCTCCCTTCCTCTCTGAAACCAATAAAAAACATACAGTTTTCTATAAAAAGGTGCTTGTGAAACGCTGCTGGAAGCTGGATTATACCATTCGTCCTGTTTTATGTCCACTCCCAGAGTCCTTTATTCAAGAGAGGAAAAACAGTCGCCTCTGTCCTGTGCCTGAAATGATTGTTGGGTGATCAAGAAAAATAAAAACAGATTACTCGACTTCCATCTACACTTGACATTTCAGTCGAAACCACACCAAGTTCAATGTCACCGCCCAGCCTGGGGATTCTCTCGTTTCTTCCTGTCTTGGCTGCGTGTGCTGTCCTCCTGTCCTTGCTCCCAACAAAGGGCTTGGTTGGCTTTTTCAGAGCATCCTTCCTCCTTGTGACAAGTGACACGAAGGAAGGAAGGGGCCCGGTCCATTCCTTCGCCTTCTGTCTTAAGAGATTATTTTTAACAGAGTTTCATGTCTTGCGGCCAAAAGTTGTTGCTTCTGTTCAGGGTTCGCTTAAGCGCAATGGTCTTATCTCTTGATGGATTGATTTTTTAATTTATTTTTTTTGTTAATCCTCAGCCGAGGATATTTTTTTCCCCCGTTGATTTTTGTTTTTTTTAGAGGGAGTAGAAGACAGAGGTTAAGACAGAGGGAAACATTGATGTGAGAGAAAGACATCCATTGGCTGCCTCCTGCATGCACCCTCACCAGGACCTGGGCTGGGGAGGAGCCTGCAACCAAGGTACATGCCCTTGACCAGAATGGAATCCCAGACCTTTTGATTTGTGGGCTGACGCTCCATCTATTGAGCAAAACCAGTAGATAGACTTTTAATATGTGTGTGTGTGTGTGTGTGTATTTGTATTGATTTCAGAGGGGAAGGGAGACGGAGAGAGAGGAACATCAGTGACGAGAGAGAATCACGAATTGGCTGCCTCCTGCACAAACCCCTACTGGGGATCCAGCTGCAACCTGGGCATGTGCCATGATAGGGAATCAGAGCTATGACCTCCTAGTTCATAGGTCGATGCTCAACCACGGAGCCACGCCGGCCGGCCTCTTACTTCTCGCTTTCCATTTCTCGGAGTCCACGGCGGGGCACGGGAAGCCGGTATAAGCCTCGGCTTGTCCGGGAGCCCGTGCTGTTCTATTCTTGTCTGTCTTTTGTCTTCACACACAGTCTCGTGTGGCCTCGGGGATACCACGTGAATCCTGATGCGTCCCAAACAGAGATTGACAGCCCCGTGCCACCCCCCCATTGGCACAGTGATTCAATTAAGAAGGAGTTCAGTGAGACAGGATTTTGACATTCTGCTAACCCTGCCCCCCACTCGGGGATCCGTGAGGCACCCCGAGCAGATTGAGGGCTTTGGCAAGTCTGGCAGCAGCACAGAAAGCCGCTTCGCCAGCGCCAGGATGTGCGAGGGGCCAGCAGATGTCTTTGTTTACCTGTCTCTGCGCCCTGCGTCCTCCGTGAGCACAGGGCACAGAGCTCGGGGGGCCAGGAAGCCATCGGGGTTGGGGTCCCCGCCCGTGTGCCTCCGGGGGTCACATGGGAAGGCTGACCTGTCTTTATTTCTCTAAGTGCAAGTCACTCCGCCCTCCCCCCACCCTCATTTATATTTTCTGCAGGGATATTTTAAACTCCGTACTTTACACTTCATATCTCATTGGAAAGAGTTGGTCTTCAAGAGACGGTTATAGTCAGCCCAACAATTGTTATTTTTTGTTTTAATGGCACCAGGGATCAAAAGCGGGGTGATTGCTCAAGTCAGACTAATAAAAAAAAAAAAAAAGAAGAAGAAAGAAGAGGAAGTGTCGGCCTTGGCAATTCTGTTTGCTCGGTGAACAAATCTTACAATATTTATGATTTTCCCATTTTCCTTCAGTGGGAGTAAGAGCTTAGGATGGCTTGGCCAAACCGGTGTGGCTCAGTGGATAGAGCGTCGGCCTGCAGACTGAAAGGTCCCAGGTTCGATTCCGGTCAAGGGCATGGACCTTGGCTGCGGGCACATCCCCAGTGCGGGGTGTGCAAGAGGCAGCTGATGGATGTTTCTCTCCCATCGATGTTTCTGACTTTCTATCCCTCTCCCTTCCTCTCTGTGAAAAATCAATAAAATATATTAAAAATTAAAAGAGCGTAGGATGGCTTGAAAGGCTTGATTGAACGCTTGCGGCATGAAACCACAATTGCTGGAATGTACAGTTTCCCGTAGACCACGCCGTTCAGGTGGGAACTGGCATGTAAAAGACCGTGTCCCCTGAAATCATCTCACAAAGACCCATTTCAGTTCGCACGCGGAAGCGAGGGGGATGATGTTATTCTATGAAATCCAAGCGTGCAAAATAAACTTCCTCGTGGCTGCGCCCGTTGGAGAATAATAAGAGTTTCACGTAAACACGAGAACACAGCCAGGGAGCGCTGTGATTGCTGTGTGCACGCTTCTCCCAGGGCTCCCGCGGAGCCTACCCCGGGCCCGCAGCTCCCGAAACTCCCCGGCGGCCCCGAGGACTGTATTATTGAACAAGGTCATGGTCAGCAGTCGCCGCTGCGGCTCACCTTGGTTAATTGTTAATAGCCCGGGCTCGCCGCTTCCAGGGACCACGGTATCAGGTCAGGGATAGTTCCTTGAAGTGAAACTAACTCCTCACCGTCTTATTCTGCGCCTTAAACACCCGATCTCTCGCAGGAGAAGGTCACGGGCACACGTTTTAGCGGCAAGAGACCATCTGTTCCTGACGAAGATGATAATAACGGGCTTAGCAAACAGGGCTGGACCGTCAAACGTTAATTATAGTGGGAACGCTCCATTGCACTTTATGCCTAATATCTCGGTTTAACTCGAAGATATTATTTTATCTTCTTTTTTTTTAAAAAAAATATATTATTGATTTTTTACAGAGAGGAAGGGAGAGGGATATAAAGTCAAAAACATCGATGAGAGAGAAACATCAATCAGCTGCCTCTTGCACACCCCCTACTGGGGAGGTACCCGCAATCAAGGTACATGCCCTTGACTAGAACTGAACCCGGGAGTCTTCAGTCTGCAGGCCGACGCTCTATCCACTGAGCCAAACAGGTTTCGGCTATTTTATCTTCTTTAAAAAAAAAATATATATATATATATATATATATATAGATTTCAGAGAGGAAGGGAGAGGGAGAGATAGAAACATCATGGATTGGCTGCCTCCTGCATGCCCCACACTGGGCCTGTGCCCCGACCGGGAATCGAACCAGCTACCTCCTGCTTTATACGTTGATGCTCAACCACTGAGCCAGGCTGGTAAGGCTCTAAGACATTATTTTAAAGAGGAGAGTTTGTTATTAAGTTGCAATTTCCTTGCTTCTCTAATTATTTCAAAGGGTGAGTTTTTCTACAGGGAGAAAGGTTTAGGAAAACAAATAAGGTGTCCATGCAGGATACGCCAAAGTGAGACATCTAAATACACCGAGCTTTGCTGGGCTTAACCCATCAAATCCCAAAGCAAGCAGAGCTTTAAAGGTTAACTTGGCCAGAGGAAAGAGTGAACAGCAGTAAGGAAAGAAGTCAAACACACGTATTGTAGCCGCCAAGCAAAAAACTGTGATGTCTCTTGTTATGATCCCTTTCCCCTGCTCCAAACGCAGGCCTACTTAACCAATCGTGCGCAGGAAATGTGGTGGGTCCTTATAATTTTGAAGACGTTCAGAAGAAGATGGTTTTATATTTCTTCCCGGGGTAAACGAACGATTGCACGAAGGCAGAGTCTCATATAAAAATGTAGGATTTTTTTTTTCCCCCATCAGAAAAATATAACAGTTTTCATTGCATGGGGAGGCTTGTTTTTGGAAGTTCGAAAACAGAGGGAATATACCACCCACAGATGGACAGATCACGCACGCGAGGTGTCTGGCATCTCACATCCACTCTGCAGACACTCCCCAACTCCCTTTCCTCAGTCAGACGCACAGCGAAGACGCGCTCCAGCGATTCTCACCGACAGACAGCGAGCCCCCGACACGTTGCCAAGCTCTCTATCCTCAAGGCGGCCCTGCCTTCTCACGCCGTCAATCAGAGATGGTCAGGGTGGCATTCGGTCCAGGGTCAAGGTTGAGCAGCCCTTCCTCGAGCTGCGTGCCTTTCACTAGGATAAGAAAGGGTTCTGACATCAGCTAATGGACCCGAAATCTCGGATGGTTGGGAAGCAGCGGGATCGCTGAGTTCAACTAAACCTGTGGTCGGCAAACTGCGGCTCTTTTGGCCCCCGGAGCGTGGCTCTTCCACAAAACACCACGGCCTGGGCGAGTCTGTTTTGAAGAAGTGGCGTTAGAAGAAATTGAAGTTTAAGAAAACGGGGCTCTCCAAAGAAACGTCAGTCGTTGTCCTGTTGATATTTGGCTCTGCGGACGGATGAGTTTGCCAACCACGGAATTAAGCCGTGTCTGCAGGTAAAGGGAGATGGAGGCGCTCAGGTGCATCGCTAAGTCCACGCTTGCTCTCACAGTTTGGAAAACTGGGGCGGGGGTGGTGGTGGGGGAGAGGAGGGGTCATGTGACACGGGGGAGACATAAGTGTCTCTTAGGCTTTTAATCAGATTCCAGGACAAGTATTTGGACCAAGAATTTGGCATGCTGGCTCTCCTGAGGCATTCCATTAACCGGCATGTCTGAAGATCTTAGTGGAAACATGACGAAGACATGACACTCAGCGCAGGTATTTCTCAAAAATCCAACACGAAATAATGGTTACGCAACAGAAATGGAAAGGAGTGGAGTGTTCCTCCCATGAGCTTTCACAGTATCTAGAGTTAATCTGTGTCGCCCAGGCGCTCTGCTATAAACCAGGGGGTCACGGTTCCATTCCCGGTCAGGGCACGTACTGGGGGGGGTAAGCTCATTCCCTGGTGTGGGATGTGCAGGAGGCAGCCAACCCATGATGCTCTTTCATTATTGATGTTTCTCTCTCTCTCTCCCTCTCCCTTCCTCTCTAAAATCACTACAGGCCCGGTGCACAAAATTTGTGCACAGTCCAATCACTGTAGGGGGAGAGGGTGTGGTGTGTGTCCCTCAGCCCAGCCTGCACCCTCTCCAATCTGGGATCTCTCTCGCAATCCAGGACTGCTGGATCCCAAACGCTTGCCTGCCTGCCTGCCTGCCTGCTTGCCCCTAACTGCTTCTGCCTGCCAACCTGATCACCCCCTAACCACTCCCCTGCTGGCCTGATTGCCCCTAACTACCCTACTCTGCTGGCCTGGTATCCCTAACTGCCCTCCCCTGCAGGCATGGTCGCCCCCAACTGCCCTCCCCTGGAGGCCTGGTCCCTCCCAACTGCCCTACCCTGCTGGCCATCTTGTGGCAGCCATCTTGTGTCCACATAGGGGGAGCCATCTTGTGTGTTGGAGTAACGGTCAATTTGCATATTAGCTCTTTATTATATAGGCTATCCTATCCTATATAATAAGAGAGGAAATATGCTAATTATCCATTATGCCCTGAGGCATAATGACCAACCTTGTAATGGCTGTATCACAGATCTGCAGGAGGGTAGGGCAGCGAACTACAGTGGGGTGGGGGGCTGAGAGCTATAGAGGGGGTAGGGCAGCAAGTTATGAGGTGGGGGGAGGGTGGAAGGAGATGGGGGAGCTACAGGAGGGCGGGGCATGGAGCAGAGAGCTACAGGAGGCTGGCTGCGACCTATTGGCCCACGGATTCGTGCGCAGGGCTACTAGTATGTAATAACATATATATATTAACCTGTGTAATTTCTAACAAATCGATGCAAATAAGGAAGCAAGTAGGAACATAGGCCAGAGAGTGGGGCTGATGAGCTGGCGACAGACAGACTTTGGAGGGCATGGTTGGTGCTACCAGCCAGGCATGGCTTCAGGGAGCAGAAACGAAGAAAATAAAAGACGGCAGCAAGTTCTGGGCCCTGCTTGATGCTCGATGCTCAGGGATGCAGGAGGGACAGCAACGGCCGGCAGGACCAAAGGCAGCGCTATCGAGAGCCCCGGGCTCAGGTCGAGGCCGGGAGGGTCCCAGGGGCAGACGGTGCCAAAGACGGGAGGGGGGGGCCAGACAGGCCGTGGCGTCTGGAGCCTGGGCAGCGCCGGGAGGCCCGTGAGCTCGCCGTGAACGCAGCGGAGACAGCCAACGCGCATCCAGTTCGAAGGCGTCGCTCCTTCTGAATCGGCGCCCGCGTGTCATGAAATAATTCGGCCACTTAGAAATAAATTTTTTTTTTTGCCGCGTTTTATTTAATGAGTTAATTTTTTAAAATCCTCACCCAGGGATATTTTTCCATGAACATTTTTATTTTATGCCTAACCGGTTTGGCTCAGTTGGGTAGAGCGCCGGCCTGCGGACTGAAGGGTCTCGGGTTCGATTCCGGTCAAGGGCATGGACCTTAGCTGCGGGCACATCCCCAGTGGGGGAGGGGGGTGCAGAAGGCAGCTGATCGATGTTTCTCTCTCATCGATGATTCTGACTATCTCTCTCCTTTCCTTTCTGTGAAAAATCAATAATATATATTAAAAAAACATTTATTTTATTTTATTTTTAGAGAGGGTGGGAGAGAGAGGGGGAGACAGAGAGAAGCATCCATGCGAGAGAAACACACCGATCCGTGTCCTCCTACAGGAGCCCTGACCACACGCGAGGTTTCAGAGCCGGGGAGGAGCCTGCAACCCAGGTCCATGCTCTTAACCGGACCTGAACCCGGGACCCCTCGGTCCACGGGCCGGCGCTCCATCCGCTGAGCCACACGGGGCAGGGCCTTCAGGAATTTCAGAAAGCGCATCGTTTAGAAACGGGGGGGGGGGGGGGGGGGGGGCGAGCAGCCGCGTGTCAGGAGCGGAGTGTGGAGGGTGAGAGACCCACGCCGAGGGGCTCCCGGGACCTGTGGACAGGCAGCCGGGGGCTTCCTGATCCCCATCCCCGTGCCACAGGGCGGCGTTCACCGTCTCCATTCCCAACAGAGACCCGAGAGGCTCGGAGACATTTAATAGCCACCGTCCCCGCCGTCCCCGGCCTCGGCCTCGGCGGGCATATCAGCATCAGGGTTACCTAACACGCCTTTGGCTCCGCCAGGCCGGGGGCGGGCGGGGGAGGCGTTGACCTTGAAAAGGGGCCGCTTGTCCTTTGATATCCGGCAGAAGGCGAGGAGGTAAATAGAAGTCCACGCGGAGACCTCCGTGGCTGGACAGAGGGACATGAGACGGCTCCCGCGGACGCCCCGCCGGCCTGCGGACGAGGGCCCCTGCAGGAAGGGGCGGGGGACGCGGGCGAGCGGCACGGATTTGGGTCAGATGTCTCCGGAAAACGGAGAAGATGACGGACGGGGCGGGGGGGGATAAAGAAAGGGTGTGCGTTTGCTCGGCGCTCGCCTGCGGCTGGGAGTGCGCCTCTCGAGCTGCGTCTCTGTTTCTGTTATTAGAAAATGGGGCACACAGACAGTTGGGGAGCGAGAGAACTTTCCTGACTACAAGTGGGAAACAGATGTAAACTGTAATTTGTCTAAATTATTCAGCCCGGCCGCATCATTGCCGGCTATAAACTATTTTAGATTTCTGGGACAGTCCTTGAAGGTATTAGATTCGCTGTCCTTTTTGAAGTGAGGAGCCTTCCGAACACATGGCAGAGCCACGTCTGCGTGGGGTTCAGGCTACAGATATTTTTCATCAAATTCAATAGCTGTTTCTCTCCTAGATACATAACTAAATATAAACGGCATAAAGGGGGGAAAAAAAATATGGCCCTCGCTGGTGCGGCTCAGTGGCTAGGGCGTCGGCCTGTGCCCTGAAGGGTTCTGGGTTCGATTCCGGTCAAGGGCACAGGCCAGGGTTGCCAGGGTTCGATTCCCAGTGTGGGGCGTGCAGGAGGCAGCCGGTCCACGATTCTCTCTCCTCGTTGCTGTTTCTGTCTCTTTCTCCCTCCCGCTTCCTCTCTGAAATCAATAAAAAAAATATATTTTTTTTTTAAAAAAGAAAAAGTATGGTGCAGATTCAGGGAAGATAAGGAAGACAGGGTAAGGGAGAGGGACTGGTACGCTTGCAGACGGCGGCCAGCACAGGTCTCTAGGAGGATTCACAGGCGGGACACACAGCGGGGGGGGTGGGTGGGGGGAGAGATAGGGAGGGGCAGGCAGAGCCTCGCTCCAGTGGTCCAGCAGCCGAGAGCAGGCTGGAGTCGGGCCTCGGGTGAGTGTACCCTGGAGGCAATGGAAGAAGCTGAGCATTTTTAAAAATCTCAGTGGGAACAGGCTGGGCATGAACCATGCGGGGTGCAGCAATGAACCCCCACTTCCAAAGGCAAATGCGTTGATATTTTCATGTAACCCATGAAACTATTTTCTTCATGGCTTGCATTCTTTTTAGTTGTTTATTATTTTTTTAAACAAATATATTTTATTGATTTTTTTACAGAGGAAGGAAGAGGGATAGAGAGTTAGAAACATCCATCAGCTGCCTCCTGCACACTCCCCACTGGGGATGTGCCCTGAAACCAAGGTACATGCCCTTGACTGGAACTGAACCTGGGACCCTTCAGTCCTCAGGCCAACGCTCTATTCACTGAGCCAAACCAGATAGGGTTTGCATTCTTTTTAAAATCTACACTAATAAAGGGTAATATGCTAATTAGACCAGACATCTTCTGGACATCCTTCTGGACAAAGTCACTGTGGCGGAGGCTGAGGCAGAGGTGGTTAGGGGCAATCAGGCTGGCAGGGAGGCTGTTACGGGCAGCCAGACCAGCAGGGGGACAGGTGGAGTGGTCAGGCCAGCAGAGGATCAGTTAGGGGGCGATCAGGCTGGCAAGCAGAGGCAGTTAGGGGCAACGAGGCAGGCAGGCAGGTGAGTGGTTAGGAGCCAGCAGTCCCAGATTGCAAGAGGGTTGTCCTACTGCCAGTTTAGGCCCGATCCCACGATCGGACCTAAACTGGAAGTTGGACATCCACTGAGGAGTCCCAGATTGGAGAGGGTGCAGGCAGGCTGAGGGACCCTCCTCCCTCCCCCACCCCCGTGCATGAATTTCACGCATCGGGCTTCTAGTGTATATATATATATTGATTGATTTCAGAGAGGAAGAAAGAGGGAGAGAGAATCCTTGATTGGCTGCCTCCTGCATGGCCCCTCCTGAGGACCAAGCCCGCAACCGTGGCACGTGCCCTTGACTGGAATCGAACCTGGGACCCTTGCCAGCCGCCTCTGTGCCCCAGATGCCGGTCTGACAGGAGAGGGCTTGTCCCCCGGGGGGCGGGGACAACACGCCCTTGACCCTCCTCCCTCCCCCACCCCCGTGCATGAATTTCATGCATCGGGGGCTTGAACAAGAGGTGAAATGGGAATTCTGCATGAGAACTGCACGCAACCCTCAGCCAGGGGGTTGGGACGCAGCCCGGACCAGAGACCGGCCCCGTCCTGAAAGCCACGATGGAGCCCGAAGTAAGAAGGGACCCTCTTGTCTGCAGGCCGACGCTCTATCCGCGGAGCCACACCAGCCAGGGGATGGCTGCCTTCTTTATAGCCTTTTCTTCCTGTACATATTTAGGAGAGTCCGAAGCAATCTTATACGCATAGTATACGCAGCATAACAGTCCCTGAGAAACCAAAGGAAGCTTGGTGGGCTCCCGGAAAGTTCCAGCAGCTGCTGGCAGGAAAGCAATGCAGGCAAAAGCGGACGTGCGCCTTCAGGAGGGATCGGGGCCCCGGGGCGCCCGAGGGGAACAGGGACGCAGGGAGCCGGGGGCGGGAGCTGGCGTGGGGCTCGGGGACCCGGGTGCTCATTTATAAATGACGGACGTGAGACTTCCCCCGCTCCCCCCGCCCCCCGCTCCCCGCCGAGCCAGCCGGAGCCGCTCCTGTGAGTGAGACTCGGGGGGAGGGGACGGGCGCTCCCTCCCCGGCGACGGTCACTCACGGGGGGTGAAGCCAGCGTCACGTTGTCACGGGCACCTCCGGGGCCACCTCCTCAGCCAAGCCTCCGCTCTGGGGACACGGGCCATCCTCACCGCTTCCCCCCCGCCCCCCCTGGGAGGCCAGAGCGCAGGTGACATCGTCCGCCCCACCTCGCCTCCTCTGGCCACTTGGCAGGTGGGGATGTCTGGACTCCTCTGGGGATCCAGACGTGAACCTTCTTACTTCGGGCTCCAGCGTGGCTTTCACGGGACGGGGCCGGTCTCCGGTCCAGGCTGCGTCCCAACCCCCTGGCTGAGCGTTGTGTGCAGTTCTCATGCAGAATTCCCATTTCGCCTCTCGTTCCAGCCCCCGGGGCCCTGGCGAGGTGCCTGAGGTCAAGGGTGTGTTGTCCCCGCCCCCCCGGGGGGGACAAGCCCTCTCCTGTCAGACCCGCAGCTGGGGCACAGAGGCGGCTGGCAAGGGACAATGTCTCTGCAGAGTGAGGGGGTCCCGCCCTCTGCTGGTGGTTTCTCTGTGCCGTCCGCCGGCCCGGTGACCGGGAGGGAGCGGCAGGCAGGGAGGCAGCGCCCCGCGGGGCAGGGTCCGGCTCTGGCTGCGTGTCCGCCTGTCTCCCCTCTGGACCCTGGCTGCAGGCAGGGTCTCCTGGGCACGGGCGGGGTCTCCTGGCCACGGCAGCACACCCAGCGAGAGGCGGAAGAGCCGCCTGGAGGGCTACTACGGGCGCCTCGCACCCGACGGAGAAAGTGGACAGGCGAAACCTCACAGCGAACGCCTCCAAAGATGCGCTGGCTCCTCGGACCGGCAGCCGCACACCCATCTCTCCCATCTCCTCCCCGGCACGCAGCACGGAGCCTGGCACCACACCGAGGGCTGCTTCCTGTGCCCGGCCCCTCCTGCCTCTGCGGAGAGAGATCGTTTCCATCTCAGCGGTGATTCTCGGGGGGTAAAGGGTTGGTCTGAGGTCACACGGCGAAGAAGGGCTGTCCATTCCCTTCCCAGGATCCGTGGGTTCCGGGAAGGAAAACGTCTTATTTGTGCTACCTTCGCCCTTGTTGTCTCCCTGGACCCGGAGCCCAAGGCCTATGTAAAGAAGAGATGAGCCCTGGCCGGTGTGGGTCAGTGGATAGAGCGTCGGCCTGTGGACTGAAGGGTCCTGGGTTCGATTCTGGTCAAGGGCATGCATCTTGGTTGCGGGCACATTCCCAGTGGGGGTGTGGGGGGTGCAGGAGGCAGCTGATGGATGTTTCTCTCTCATCGATGTTTCTGACTTTCTATCCCTCTCCCCTCCTCTCTGTAAAAAATCAATAAAATATATTAAAAAAAAGAAGAGATGATCAACATGTCTTTTTTTTAATAAAAAAATATATATTTAAAAATATATATATTTTCTTGATTTTTTTGCAGAGAGGAAGGGAGATGGATAAAAAGTCAGAAACATCAATGAGAGAGAAACATCGATCAGTTGCCTTCTGCACCCCCCCTCCCCCACTGAGGATGTGCCCGCAACCAAGGTCCATGCCCTTGACTGGAATCGAACCCGGGACCCTTCAGTCCGCAGGCCGACGCTCTATTCACCCAGCCACACGGCCCAGGGCATCAACATGTCTCAGAAATGAATGTGCAGTCGGAACACCGTGTTTCAGAGTTTGTAATATTTAGGGCAAATATGGTCCGAGAGGATCACGTAGAAACAGACGCATCGGGTGCCCCCAAGCTGTGCACCCCATCCTGCCTTTTCCCTGGGAAGAAGGGCGGTCGGAGGCTGCGGGAAGGATGGCCGCGCCGAGACCAACGGAGGCCCCGTGTCCCCCCGGGCCGGATGGCAGGTGACGAGAACGAACGGACGGACGGACGGAAGGACCAGCAGGCGGAGTCACCGTCAGGGACGCCCAGCCACACCCACCCCACGGACACCTTCAGACACTCGAGCTGAGCACACGCGTGTGAGGGAGACGTGTTAAACACAAAACCCTTGCGTTGCTGTCCTGCTTTACCGCATTCTTAAACATCAGGAAAACAGGTCATTTGATTTAACCTTTATCAACGAAGGTGTGTGGGCGATATGGCCTTTCCAATGTTTGCAAACGTTTAAAATTTGCGAATATCGATATGGACACATGCACACGTAGGTACGCTAACTCGATGCAATACGGACTTAGTGAACTATAGGATGTTTGGTGATTATACTAAACAAATAAACATTAACAAAATAACCTGGTTAATGGGTGTGTGTGTCTTGGAAAGATGTTAGGGTAAGCCGTAACATTTCATGTATCTTTTATGCTATATCTGCTAACTAATCTCAATAAACGTATAAATGTACCGTGTGAAATACCCTGTATTTTTTCCTTTGGATTAGGATGGTGGTCGGCAAAGTCATTAGTCCATAGAGCCGAATACCAACCGTACAACAACTGAGATTTCTTTTGAGAGTCGCATTTTTTTAAACTTCTTCTAATTCCACTTTTTGTCAAAATAGACTCACTCAGGCTGGGGTATTTTGTGGAAGAGCCGCATCCCTCAAGGGCCAAAGAGCCGCATGTGGCTCGCGAGCCGCAGTTTGCCGGCCACTAGATTAAGACAACTTACTCCTTTTTATTTATAAAACTAAAACATTATGTTGTTCAATCAGATTTAAGGCAGGACATAGGAAGACAGAATTCACATCCAGTAGCATCTTGTTCGTATAATTAATTTCGGTTGTACTTGTCATGCTTTGTTCCATAAGACCCAGAGTAGGTTAATTAAATGATAGCATCATGTTATTTTTTTTTTATGCTGCACTTGGTGATTTAAAATATTCTAATCCAGAATCAAATTTTACAATCAAAACGTTAGTGTTTGACTCTCCAAGGACGAATGAGCAGAGCACAGGCATTGAAATGTCTAGGTCAGCAATCTCAGGCCAATGTCACCGAGATACGGTAATGAAATGTTTTCTTCTGGCAATATGCGAAAAGGCTTCAAATATGCTTAAGAAGTGTGCAATTTTTTTTGTGTGCTGCTCTTTTTAAAATATATTCTTCCTGAGTTCACAGAGGAAGGGAGAGGGAGAGAGAATCCTGGATGCCTCCTGCATGCCTCCTACTGGGGATGGAGCCCGCAACCCGGGCCTGTGCCCCGACCGGGACTCGAACCCTGACCTCCTGGTTCACAGGTCGATGCTCAGCCATTGAGCCCCGCCGGCGGCTGGGCAGAAGTTGCAATGTTTTACACTGAGGAGGCCATCGGTAACACCTCCTCCTATCCCTTCCTCTTCCTTCTCTTCCCCCCTCCTCTTCTTCCTCGTCCTCCTCCTCCTCCTTACCCTCCTCATCCTCGTCCAAGGAGACAGTCCTGAGTAGAGAGAATTCTCCAACACCGAGGGCTGTGCACCTCCCCACCAAAGCCGTGTCCTGACCCCGCCCCGGAGGCTGTTGAATCAACCTCAGGCCCCCGACCTGGAGGGGGCAGTGTTTACCTGCCAATCAACCTGGACTGGCCTCCCCGAGGATGAGCCCCAGGGCTCCCATAAACAGCCAAGAGTCTCAGCTTTGTCCTACCCCCTCCCCGTCCCAGCTCCCCTACCCCAAACCAGCCTGGCTACGAATGGATTTCCCCCAACACGTCTACTTTACACAATGGCTGGACCCTTTCCAGCGTCCCCCATCAAACCTGGTTTTGTCTGCGCTCGACAAACGAATGGCTGATTAGCAGGTAACGAAATCACCTTCACCTGCCTCCTAGCCCTTCCCAGTGGGCGTGGTTCCTCCCTCTGACCCTCTTTGTTGACTTTTTAAACTTCCAGATAAAACGCACAGCTTCCCCCACAGCCAAAGAGAGGGGCCCTCGACCAGGAAGTGTCCCTTTAACATCAACGTCCGAAAGGGGCTGTGTTATTATTATCTATTTTAGATTTTATTTGATTGTTTAAAGTATTACAGGGACTGCATTATTTTTTTAAATATAATTTTGATTGTTTAAAGCAGTGGTGGGCAAACTCATCCGTCCACAGAGCCAAATATCAACAGGACAAGGATGACATTTCTTTCGGAGAGCCACATTTTTTAAACTTAAACTTCTTCTAACGCCGCTTCTTCAACACAGACTTGCCCGGGGCCGTGGTATTTTGTGGAAGAGCCACACTCAAGGGGCCAAAGAGCCGTATGTGGCTCGCGAGCCGCGGTTTGCCGACCACAGGTTAAAGTATTACAGGGGCTGCGTTACCTGTGTTCCTCTCTCCTCCCTCCTCACTGGCTCCCGGTCCTTTGCCTTCTCTGGGCTCCTCTTCCCATCGAGTCCCAGGCAGGGACCTCGTCACCCTCTTACCTGGGGTCAAGTTCAGCTGCAGGAAGCACCGGCGAGAGAGGGTGGCGGCGGGAGGCCGTTCTGGGTGTCGCTCCCTGGATGCTCGCCCTGTTCTGGGCTCCCTGGTTCTGGACGTGCCCACTGTTGGGGGAGGGCACCCCCTTCTCCACGCGCCCGCTGCTGCCTCCTGAGGACCCAGGAGAGGAGACGGATTCCCGGTACCCACGGCCGCCGTCACCGATGCCACAGCCCCCGCTCGTGACTCCAGCTTCTGCCCCCACGCATCCGGCGCCTCCCGTCCGGTCTCCCATCGCTCCGTCTCCCCAGCTCCTCCCGGGGAGGTACACGGGGACTTGGGGTCAGAGCTCATGGGTCCTCTGCATCCAGCACACCGCTGGCCAGAAGCCGGGCAGCTGGAGGGGAATTCAGGGTGGCACCCAGTCCCCATTATCTGAGGGCACCTGCTGGCGGGAGCACACAGGATTCGCATTTCCCCCCGCTGCCAAGCCAGCCGGCCGACCGAGGAGAAGACAGACGGCGTGGTCCCCCGAGCACCCCTCACCTCCGCTGCGCGTCACAACCTGGATCTGTCGGCCCCGACGTGTCTCCAGTGTCAACACTGTCTCTTTTTTAAAAATAGAGTCAGAAACATCGATGAGAGAGAAACACCGGTCAGCCGCCTCCTGCACACCCCCCACTGGGGATGTGACCGAAACCAAGGTCCATGCCCTTGACCGGAGTCGAACCTGGGACCCCTCGGTCCGCAGGCCGACGATCGATCCACTGAGCCACACCGGCCAGGGCACGATACCCCTTTCGAATGCTCTGCCTAAGAGCTCGCAGCTCCTCACCCGCTTAGCACTGCGGGGCACCCGGCCGAAGCGGGCGCTGCCCAGGAAGCAGCGTGAAATGCACCCCAGGACCCGGTCAGCTGCCTCGGCGGACAGACGGCTGAGGGGCCGTGCCTCCCTCTCCCAGGTGATCCGACTTTGCCAGGTGTCGGCCCCGCTCCGGAAAAGGCACAGGAGTGCTTCCCGCCTGCAGAGCGATGCGGCCCCATTCTGCTCCCCTCCTGTCCACAGCGGCAGCAGCTGAAGCCGGATCGATGCTCTCCAGGCAAAACCACTGGGCGGGAAGTCCAGTGTCGCCTCCCTGTCCCCGTGTTAATAAATGGCTTCGGGTGACTGCTGCCCAATTCCTCGGGAGGAGCTCTCCAGCGACGTGAGGGGATGCTCAGCCCTTCACTGATGCCATCGGTCCTCGCCTGTCGCTGATGGGGTACCGCACACCCATTGTGCACACGCCTGGGCAGGACCGAGCAAGGGGTGTCTGTCTGCAAGGAGCATCCCCCAGGAAGGCGTGTGTGTTCATGTGCGAGCATGCATGCACGTGCACACACGCATGCATGTACAAATGTGACGGTGTGCACATGTATACATGTGCAAGCATATACGCGTGTGTGCACATGTATGCACATGCACGTGTATGTGTGTGCATGTGTCCACGTGCACATGTACATGTTGCCAGTCTCTGTGTGCACGTGTATACACGCACGTGCATATGCACATGTGCGAGTATGTGCATGCATGTGTATGCACGCACGTGTACACGCGCGAGCATGTGTGTACATATGCATGCGTGCACATGCATGTGTACAGGTGTATGCATGTGCATGCGTATGCATGCACATGTACATGTGTGAGTATGTGTATATGTGTATGCATGCACATGCACATGCAAGTACGTGCATGCATGCACACATGTGCATGTGCATGTGTATGTGTGTGCGTGTATATGTGTGACATTTTATCTGACCCCTCCTGCCGGGAACTGGCACAGGCTATTCCTCCTGGAAGACGGTCACTGGCACAGGTCACCTCGGTGTCAGTCCCGGGAACGGGGACTTTCTACAAATAAAGAGGAAAGACACTTCCTGTGGGTCAGACAGGAGACCTCCCTGGGCAGAGGGAAGGCTGGTATGTTCCAGAGTCCTCCCAACCCCAGTCACCCCAGGAGTGCCCGCCCACTGCCCCTGTTCCCCCACCCCCCGCCTGATCACATGGGCCTGAATTGGAAGCGTGGGGTGGGGGGTACCTTTCACCAAGAAATGGCTGCACCCACTGAGCCACCCCCAGGACAGACGCTCCTTTGCTACACAACTGAGCCCCCTCCCTGTCCCCCCTCCACCCCAGCACCTGCCTCCCTGGCAGCCCCTCCTGCAGCCCGGCCTGTGTGCCTGCCTTCCTCAGGACCAGCCCTGCCCTTCCTCCTCCTCCTCCTCCTCGGTCCCATCGGCCCCTCACGCCTTAAAAAGAAAATCAACGGTGTCATCGGAGACGTTTCGGACGACACGAGAAAACGAGAGGGTCACGTTCGAACGCTCCAGGCCGGGGAGGGGCCGCGGGTAAGGTGCTTCCCGCTCTCTCATCTTCAGGTTCCTCAGCAGGAAGCGCACTCAGAGGGGGAAAGTCAGAACGTCGTGATTGTAGAAATGTCTGAGATAACGTTCAATCCGTTCGCAAAGGGAGTCAATTAATCAGTGCTTGTAACTGCTGGTCTTGGACTATTTCGGGAAGAAAATGCCGTAAGCTGCCCAGGTCAGCATTAAATAACAACCAATAAAATAATATTTCAAATGGTAGTAAATATCGGCCTGCAGTGAGGCTCTTACTTTATAACAAATAGGAAAAGGTAACCCTTAGATATAGCTTCCTAATTATGACCATAGACTCACACTGTTAAAGTAATGAATGCAGCAAATGATTACCATGGCGTTGCCATGACAATAATTCTGTTCTGCCTGCACACACGCACACACACACACACACACACGCACACGCATTTGTGTTTTATCCTCACGTTGACCCACTTACCCACTACATACGCTGGAACTTACTAATAGGGTGATACAGTGAATGGCCAGAACATTTTTTAAATTAAATACAGAACTTATTTCTAATGGAACCTTTCAAATATTTCACATTCGCATCGTGGGCAGGAGAAAGCAAAGCTGGGACATCTCTGGGACTGGATGAAAAGTAAAACGACAGACATTTCTCTTAGGTGGGGCGGGTGCCAGTCGTTAACTTCAGGGGGGGACGTGGCTGCCCACCACGACTCGCTTTTATAGCTCGTTTTCATTTCAGACCATCCTCTGTGGCAGCTTTAGGTCTGAGTTTGTAAGGCCACCACGCAGGCCTCCTCTCAGCTCATCAGGGTTCACATGTGGCCCCTTTCTTTTTTTTAAAAAAATATTTTATTGGTTTTTTTTTACGGAGAGGAAGGGAGAGGGATAGAGAGTTAGAAATATCAGCGATGAGAGAGAAACATCGATCAGCTGCCTCCTGCACACCTCCTAATGGGGATGTGCCCGCAACCAAGGTCCATGGCCTTGACCGGAATCGAACCTGGGACCCTCCAGTCCGCAGGCCGACGCTCCATCCACTGAGCCATACCGGTTAGGGCGATGGCCCCTTTCTTTCGCCCACCATCGAAAGCCTGTCTCCCAATAAAAAATGATGAAGCGAGAGAGAGAGAGAGAGAGAGAGAGAGAAGAGAGAGAGAGAGAGAGAGAGAAACACAACAAAACACAACACACACTCTCAAGAGACAAAGCAATCGTCCGATTCAGACTCAGCGATGACACAGACTCTGGCATGATCAGAGGGGGAAATTAAAACGACTGTGATTAGCATATTATATTAAACGCGCTAATGGAAAACGTGGGATCACTCTGGCAATTTCCGCAGAGATGGAAACGGCGGGAAACCATTCAAGTGAAAACGACGGGGACGAGAGGCACTTGACACGCTCACCAGAGGACTCGGTGCCGACGAGGAAACCACGCAGCTCCGAGAGAAATTATGATCAATTGCCCACGTGGAAAGGCCAAAAAGGGAAATAATAGGAAAAAAAAATAAACCCAACCCCCAGAGCCTCCGAGAGCTAGGGAACAACACCAAAAGGTCTAACATTCCTGCGAGTGGAATCCAAGAAAAAGAAAAGAGAGCAGGGCAGCAGAGATTCCTCAGGAAGCCATAGCGGAGTCGGATTCACGTGTGGGTGTTTTCTGCACCTCCGAGCAATGCACGCAGTCCTGACCCCATCTGCCAGGAGGGCGGCAGCATCAGGTCCCACAGGGTAAGGTCTCCGTCCTCAAGGACTGTCCCCACCCCACTCCAGAGGCCAGTCCCCAGCCCAGGTTGTCAATGCTGTCGCCTGTGCATCTGACCAAGGGGCAATAGATAGGGCGTTAAAAAGACCCCCCCTACTCCCACCTCAGCCCTGGCTGGTTTGGCTCAGTGGATAGAGCGGTGGCCTCCAGACTGAAGGGTTCTGGGTTCAATTCCAGCCAAGGGCATATACCTGGGTTGCAGTCTCGATCCCCAGTAGGGGGTGTGCAGGAGGCAGCCGATTCATGATTCTCTCTCATCATTGATGTTTCTACCTCTTTCCCCCCTTTCCCTTCCTCTATGAAATCAATAAAAATATATCAATAAAAGCGTAATATGCTAATTAGATCATGAGACATTCCAGATGTCCTTCCGGACAAAGCCATGGTGGTAGGGCCGAGGCAGAGGTGGTTATGGGTGATCGGGCCAGGAGGGGAGGGCAGTTGGAGGTGATCAGTTTGGCAGGGGGGTGCAGTTGGGAGCAAGCAGGCCAGCAGGCAGAGTGGTTAGGGGAGATCAAGAAGGCAGGCAGGTGAGCAGTTAGGAGCCAGTAGTCCCAGGTTGCGAGGGGGTTGTCCGACTGCCAGTTTAGGCCCGATCCCACAGGGGTCCCAGATTAGAGAAGATGCAGGCCAGGCTAAGGAACACATCCCCCCCCCCCCTCGCCCCCTCCCCCAGTGCACAAATTTCATGCACGGGGCCACTAGTATTAAATAAAAGACCCCACCTTGGCTTTGATGAATTTGCTAGGGTGCCTCATGGAACTGGGAGAAACATTTGGCTCCCCAGGTTCCCTGCTATTCCCCAGGGACAGCCGGCCTGAAGAGGTGCACAGGGGAAGGTGTCTAGAAGGAGCACACACTTCCTCCTCTCTCTCCAATTCTGCATCTGTCTCACCACCCAGAGGCTCTCCCAGCCTCCTCCTTGTGGGGTTTCATGGTGGCTCCATGATTGGCATGACTGAGTCCATCCTTTGCTGTAGTGAGGGACTGTCCTGCCCTCTCTTCCCTGGAGGACTGGAGGGTCTGCAGGTCCCAACCTCCTCCAGCCCATGCTCTCAGTTAGGTCTGGGGTGTGCCACGGCATTTAGCCGGAATCGCTCCACATACGGCAAGAAAGAAAGCGGGCGATATTCCCTTTTACTCATCGAGACGAATAAAAGAGAAATATTCAAATAGACCATGCCTCCGCGACACCCACCAGCCAATCAGGAGTGAGTATACAAATGAACCCAACAAAGATGGTGAGTTCATTTGCATACGCAGACAGGCATGGGTGGGGTGGGATGCCTGCTATGAGGAGAATGGTGGGGGCCCTGGGGAGCTACAGGAGTGGTGCTCCGTCTGGGAGCGAAGACTTGCAGGCTCCCAGGAAGCCAGGAGCAAAGCCGGGGGACGGAAGGCCTAGTCTTGCATAAATCTTCATGCAACGGGCCTCTAGTTTTTAACATATTTCTGTTGATTTCAGAGAGCGATAGAAACATTAATGATGAGAGAGCATCATGGATGGGCTGCCTCCTGCACGTCTCACCCTGGGGATCCAGCCTGCACCCCGAGCATGTGCCCTGACCAGGAATCGCATCGTGGCCTCCTCCCTCACAGATTGACACTCAACCACTGAGCCCTGCATTGACTGGGCTTCCCTTTTATTTTACAGAGACGTCACGTGACTGCGGGCGGGTGACCAGGAACCCAGAGAGGGTGCTTCCCACAGCTGGTCTCTGCACAGGAAGGGGGTGCCTTTCACGCCTGACCTCACACGGAGCCCTGGTTCCTGGGCAGGGACTCCATGCAGCTGAAGAATTTCCTCCCAAGCTTGTTCACAGTCCCTGGACACTCACCTGGCAACAGAGTGGAGGCACTGAGGCCTCGGCAGCTACGCCAACTCCCCTCGCATTACCACGGAGCTGGTTTTCAAGCAGGAATCAGGGCTGCGATGAAAAGCAATCCATTCTCTGGCTCCGGATCCATACCATTAGCTCGGTAATGACATGCTTTCCAGCTGATTAATTTCTTTCCTGGTGGGGACATCTGCTCCCGTTTGAACACTGTCCAGTTTGAATCTCCGAAGCAGATGGGGACGGCATGGGAGACGTGGGGTTGGCTGGTGGCTGGAAGTCCTCCTTGCTTCTTTTTTTTTAAAAAAAAATATTTTATTGATTTTTTTACAGAGAGGAAGGGAGAGGGATAGAAAGTTAGAAATATCGATGAGAGAGAAGCATCGATCAGCTGCCTCCTGCACAACCCCCACTGGGGATGTGCCCGCAACCAAGGTATGTGCCCTTGACCGGAATAGAACCTGGGACCTTTCAGTCTGCAGGCCGACGCTCCATCCACTGAGCCAAACCCGTGTTGGCCCTCCTTATTTCTTTTGGATACGCCTTGCGACAGGACAGGGTGGCTACTCACCCTCCGTGTGAGCGAGGCAGTGGCCAGCAGTCAAAGGGAACAAAGGCATGACCTCGGGGGGTGGGGGTGGGGGTGGGCAGGAGTCCTGTGTCCCAGGAGGCCCAGGCTCCAGGCTGCCCTTCGAGGGCGCTTTGATGCTCACACGCCGGGTGACTAACCACTCGGCGGGCGCCCGATGTCGCCAGCTGGACGCCACTTGACACCCTTATTCATCTTGAGCAATGTCCCCGCTCTCCTCCGATTGGAAAAGTTTGGAAGAGCCGGTGCCATGTGTCCGAATCGCTGCCAGTTGGCGGTGTTCATTCATTCACGGTTCTCTTTTCATTAACCGGCCTGGGTACCTCGGACGGCTCTCTGTGGCCGCTGCTGGGCACGGGCTGCCGCCGGGAAGCAGATGCTGCCCATCCCGGGCGCCGAGGAAGGTCGGCGCTCTTCCAAGACGCCCCCATTCCGGGAGCCGCTGTGCGGCCCTTCTCCTCCGGCGACAGGCTGCTCTCTGAAGCCGGGCCGGGTGCCTCCAGGCCCTGCACCTCGCCCGCCGGCAGACACGCGTGACGCTGCCGATGTCACGGCCGTCCGCTGTGCCTGGCTCCGTGGGGGAGCCAAAGAGCACGGGTTTCTGGGGTCCGACACGTCTGTCCTTGGAGAAGAACGTGTGTGGGAAGCAGGATGGGTGGCTGGGAGGCTTCTCCAGGCGCCAATGCCTTCCTGACGGAGAGGGGCTGGGGAGCCTCCGCCGTGCAACACAGAGCAGAGGCGAGACGGGGGGGAAAGGAGCTTTCAGTGGAGTCTTTATTTTATTTCATTTATTTAAAAAAATATATTTTTTATTGATTTTTTTTACAGAGAGGAAGGGAGAGGGATAGAGAGTTAGAAACATCGATCAGCTGCCTCCTGCACACCCGCTACTAGGGAGGTACCCACAACCAAGGTCCATGCCCTTGACTGGAATCGAACCTGGGACCTTTCAGTCTGCAGGCCGATGCTCTATCCACTGAGCCAAACTGGTTTAGGCTATTTAAAAAAAAATAAAATGCCGCCGAGCTGGTTTGGCTCAGTGGATGGAGCGTCGGCCTGCGGACTGAAAGGTCCCAGGTTCGATTCCAGTCAAGGGCATGTACCTTGGTTGCGGGCACATCCCCAGTAGGAGGTGTGCAAGAGGCAGCCGATCGATGTTTCTCTCCCATCAATGTTTCTGACTTTCTATCCCTCTCCCTTCCTCTCTGTGAAAAATCAATAAAATATATTAAAAATAAAAAAATAAAAAAAATAAAATGCCCTTTTAGGCATTAGACAGGCAGCCAAGGAGCGAAAAGGCAGGAAGGGACATTCAGGTCAGTGGTTCCCACACTTGGCAGCCTCGAACACCTTGACACTTTTAACAGTATGGGGACTGTCAGGAAGTGCCTTTTGCCCAGGTTGTTATCTATAGGATTGGCCATGTTTGAAATTTAAACCGAGATAGCCATTAAATATATACGAATTCACTCGTTTAAAAAGACACACACACATTTATGAAATAATGATCTTTCCCGAACTGAAAAATAACAGTAAGAAAGATGGCACTGCTTTTGAAGCGCTCTGGGCTAATGGAGCACAATGAGATTCTTGGGTTTGCCCCGACACCCACTCCGTTGCACTCTGTGGGTTTGCTTGCTTGAAGGAGGCGGAGGAAAGAGGATGAGGTTTTTAATGGCCTTGAAGGATCCTTGTGGCTATTCTTCTTAACAACACATCAAAATCCACCCCCAGGGGCAGTTTTGTAAAGGCTTGCTACACTGAGAAATCGGACATGATGCTAATTTAGGTTTTGTACTCCGTTACATGAAAACCCATGATTTGTCCTGCGCTGTGAATACCCTTTTCACCCAGGGGCCAGACCATACACTGGCCACTTAGAAATCACCAGTGCCCAGCCTGGCTGGGTGGGTCCACTGGTGGAGCATCCTCCTAATTACCAACATGTTGTGGGTGTTCTCGGGGAGGGCACAGACCCGGGTTTCTGGTTCGGTCCCTGGTGAGGACGTGGGACAAGGCAGCCAACCGGTGTTTCTCTCTCACATCACTGTTCCTGTCTGTCATCCTATATCAGTGGTGGGCAAACTCACCAGTCCGCAGAGCCAAATATCAATGGTACAACGATTAAAATTTATTTGGAGAGCCACATTTTTTTAAAACTTAAACTTCTTCTAACGCCACTTCTTCAAAATAGACTCGCCTAGGCCGTGGTAGTTTGTGGAAGAGCCACACTCAAGGGGCCAAAGAGCCGCATGTGGCAAGCGAGCTGTGGTTTGCCAACCACGGTCCTATACAATAAAAGGCTAATATGCAAATTGTCCCCTCGAGTTTGACTGGGAGATGGGGAGTTCGATCGCACGCTATGGTGTGTGCTGACCATTGGGGGTCAGCGTGGAACATGGCCGGTGACCAGCGGCGTTGGGGTGCTGAGAGAGCGAGGGAAGGAGGAGGCAGGGAGGTGGGAAACCTGATGGGCCCTGATCGCAGGCTAGGTCTAGGGACCCTACCTGTGCACAATTTTTGTGCACTGGGCTTCTAGTCTATCTCTATCTATCATCTATGTCCCCCCCTCTTTATCATCTATCTATTTATATCTATCTATCTATCTATCTATCTATCTATCTATCCATCCATCCATCTATCCATCTACCCATCTATCTACCTATCTATCCATCCATCCATCCATCCATCCTTTATCCTTCTATCTATGTATCTATCTATCTATCTATCCATTTATCTATCCATCTATCTACCTATCTCTCTATCCATCCATCCATCCATCCACCTATCTATCTATCTATCTATCTATCCATCTATCTAATCTATCTTTCCTTTTCTCTAATATTAATAAGCATGTCCTCAGTTGAAGATTAAAAAAAATAGAAAACATTGGCCCCCTGTATTCCCAGATCCTGTCCATGTGGACACATCTCCTCATTCAACACCCAGGTTCCATCTGTTCCCTTCCTCACTGCCCTCAGGAAGTCTTCCAGTTTCGAGAAGCTAATTCACAGTAGCAGACACAAGTCTTTCCAAATTCCACTTTTTTTTTTTTGGCTGAAACACTTGGATTTCATCAGTGATTTTCCTTGAGGCAAGAGCCGAACCCGAATACCTGTCATCTGGCTGTCAATCACACTCTGAAGAAAACTGTTCCAGGGAAAGAAAGCAATGTCCCGAGCAGCGCCCCCCCCGCCCCCCCCCTCCTCGATCTCTCCATGCTTCTTCCCAGGGACCTAACCCCCCCCCACCCGTGGGCGTGACCACAGGGTTTCCACGCCTCTCACAGCACCACTGCATTTTAATAACCCCATGGGCCCCATTCCCTCCGGGGAGCAGGCTCTGGAACATTCTGTGCCCCGCAGAGTGCCTTGAAAGGCAACATGGCCATGGAGAAGCACAGACCGGGAGCCGGGCTGTCCGGGGAGCAGCGCTCGGCACGGGGCACCCCCAGCCCCCCGTGATTATTGCCCCAGGACGGTGTGGCCCCACCTGTGACCCTCAACTTCAGCCCTCACTTTCCAATGAGAGAAAATGCGGCTCATCAACGCGCCCCGGGCCCCCGATAAAGAGCCGATGGGGTTGGGGGACACAGTGGAACATGGGTCTCTCTTAGACGCCACCTGGAGTGGCGTGAGCTTGGAAAGCAGGGCCCACCTGTGCCCGGGATCCCTCCCACCTCCGAGCTTCACGCACCCCGGTGGCTGACACGTGTCCAGGTCTCGCTGCATCCGTTCCCACGCGGACTCGCTGACTCACCCGCCCACTAATCCGCTCGGCGAATATTGATGGAGCTCGTGTGCGAGCCATCGGGCTAATGAATGGACTGAACAATGAGTGGGTTTCACCACGGGCCTGCCGGAAAGTGGGTGCCACCCGCCGCGGGAGAGAAGACAGTTCCTCAAGCGACTCTGATGAAAGCGGGAACCGTCGGGAGCCGCGGGCTGGCGCCGGCAGAGCGCCGGGCACACGTGTGAATGGAACTTGGAAACGCTCATGGAGGCCATGGCAAGGAAGCCACCATTCCGGGGCTGACGGAGGCGATGAGGACATTTAATCAGAGTAAGTGACTTCGGGAAATGCAGAGAGATGCTCGGACTTGAGGGTCATCGCACTGGGTTCATGGCCAGCAGCGTCTTACAAAAACCATCCTAAGAGCCCTGGCCGGCGTGGCTCGGTGGATAGAGCTTCGGCCTGCGGACTGAGGGGTCCCGGGTTCGATTCTGGCCGGGGGCACGCGCCTGAGTTGCGGGCTCGATCCCCAGTGAGTGGCATGCAGGAGGCAGCTGAGCAATGATTCTCATCATTGTTGTTTCTAGCTCTCTCTCCCTCTCCCTTCCTCTCTGAAATCAATAAAAAAAAAATATTTTAAAAACAGGTCCTAGGAGATGAAGCTGGAAGAGGCAGTCTTGCCCCCTGTGCGCCCCCATCTTGCGTGGGCTCCCCTGTTCCAAACGCGGACGCACCTCTCTCTGGCGAGATCACCGGCCGCCGTTAGCACGGTGCCTTGTCTGCTAGAAACGATGCAGACGATGCTGATCTTCCTTCTGAAGCACTTACAGGAAAATGAGCTCCAGCTACACATCACCTCACCTTTCCGAATTCATGATGACTAAACACGATGCTTCATTATGCAGATGAGCTCCGGGCCAAATGGAGTAGTTCAGGATATATTTACTTTTATTTATTTCTCTCCTGGCACTTCGGAACACCTTAATCTGCTTTTAGACAGGCAGGCAGAGGAATCCTTTTCTTAAGGTAATAATTTAAATGGCAGTCTATGGACGCCATCGGCAGAGGCGAGGGTTCTTCTGGAAAATAATATGATTGCAGGATGGTCTTTATAAAGAACCATGTGGAGTATATGATGATGTTCATCTACCCTGAGTGGCCAGATTATTATGATCTCTGAATGCATACTAATCTGGCCACTCAGTGTATATCCTATAGAATTAAAGGCTAATATACAAATTGTCCCCTTGACCAGGAGTTCGACCAGCAGGCAGGCCAACTGCCCATGTCCCCTCCCCTTGGACAGGCTGGCCGGACCCCACCCATGCACGAATTCATGCACCAGGCCTCTAATAATATATGCCGAGTGCCAGATTATTATGCATTCAGAGATCATAATAATCTGGCCACTCAGTGTATATATCTCAGGTTTTAATAATTTTTTAAGTTACATAGAACTGTCCTCAGCTTATTTTTTAGGTTTAACTTTGTATATTTTAAGCCTTATTTAATAGATGACAGATGTCAGAAAATTAATCATGGAACTTAATTTAACGAGTATCTTCCAAAAGATTTTCTTTAATGCACTGAGATAAAAGGAGGGAAAGAAATACACCAGAAGGAAAATAAATACTTGGGGGGAAATCTTAAAATTGCATTACACGAAAATAGAATTCCTTTGGAAGGATAGCAGACGCAACAAATCAAAGCTAGAAATCTGAGGGCAAAAATGACTTTGACGGAAACCCAAGCCTTCTCCCATGGGCTTTGAGATGATTAGAGGGAAAACAGCTGTTAGGAGACACAAGATGTTAATTATAATGTTTAGCTAAGAGAAATGATTATCAAGAGAAAATGGCGGCGGGGGGGGGGGGGGATCCTAACGGTGTACAGTGCACCGCCCGCTGCTGGCATTTAATACAGTTAAATGGGGTTCAGCAGGCGCCCCTCTGTCTCATTCGGGCCATTCTCGGAGGTAAGCGGACCCCCTTTTCCTCAGAGCTCGCACGCAGACAGAATCCCACGCAAAACCGGCGGGCTGGAGCGGGGCGGGGGCCGCGATGGAGGGAGCAGCAGCCGAGAGAACACCCCCGCTCCACTGTCTGCTCGAGGCTGGTCTTGGGTTTGGGAGACAGGAGCCAGAACACGGGGGAAGTGTATTGAATGCCACGAGGATAGCCCATTAAACACACGCACCGGGCTAATTACCACCCAGATGGCTGCAGAGTGAACAGTCGGAGTCACCATCTCGCTTGGGATTTTCCACCCGAGGCAAGCGCGCACCCACCGAATAACAGCGGCAGGCTGGTGAGAGTCAAGGTCACATCCGCATCCCCTAAGTCCCCGCAACGTACAGGAAGGAGGCACCTCCACACACAGCACCCTGATTTGTGCCCGGGGCCCCAATTCTCTGAAAAGGAAAACGGGTGCCCGAGACAGCCCCCCCCCGCCCCCCTGCAGTGCTGAGAACTTGTCAACCCCCCAAGGTCATGGCCACTGACCTGGACAGCAGCCTCGGAGGCCGTGCCAAGTGTGCAAGTCCCTTCTCACAAGGGACGGCAGTACTTCAGAAAATTGGGTTCCTTGGGAAAAATCTATTTTTATGGATCTGCCAGGACAGTGGTCGGCAAACTCATGCGTCCACAGAGCCAAATAGCAACACATTTGAGAGCCACGTTTTTTCAAACGTAAGCTTCTTCTAACGCCGCTTCCTCAACCTAGACTCGCCCGGGCCGTGATGTGTTGTGGAAGAGCCACACTTAAGGGGCCAAAGAGCCGCAGTGTGCCGATCACAGTGCTAGGAAAAAGCAACTCTCCAATTCGGTGTCATCCCTATCACCACTCGAAGGGTAATAGCGAAGGATTCTTTTTTCAAGAGGAAAAGAAGAAAACTGATATATATATATATATGCAAAGTGTCCCCCCGCCCGGGAGTTCAACCACTCGCTATGACATGCACAGACCACCAGGGGGTGGTGTTGAACAGGGCAGGCATCGGCGGCCCCAATGGGCCACAATGAGAATGGGACCGCGGTGGGATGGTGGAGCAGGTGAGCAGGCGGTGGAGCCAGGCCAAGGCCCCTGGGAAATGGGGCCTGATTGCCCCGCCCATCTCCCTGCAGATGGCAACCAGCGGCGGTGACAGCGGGCAGGACTGAGGCCCGGCTCCCAGGTGCTGAGGGAGCCAGGCAGGGGCCTGATGACTCAGGTGTAGGGGGGCACACAGGGGTTCAGGAGCCCAGAGGTCAGCTGGGGCCCGCCTTTCCACGTCAGACAGCTGCACTCCGATCACCAGCTAAGGGACTGCCCCAGTTCACGAAGTTCATGCACCGGGACCGTAGTACAGTGGTCGGCAAACTGCGGCTCTCGAGCCACAAGCGGCTCATGAGCCATGGTTTGCCGCTCTGTTGACTATTGAGTTTGCCGGCCACTGGGACAGGGGCTGATTCGCAAGGAACAACAACAGCCTGTCATTATTGGAATGAGAATCTAGGTCAGTGGCCGGCAAACTCATTAGTCAACAGAGCGGCAAACCATGTTGTGGCTCGCCAGCCGCAGTTTGCCGACCACTCCTCTGGTATCTATAACAGCCCTGGAGAGGGTTTCCCAGTGGGTTGGAGCATCGCCTCATGCACCAAAGGGTTGTGGGTTCGATTCCCGGTCAGCACACAGGTTTCAGGGTCGATCCTCAGTCGGAATGTGCACAGGGAGGCAACTGATGGATGTCTCTCTCTCTCTTCCTCTCCCTTCCTGTCTGAAACAATGAAAACAGATATACATATTTTTTAGAAAGAACAACTTTATAGCCAGGGAAACCGCGTCCCGACACTGCCCGATAGTGGCGAGGAGCAGATGCTACAGGGCAGAGGACAGGCACACAGCAGGCGCGGGAAGACGGGGTGCTCTGAGA
This sequence comes from Antrozous pallidus, assembly GCA_027563665.1. Classification (NCBI taxonomy): domain Eukaryota; kingdom Metazoa; phylum Chordata; class Mammalia; order Chiroptera; family Vespertilionidae; genus Antrozous; species Antrozous pallidus. The sequence goes on along the minus strand of CM050529.1, from coordinate 5,822,323 downwards.
CCCAGGCCCAGGCTAAGCCTTAAACTGGGAGTGCTGCGTGGGTGGGGGTTCTGAGAAGAGGGGGAGCAGAGGAGCCGGAGCCCGGAGCGGGGCAGGCACTCCCGCGTTTCGGTGCCAAATGTTAAGTGAAGGCACCAGGAAGGGGCCTGAAGGCGAAGAAGTTGGGACATTGCCTCATAGATCTTTTTTTTTTCTCCCCTTTAAAGCCCAGCATTATCAAAATTGAAAGCTTAGCTCATCGGCAATAAACCCGTTCAATGTTCTGCAAATGCTTGCACTCTGCCTGCCATGCAATCATCGCCGGATGAGTCACTGACGGGAAGCACCGGGCCGCCGAGGGCCGGGCCAAAACCCGCATCCGCGGCCACTCTCCTGAGAGCAGCATCCGACGGGGGGGGGGGGGGGGGGGGGGGCGCGCCCGGTCTGGGATCGGGGCCTCTCCAGCTGCGTTCGGTCCCCGCGACGCCAAGTCAGGCCGCGGAGAGCATGGTCAGCGCGGGAGCCACCCGGCAGCAAGGCTCTGCCGACCAGGACGTTTCCGGAATCCCGGTCCAGGTCGGCTCACTCATAACATATATCGTTATGGATGTCAGAGAGGAAGGGAGGGGGAGAGAGAGACACATCCAGGATGAGAGAGAATCTTGGACCGGCTGCCTCCCGCACGCCCCCCACTGGGGATGGAGCCCGCAACCCGGGCCTGTGCCCCGACCGGGAATCGAACCCTGACCTCCTGGCTCCTAGGTCGACGCTCAACCATTGAACCCCCACTGACTGGGCCCAAATGTGACTTTTTATTTATTTATTTATTATTACCGTCTTTTCCGGCGTATAAGACGACCGGAACTGAGGATGACAGGAGGAAGATGACAAATAACAGAGAGAGAGCAAGTGCCGGGCAAGTCCCTGGCGAGTCAGCAACGCCCATCACAACGGCAAGCTGCGGTATTTCTACACCCGGCGTCTAAGACAACCCCCGACTTTTGAGAAGATTCTCCTGGGTTAAAAGGTCGTCTTGTATGCCCGGAAAATATAGTATTATTCTAAAGTATATTTTATTGATTTTTTTACAGGGAGGAAGGGAGAGGAATAGAGAGCTAGAAACATCCATCAGCTGCCTCCTGCACACCTCCTCCTGGGGATGTGCCCACAACCAAGGTCCATACATGCCCTTGACCGGAATCGAACCCGGGACCCTTCAGTCCGCAGGCCGACGCTCCATCCACTGAGCCACACCGGTTTCAGCAGCCAAACGTGACTTTTGGGGTCCTTTCCCCCCTTTTGAACACGGCAGACGTACCCACAGGCCCACAGCGACCGTCCCTCACGTCGGCCACTTTGGGCGTCGTCCACGCGGCCACTTCCCATGGCGGAGGTGGTGCCTGCAGGCTCCCCTGGGGCGGGTGAGCCCCAGCTGGCGCTGCTGCTCAGCTTTTTAAACGCTCGCTTGGCTTGGGCACGGCTCTGTGTTTACCAGGCGGCTGTGTTTCCCCAACGGAAAGCCCTTGGATTACCAAAGTGCCATTGTGGCGGAAAGAAAGAAGAGAGCAAAGACCACAAAAGAATCAAATCACGATTCCACGTCTCATCCCTTTTCATCTGGAGCGGGAGCACGGCTCTCCGGAATGCGCCACGGGGGACCCCCCCGAGGCGCGGACGTGCGGGCGGGCGGGCGGGCGGGCGGCGGCGGGTGCCAGGTAATTACTTGCCCGCACCTGCTCTCTCTCCCGCGGAGCCAGGCACCTGCGCGAGCTTTCGGAAAAGGAGGGTGCATCCGGCGACGGGGGGCGGTTAAAGGTCCTCATTCCTTTAACCGGGAAACGAAGCCGCTTCATTTTGCTCGAAGATGCCGGGGTCCTGGCCCCTCCAAAAGCATGCAACTCCTCAGCCGGGCGCTCTGGTCGCTGCAGAGAGCCGGGGATAGGAGTGGGTGGGTGAGAAGAGGGAGAGGAACAGCACGGGAAGGGCAGCCGACACAGCCTCTCTTCGTGAAACGCTGCGGCTTTCCTCCTTCGATTGTGCTGGGCTGGGCCCCAAGGCCTCTGCCAGGGACTTGACCTGTTGGGACGCTGAGAACTGGAAAGAGACACTGAACGGCCGTGGGTAGGGGGAGTGGCGGAGGGTCACGCTTTATTGCAAAGGAAAGGCCAGCCACCCGCTGGTCAGCGGCACCTGTCACACTCACACTCACAAAAGGGGCTTCGTGCCCACACTGACATCTGCGTTCCGTTAACATCCGTAGGCGCTCTAAGCCCGCGGACTGAAAGGTCCCGGGTTCGATTCCGGTCGAGGGCATGGACCTTGGTTGCGGGCACATCCCCAGTAGGGAGAGTGGAGGAGGCAGCTGATGGATGTTTCTCTCTCTCGTGGACAGCATGTCCGGCAGGACTGCTGAGTCGTGGCCTGGGCGCATGGGTATGGCAAATGGGCCTTTACTATGTGGGTACTCAGGACCAGGGTCCCCCATAGATCTGTTGGCGCTTCCAGATGTTTCAACCCAAAGACACAGCCAGCCTGACGGGGCCTGGGCAGCTCAGGGAAGCACCACCAGGCTTCTCCAAGGGTTAGCGTCAACCACATCCCAGGACCCACTCGCACGCGTGCGCACACACACACACCCCACCTGGGCTCCGACACCCCCCCACGCAGCTCCTGCCTCACATCCACAGCCATCACCAGTGGCTCACCTCCTCCCGATATATATATTGATTTCAGAGAGGAGGGATGAGGGTGAGAGAGATAGAAACATCACTGATGAGAGAATAATTGATCGGCCGCCTCCTGCACGCCCCACACTGGGCATGGAGCCCACAACCCGGGCCTGTGCCCCGACCGGGAATCGAACCATGACCTCCTGGGTCATAGGGCGGCGCTCAAACACTGAGCCACGCCAGCCAGGCCCCTCCCAATATTTTTTAAAAAATTGATTTCAGAGAGGAAGGGAAAAGGAGAGAGAGAGAGAGAAACATCCACGATGAGAGAGAATCGTGGCTCCGCTGCTGCCTGCACGCCCCACACTGGGAACCCAACCCGCAACCCTAGCATGTGCCCTTGACCGTGAATGGAACCGTGACCTTCTGGTTCAGAGGTCAACGCTCAACCACTGAGCCAGTGGGGGGCGCGCGGGAGGCAGCAGATCCATGTTTCCTTCTCACATCGATGTTTCTATCGCCCTGGCTCCTCTCTTTGCCTCTCTCTAAAAATCAATGCAAATATTTTTATTTTATATATATATATATTTATTTATTTTTAAAAATATATTTTATTGATTTTTTACAGAGCGGAAGGGAGAGGGATAGAAAGTCAGAAACGTCGATGAGAGAGAGACATCGATCAGCTGCCTCCTGCACGCCCCCCACTGGGGATGTGCCCGCAGCCAAGGTACATGTCCTTGACCGGAATCGAACCTGGGACCCTCCAGTCCACAGTCCGACGCTCTATCCACTGAGCCAAACCGGTCTTGGCACAATGCAAATATTTTTAAAAAGAAGCCTTTAGCAGAGAAGTAAAGTGAAAATTTAAAAAAAGATCTCATTTCTGCTGGAAAAAAAAAAAGGTCAGATTATTTATATAGAAAGAAGAAATGAGAATAAGCAAATGTTATAGATGTCTGCTGATCGAAATGAATAAATATAATGCAACGTTAGCTAACAAAACACTGTCTATTTAAAGATACATAATGCCAAGGTGAAATTTACGCAGCGATCATTAACTAGTGGTTTCTTAATAATTGGTTGTTTGCTGTTGCCACGAAGATAAAAATAATTGGAAGAAGCCTGAATTTGCATGTGGGTGTTCTCATTGCAGCATAACATACCGCTGGGCAAGTGTCAACATTTGACCCCTCAAACGTGGGCAATATTCTGAGAGAAGATCATGTGTCTTAATGTGGAATGAATAATATTCATAAATGTGATAAATTACTAATCTCACCATGAATAATGTATACCAGACAACTCAGATATTCAAAGACTATTTCAAACTCAGGCATTTTTTTTTTTTTAAAGATGCCGAGTTTTCAATCCCAGCCGTCTACATAAATTATGTTTTCTAGGGCAAATACACTTTCCAGAAAGTTTCCCATCAGCTTGAGCGCTGGAGGTTGATTTTATATTTAAATTTATACCTTGCACCTGGCCTCATTCCCTCTCCCCTTCCTGACCCGCACAGAGAACAATGCCTTTCTGAGGCACTGGCAGTGCTGGGGTATTCTGGGAAAGGTGCTTGAGGCAGAATTAGGCACAGATAATGAATTCCATCTCTGTGAATTTACAGCTGAGCCTTTCCTGTGGCTGTACCAGAGACGCTATTGTCAACCGGAGTGCCCCAGGAATTCTTACCACAGCCAATACTTGGCTGTTTAGCCTGGGGCACTGACCTCTCTTCCCTTAGACCAGTGGTGGGCAAACTCATTAATCAACAGAGCCAAATGTCAACAGTACAATGATTGAAATTTCTTTCGAGAGCCCAAAACTGACTTCAGCTCATGGGCCACGAAGTTTTAACCGCCCTGTACGGGCGCGCCTGTGTGTGATGTTTTGTGGAAGAGCCACACTCAAGGAGAAAAAAAAAAGCCGCCTGAAATCTATATATATAAAAGGCTAATATGCAAAGTGTCCCCTTGGGAGTTTGATCCCGCGCTATGATGTGCGCTGACCACCAGGGGCAGCACAGAGCAAAGTAAGGCCCCGGCTGACAGCCGGCAGTCGGGGAAGGGAGACCCAGAGCAGCCAGAAGGCTCTGCTTGGCCCTGATCTCCAGCCAGGCCTAGGGACGCTGCCCATGCATGAATTTCACACACAGGGCCTCTAGTCAATAACAAAAATCTATTTTTTTTTTAAAGTTCACCTTCTGACTCATATCTCCTTCCTCCCCCTGGATCCCCATGACTCAGCTTTACGGAAACCTTCACCCTGGGCTGTTTGGATTTCTTTTTCTTTTCTAAACATATTTTTATTGCTTTCAGAGAGAGAGAGAGAGACATCCATAATGAGAGAGAATTTTGGATCAGCTGCCTCCTGCACGCCTCCTCCTGGGGATGTGCCTGCAACCCGGGCACGGACTCGGGGACCCTTCGGTCCGAAGGCGGACGCTCTACCCACTGAGCAACACCGGCCAGGGCCGGTTGACTTCTTGGTTGGAACAACTTTCCCCCACGATTTCTTGCCTCCTGCCTCGCCTTTCCGAACATCAAAGGCTCGCATAAACGAACAGAACGCACACACTCCGGAGCTTCCGTGTCCTCGGGGTGATCGGGGCCGTTCCCATCTGCCCAGTGACCGGAGTGCGGCCTGACCTCGCCTCGGAGACCCCGGACGTGGCCCCGTGTGGCCGCTGCAGGAGGAAATCTCACCTCGCCGTTCCCTTAAGAGGCTTCCAATTTTTTTTTTATTTCATGGGAAATGATGATGAAGTAAGTACCTCTCCTCAAGATGAACTTCAGCTTCCAAATTAACAACTTCCCTCGGAACAACGGGGCTCTGTCGGAACGCGGGGCTGGCTGCTCGGAAATAGAGCCGGGCTGTCAAAACGCAGCGGGGAGAGGAGAGGTGGGAAGCGCAGAAGCGCACGCTTTACGGTGACAGTGTTTCTGCCGAAATAATTAAATCGACACTCAAGCCCACTCAGACGCAGGCGTAATTTGATGGAGCTCACGCACTCAATTACCCCGGTCCCCAGGGAAGGGGTGCCTCGGGAGGTGTGATGTGGATGCCGCGCAGAGCTCCCCCGGGGGGCGGGGGGGGGGTTGCTGAGAAACGGAAGATGACCCTCGCCCATGTGGTCCAGGGGATAGAGTGTCGGTCCTGCGGACTGAAGGGTCCCACTTTTTAAAAAAAATATATATATATATTATTGATTTTTTTTTTCACAGAGAGGAAGGGAGAGGGATAGAAAGTCAGAAACATCGATGAGAGAGAAACATCCATCAGCTGCCTCCTGCACACTCCCTCCTGGGGATGTGCCCGCAACCAAGGTACATGCCCTTGACCGGAATCGAACCTGGGACCTTCCAGTCCGCAGGCCGACGCTCTATCCACCGAGCCACACGGGTCAGGGCGAGGGGCCCCGCGTTTGATTCCCGATCTGGCCTCAAGCCCGGGTGGCGGGCTCCGGCCCCAGTGCGGCCGCAGGAGGCAGGCAGCCCGTCCATCCTTCTCTCTCCTCATGGATGTTTCCGTCTCCCTCACTCTCCCCCTTCCTCTCGGAAATCAATAACAAAATACGTTTTAAAAAGAAGGAAGAGAAATGGAAGATTCCATCTCTCTCTCTCCCCGGCGGGTGGACACTGAAGGCGGGCCTCAGGCAGTAGGTCCAGCGGAAGGTTCTGGAATGTGGGGCGCAGGCCTGGCTGGGCCCGACGGACACGAGATGCTGTCCCCGTGAGAGGCCGCCACCAGCCTGAGCTCTTGTTGCACCTCCCAGAGCTCGGAGGCTCTAGCCCCGTGGTCGGCAAACCGCGGCTCTTGGGCCCCTTGAGCGTGGCTCTTCCACAAAAGACCGCGGCCTGGGCGAGTCCCTATTTTGAAGAAGTGGCGTTAGGAGAAGCTTACGCTGAAAGAACTGGGCTCTCCAAAGACGTTCCAATCGCTGCGCTGTTGATGTTTGGCTCTGTGGGCGGACGAGTTTGCCGACCACCACGGGGCTAGAGCGACCCTTTCGTGAGCACATTCTCGGCGGTCCATTTGGGGAAGAAAACCCGATACGAACCGAACGTATTTCACCCCGAGCGCCTCTGAATTATTCATCTCTGGGACGCGCAGTGTCCTAGCAACCTCAGCTGCGAGGGCCCCCCCACCCCGAGGGCAGAGCCGCAGAGAGACACTGTGGCCAGAAAGACAAAAACCAATGCCGGGCTCTCCCCTCCGGGGAATGTCAGGTTCTGTCTCGCCTGCCCCAGCGGTTCCGGTTCCGAAGGAGGCAGCCGGACAGGTGAGCCGAGCGGGAGTGATGGGCCAGGAGCAGAGCATCTCCAGGGGGGCAGAGTCCCGGGTGCCTAGCAACGGGCAAAACTACAAGCCCTTGTTTGCTTTTTCTCCCTCCACCCTCCCCCCACCAGCTTTTTTTTTTTTTTAATTTTGGTCATTTTGACTGTTGTTTGGTAGTTGCTATTAATCCTCACCTAAGGATATTCCCCCCCCCCCCCCCATTGAGTTTTAGAGAGAGCGGGAGAGGGAGAGACCCACAGAGAGAAACACTGATGTGAGAGAGGTATTTTTAAAAATACATTTTTATGGATTTTTTTACGGAGAGGAAGGGAGGGAGAGGGATAGAGAGTCAGAAACATCGATGAGAGAGAAACATCCATCAGCTGCCTCCTGCACACCCCCTACTGGGGATGTGCCCGCAACCGAGGTACACGCCCTAGACCGGAATCGAACCCGGGACCCTCCAGTCTGCAGGCCGACGCTCCACCCACTGAGCCAAACTGGTTAGGGCTGTTCTTTCTTTTGACTTCCGATGCAGACTTTGGAATAAGTCTTCTCTCTCGGTTTGTTGCCGATCGTCATCATGCATTCGCGCGAGACTCCCTTCTCTCCTTAGCAATCGCTCTTGACTTGTTCATCAATTTTTCATTGATTCCGGTCTCCCAACCCACAGACAGGCCGATGCCTAGTGGGTTTCATATGCAAATGGCCGCGTGGGTGTCAACTTGGCTTATGTAAATGGGACTCCGAGCTCCCTCCCCGGCTGGTCCTGTGTTTTTCTCCCTGGGATCTGGCTGCCTCCCCCTCGCGCACCCTCTCCAGCTGCTGGTCCTGCTTCCCGAAGGAGGCGTGCACTAGCTCCTCGGGGTGCATACCAGAAGGAGGGGGGCTGATGGGTCTCAGTGTATCTGCTCCTGGCCGGATGGTGGGTCCCCCTCCGGCGTGTGTCCCAGGCTGCACCCTAAGCCGTCACCCTGAGCCCCCGCAGGCTCCCCCTCGCCTGGCTGTTTGCAGGAACCAGGCTCATTGACGGCAGCTCAGGGGATGCCAGCTGCACTCACTGAGCCTTGATTATCCCAAGACCGAGTCTAGGATTGCAGGAATTTGGCAACTAGGAGACCGGGGCCCATATCCAGGGTGGACTCCCAACCATCACCTTTTTAAATCTTATCCTCCCCTCTTGTCCCCGCCCCCCACCTTGTCCCATGCGCTGGACACCCTAACCCGTTCCCCCCATCTGCCTCAGAATTTGTCACAGTTTTCAAGCAAACCTATCTAATAAAAGAGTAATATGCAGATTGACCATCACTCCAACACACAAGAGGGCTGCCCCCATGTGGTCAAAGATCCTGCCCCCATGTGGACACAAGATGGCCACCATAAGATGGCCAGCAGCGGAGGATAGTGGGAGGTTCCAGGCCTGCAAGGGAGGGCAGTTGTGGGCAATCAGGCCAGCAGGGGAGGGAAGTTGGGAGGGACCAGACCTGCAAGGGAGAGCAGTTGGGGGTGATCAAGCCTGCAGGGGAGGGCAGTTAGGGATGACTAGGCTGGCAGAGGAGGAAAGTTGGGGGCAAACAGCCTGGCAGGAGAGCAGTTAGACATCAATTAGGCTGGCAGGGTAGGGGCTAACGGGTGATCAGGCTGACAGGCAGAAGCGGTTAGGGGTAATCAGGAAGGCAGGCAGGCAAGCAGTTTGGAGCCAGCAGTCCTAGATTCTGAGAAGGATGTCCGACTGCTCATTTAGGCCCGATCCTACTGGGATTGGGCCTAAATGGGCAGTCAGACATCCCTCCAGGGTGCAGGCTGGGCTGAGGGACACGCCCTCCCCAACCCCTGTGCACGAATTTTGTGCACCGGGCCTCTAGTGTGGTCATAAAAAGGGATACTGTACTGAAGTCAACGGACTCTGTCTCACTAATTGCATCCTTAAAAAAAAGTGGTTGCGCTATTAAAAGAACAATTTACTCTCCACATAATCTTTATTTATGGGCTTCAAACACCATAGCAATGTTCTCTCTAACAATTTCTATATCTGTGTGAGGACATAGCATTTATGGTTATTCTTTACGACATAAAAATGTATGCTAGGACGAAAGTTACAGTTCCAAAATTACTTAAAACTTGAATTTTGTTGTTGAGTTGACTGAGATAGTGCAGTTCTTACCCAGAAAACACACAGAAGGGCCTTCACTAGAGTTCTTGCTGAAACCGAGATTCTAAATAAGTAAATACCCCTCCCCGTCAACACGGCTCTGAGCTTTGCAGTTAAAAATAGGATCTCCCATTAAGATTATTAAACTCCGAGGCATGTTCTGAAAAGGGCTTTTGAAAATGGATTTCTTGCAAACTGTCATCAAATATTCATCGATAAAATAATTATGTGGGAAGATAAAAGGATGGGGATGGAAGTGTCTGACAGGAGAGAGAGAGCCAGGGGGTGGTTCTGCACCCCCAGAGAGGAGACTGTCCCCTGGGATGGTGTGGGGTTAGAGGTTGGTGTGGGGTTGGTGTGGGGTTGGTGTGGGGTTGGAGTGGGGTTGGTGTGGGGTTGGAGTGGGGTTGGAGTGGGGTTGGAGTGGGGTTGGTGTGGGGTTGGTGTGGGGTTGGTGTGGGGTTGGAGTGGGGTTGGTGTGGGGTTGGTGTGGGGTTGGTGTGGGGTTGGAGTGGGGTTGGTGTGGGGTTGGAGTGGGGTTGGAGTGGGGTTGGTGTGGGGTTGGAGTGGGGTTGGAGTGGGGTTGGTGTGTGGTTGGTGTGGGGTTGGAGTGGGGTTGGAGTGGGGTTGGAGTGGGGTTAGAGTGGGGTTGGTGTGGGGTTGGTGTGGGGTTGGAGTGGGGTTGGAGTGGGGTTGGTGTGGGGTTGGAGTGGGGTTGGAGTGGGGTTGGTGTGGGGTTGGTGTGGGGTTGGAGTGGGGTTGGAGTGGGGTTGGTGTGGGGTTGGTGTGGGGTTGGAGTGGGGTTGGAGTGGGGTTGGAGTGGGGTTGGTGTGGGGTTGGAGTGGGGTTGGAGTGGAGTTGGTGTGGGGTTGGAGTGGGGTTGGTGTGGGGTTGGAGTGGGGTTGGAGTGGGGTTGGTATGAGGTTGATGTGGGGTTGGTGTGGGGTTGGTGTGGGGTTGGTGTGGGATGGTGTGGGCTTGGTGTGGGCTTGGTGTGGGCTTGGTGTGGGCTTGGTGTGGGGTTGGAGTGGGGTTGGAGTGGGGTTGGTGTGGGCTTGGTGTGGGGTTGGTGGGGCTTGGTGTGGGGTTGGAGTGGGGTTGGTGTGGGGTTGGTGTGGGCTTGGTGTGGGGTTGGTGTGGGGTTGGAGTGGGGTTGGAGTGGGGTTGGAGTGGGGTTGGAGTGGGGTTGGTATGGGTTGGAGTGGGGTTGGAGTGGGGTTGGTGTGGGGTTGGAGTGGGGTTGGAGTGGGGTTGGAGTGGGGTGGGGTTGGAGTGGGGTTGGAGTGGGGTTGGAGTGGGGTTGGTGTGGGGTTGGAGTGGGGTTGGAGTGGGGTTGGAGTGGGGTTGGTGTGGGGTTGGTGTGGGGTTGGAGTGGGGTTGGAGTGGGGTTGGTGTGGGGTTGGTGTGTGGTTGGAGTGGGGTTGGTGTGGGGTTGGTGTGGGCTTGGTGTGGGCTTGGTGTGGGGTTGGTGGGGCTTGGTGTGGGGTTGGAGTGGGCTTGGTGTGGGCTTGGTGTGGGCTTGGTGGGGCTTGGTGTGGGGTTGGAGTGGGGTTGGTGTGGGCTTGGTGTGGGGATGGAGTGGGGTCGGTGTGGGGTTGGTGTGGGGTTGGAGTGGGGATGGAGTGGGGTTGGTGTGGGCTTGGTGTGGGGTTGGTGGGGCTTGGTGTGGGGTTGGTGGGGCTTGGTGTGGGGTTGGCGTGGGCTTGGTGTGGGGATGGAGTGGGGTTGGTGTGGGGTTGGAGTGGGGTTGGTGGGTTGGAGTGGGGTTGGTGTGGGCTTGGTGTGGGCTTGGTGTGGGCTTGGTGTGGGGTTGGCGTGGGCTTGGTGTGGGGATGGAGTGGGGTTGGTGTGGGGTTGGAGTGGGGTTGGTGGGTTGGAGTGGGGTTGGTGTGGGCTTGGTGTGGGCTTGGTGTGGGCTTGGTGTGGGGTTGGCGTGGGCTTGGTGTGGGGATGGAGTGGGGTTGGTGTGGGGTTGGAGTGGGGTTGGAGTGGGGTTGGTGTGGGGTTGGTGTGGGGTTGGTGGGTTGGAGTGGGGTTGGTGTGGGGATGGAGTGGGGTTGGTGTGGGCTTGGTGTGGGCTTGGTGTGGAGTTGGCGTGGGGTTGGTGTGGGGTTAGAGTGGGGTTAGAGGTTGGTATGGGGCTGGAAGTTGGTATGGGGTTGGTGTGGGGTTGGTGTGGGGTTGGTATGGGGTTGGGGTGGGGTTGGTGTGGGGTTAGAGGTTGGTATGGGGTTGGTATGGGTTTGGTGTGGGGTTGGTATGGGGTTGGTGTGGGGTTGGTGTGGGGTTGGAGGTTGGTGTGGGGTTGGTATAAGGTAGGTGCCTCATGACCATGCTGGAAGGGCCTCTGTTGGTGTTCCCAGTGTGGCGTGAAGAGCCGCTGGCCCCTGCCCGGCCAGCGCGGCCCCGTGGTTGAGCATCCACCCTATGAACCAAAAGGTCACGGTTCAATTCCGGGTTGCGGTCTGGATCCCCAGGGTGGGGTGTACAGGAGGCAGCCGATCCCTGATTCTCTCTCATCATGGATGTTACTATCCTTCTCTCTCTCCCCCTTCGTCTCTGAAACTAATTTTTAAAATATATATTAAAATGAATGAATATTGATTAATTAAAAATAAAGAACCGCTCGCCCAGCTGTGATTCTCAGCCCCGGGGATATTCCCAGATCCCCTGGGCAGGGGATGGGGGGGGGGGATTGTGGCTGAGAAAGTCCCCACAAATGCGTATGGAGCTGTCGTTACGGAGTGAAGTGGGTGTGAGGACATTTCTGCTGAGGTTTCCAGACACCAGCCTCGAAAATCCCTGCCTCACGGAAAGCCTCCTCTCCCCCTACTTCTTCTTCCCCTGGGGAGCGAAACTTGAAAGTCCCCGTCTCCCATCCAACGCCTCCGCCATCAAAAGCTTCCCTTTCCTCCATCCAGTGCGGCTGTGTTCCAGGTGGCGATGCTATCGGATTTCAGAATTAATCAGAGATGTGCTTTGACAGGGGGACGTAACTCTGGGTTTGTGCTTCTCCACGGGGACGCTTCTATCACTTACTTATAACCAGGATTTACGTTGTCAAATTGCTCTGTTTTCTAACAAGAAAAGGAGCGTTTTCTCCATCGCTTGGTGCCTGCGGTGTCTGAATGCTGACCATCTCTGAGGACGAGTCACGTCCAGAAGGTCCTCATGAAACGGTCGGCGTTCTATACGGCGTCCACCATCGCTTACAGGAAGTGCTCGGGCCTGTGAGTCCCACATCACCGTCCCGTGGAGACACCCACGTGTGGATGTCAGGCTCCCAAGGGAGCATCCCTGACTCCAAGTTTCACAGAAGTGGGGTCAAGGTCACCCTCATGGGGGGTGGGTGTGTCTCTGGGCAGCGTGTTCCCAGATCTGATGCCCAGCATGCCAGCCCCACACTGGATTTCTTCTTTTAAAAAGCATCCCATCTAATAAAAGAGTAATATGCAAATCGGCCGTACCTCCAATACACCCACAAACCATGCCCTGACCAAGCCAATCAGGGCAAATATGCAAACTAACCCAACCAAGATGGCAGTAAATTTGCATATCCAGTTGTAGAAGGAAGCCACGCGCTGCAGAAGGGAGCAAAGCTGCGGAGAAGCAATCAAGCGGGGCGGGGGAGAAGGGAGAGAAGCAGGTAGGGCGAGGGAGAAGGGAGGGAGTGAGGCAGCAGAGAAGGGAGGGAGCTTTGCTCAGGCCACAGGAAGCCCTGTTCTTGCAGGAATCTTTCTGCAACGGATCTCTAGTCCTAATAATAAAAGCCCAATGTGCAAATCGACTGAACTGCAGAACCATGGGTAGAATGACCAGTCGCTATGATGCACACCAACCATCAGGGGGCAGACGCTCAATGTGGGAGCTGCTCCCAGCCGCAAGCCCCAGGCCAGCCAAGACGGGTGCCAACAGGGCCATCCTCACCCCCCATCGTCCCACTGGTCGCTCCACAGAGAGCCCTGATCGCCAGGCAGGCACAGGGACACTGCCTGTGCATGAATTTCATGCACCAGGCCTCTAGTAAATATACATTTTTATTGATTTCATAGAGGAGGGGAAAGAGAGAGAGAGAGAGAAACATCTGTGATGAGAGAGAACCATGGATTGCCTGCCTCCTGCACACCCCCTACTGGTCACTGAGCCCACACCCCTGGGCATGTGCCCTGACCCGGTATCGAACCATGACTTGTCGGTTCACAGGTCAACGCTCGAACACAGCCACGCCAGCCGTGTAAGGGTTGTGCTCATGAGCCCGGGGAACCTTTGGCGTGCATCATTTGTGACTCTTTCTGGCTCAGCGAGAAAAAATCCCACCCCAACAGACTCACCGGTGTTTGGAGGAGAAAAGCCGTCCGTCGCTTACCCTCGAGGTGGAGGCTGGCCAGGGCCCAAACCCCCACCGTGTGCGTGTGGGGTCAACGCTGTGCGGTTGGGTCTCCTCCGAAGCAGACCCTGCCTCCAGGGTCCCCGAGCGGCTGCCCTTTCTCCCGGGGCCGAGCCTTCCTCATTCCTGCGGGCGGGGAGAGGAGGGTCTCAGGATGAACTCCACCGCATGTGCCTCGGCCACAGCCCCCACCCCCCCCTGGAGAATCGTGTCCGGTTCGCCACGCGACGCGCTCTGACAACGTCCCACAGTAGGCACGTCCAGGAGGAGTGCTCTTGGGCCTAGGCCAGTGGTCGGCAAACTCATCCGTCCACAGAGCCAAATAGCAACAGGATGACGACTGACGTTTGTTTGGAGAGCCAGATTTTTTTTAACTTAAACTTCTAACGCCGCTTCTTCAACACAGACTTGCCCAGGCCGTGGTGTTTTGTGGAAGAGTCACACTCCAGGGGCCAAAGAGCTGCACGTGGCTCGAGAGCCGCAGTTTGCTGACCACTGGCCTAGACACAGCCTCTCTCCCCATTCCTCTTCCTCTAGAAATAGCCCATAAGGGAACGCTTACCCCTGTCCCCAGTGTGTGCACGCGTGCACACACACACACACATACATACACACATACAGAGACACATGCATATACACACACATACATATACACACACAACACACACACACACACACATATATATACACATTCATATACACACACACATACAGAGACACATGCATACACACACACATACATATACACACAACACACACACATACACACACACATATATACACATTCATATACACACACATACAGAGACACATGCATACACACATACATATACACACACATATACACACACAACACACACACATACACACACATACAGAGACACATGCATATACACACATACATATACACACACAACACACACACATACAGAGACACATGCATATACACACACATACATATACACACACAACACACACACACATACACACACACATATATATACACATTCATATACACACACACATACAGAGACACATGCATACACACATACATATATACACACATATACACACACAACACACACACACACACACACACACACACACACACACACCCCTTCATGCCATAGAGGGTTCGAGCAATCCTGGCCATTGCCCCTAATTGCCTAGGAAGTCCTCCTGGAGACAGGGCCCTAAGGCAGTGGTCTGCAAACTGCAGCTCGAGAGCCTCATGCGGCTCTTTGGCCCCTTGAGTGTGGCTCTTCCACAAAATACCACGGCCTGGGTGAGTCTGTGTTGAAGACGCGGCATTAGAAGGCATTTACGTTTAAAAAATGTGGCTCTCCAAAGACATTTCAATCGTCATCCTGTTGCTGTTTGGCTCCGTGGACGGATGAGTTTGCCGACCACAGCCCTTAGGGAAGTCGAGGTGGGCGCGGGCAGCTAACTCTCAGGCGCCTCCCGCCCCGTGGACCATCCGTGGCTCCCACAGTCCGGAGCCGACCTGCAGGCCCCGTGATGAGCCTTGGGGCCCACAGGGGAGTGTCTGCTCCCCACTGGCCGTGTTCTGTGGGGAGCGCGGCTGTGTTGGGAGGCGTCATGACACGGGACCTCTCCTCTGGGGCCCGAACATGTACGACTAGAGGGCCGGGGACCCCCTGAGGGGCACAGATGGCCCGAGAGCGGCACCCCAGCCCCAGATGCAGGGCAGGTTCCTTCCAGTAAACACAGTCACCCCCTTCCCACGAGTTCCCGGGGCAGCCTGCATGGCTGGCCCCCCCGCCCCGCAATGTAACCAAAGCGCCCGTAATTGTGTTAGAAATAAAAACAGCCATAGCCCGGCTGGCGGGGCTCGGGGGGGTTGAGCGTCGCCCTAGGAACCAGGAGGTGAGGGTTCGATTCCCGATCAGGGTTGTGGCTTCGACCCCCAGTAGGGGGCGTGCGGGAGGCAGGCGATCCAGGATTCTCTCTCATTATCGATGTCTCTCTCTCTCCATCCTCCCCCTACACCCCCTGCCTCCCTCTCCAAAACCAATAAAAATTAAAAAAATATATATATATTTTAAAAAGATAGCGTTTCTTCCGCTCGGTCTAAGCACGAGAAGGACCACAGGACACACCAGTCGGAGGTGCTGCTCACACTGCCAAAGTCAAAGTCGGGCCCGGTGACGGGAGACGGAGGCGAGGTCGCAGGCTGGAGGGGACGGAGGAGCACGGAGGGCCTGCGAGAGTTGGAGGTCCAGCCGGCTGCCCCCCCCCGTCCCCCCCCGCCCGTCCCGTCCCTCCCCGACACCCCGGGTTCTCCGGGCCCGAGAGCTCTTATTATGTAAGACGCCGCCTCGAAGGAGGCTGGCCACAGGCTGCCGGAGAACAGGCTGTGCTGTAAATATAATGTGATTTTCGAGCCCCGCGTTGGAGGAGGAGATGCGACTGCTCGGGCTGCCGGCACGTCCGCCCGGCAGCTGCGCGGCTCCCCGAAGGCCGCCGAGTTCATCTGAGTCGACGTGCGCCCGGCCGGTCCATACTGATGCAGCGCTTGTTCCCGGCGGAGGGCGAGGCAGCGGTTTTAATCGTGTTAGAGGCGTTCAGGATGCCCGTGGGCTCCTTCAGAGGCTGTTCGTCCGGGGGTCCTGCGTCTGACCCAGTGGGTGGGCAAACTCGCGAGCCCGCAGAGCCAAACGTCCGCGGGACGACAGCGGACGTTTCTTTGGGGAGCCACGTTTTTTTTTTTTACACGTAAACTAGACAGGGAGGCACATTGTTATGAACCTGATCGGGGCACGTGGTATTTCGTGGAAGAGCCACACCCAAGGGGCCAAAGAGCCGCGTGTGGCTCGCGAGCCGCGGTTTGCCGACCGCGGGGCTAACCCGCTCACCGGATAAGATCCCACTGCCCAGCCCCGTTGGCAGAGCTGTTTCCTGCCTTGGTCTGCAAGGTCTCCTCTGAAAGGCGACAGTGACCTCTCGGACAGGCAATTGGACCTGATGCTTTAAAAAAAAAAGTTTTATTGATTTTTTTACAGAGAGGAAGGGAGAGGGATAGAGTTAGAAACATCGATGAGAGAGAAACATCCATCAGCTGCCTCCTGCACACCCCCTACTGGAGATGTGCCTGCAGCCAAGGCACATGCCCTTGACCGGAATCGAACCCGGGACCCGTCAGTCCACAGGTTGACGCTCTATCCACTGAGCCACACCACTTAGTGTTGGGCCTGATTCTTGCCTCCACTTCCTGCCGATCCTGAGCGGGAAGGACCCAGGAGAGGCAGGGGGAGGCGGGGGTCTGCTCCCTGCTCGGGGTCCGGGGAAGAGGGATCGCCCTGGAGAAGTCCAGGGTCCACTTCTGGGCCTGTCACAGTGCAGGGGTCCGGGGAGCAAAACAGAGCAACGCCCGTGTTCGGTGAGTGCGGCCCATGTTCCTGTTATTGGCCACGTCTCCAGGCAGCGAGTGGCTCAAAGGGACCACCCGCGGAAGAGGAGAGAGGCAGGTGGGCCCTGGCCGATTCCAGCATCCACCTGCGGACTCAAGGGTCCCAAGTTTGATTCTGGTCAAGGGCATGTACCTTGGTTGCAGACACATCCCCAGTGGGGGGTGTGCAGGTGGTAGCTGATCGATGTTTGTCTCTCATTGGTATTTCTAACTCTCCTTCTCTCTCCCTTCCTCCCGGTAAAAAATCAATAAAAAAAATATATATTTTTAAAAAAGGGTCCCGGGTTTGATTCCAGTCCAGGGCACATCCCTGGATTGCAGGCTTGATCCCCAGCCCCAGTCGGGGTGCGTGGGGGAAGCAACCAATCCATGTGTCTCTCTCCCATCGCTGTTTCTCTTTGTCTTCCCTCTCCCTTCCGTTCTCTCTCTAAAAAAAGAAAGAAAGGCAGGTGGAATCAGTGAGCTGATGACAAGATCTCAGAGTCTCGCGGTTGAAGGAGGACCACAAATGGGAGACACAGAGTGGAGCATCCCACACCTGCATCTTCTAAGGACGTTCCCATGACAACCTCCTTTCAAGTGTCCAATGAGTAGCCCTGGGCCTGCCCGCTGGGCCAGGGGATCCCTGGGTGGACCACCTGGTATGGAGTCTCCCTCTGGTCAAGCCCTCCCTTCCCTCCAGTCGTCTGCAACCCCCACCCCCCATCAAAATGACTCTCATTATGCCTCGCTGTGCTCTATTCAATCTCTTTCTAAATATATTCTTTTAAAAAAAGAAAAACCTTGCCCAATCCGAGTGGCTCAGGGGTTGAGCATCGACCTAGGAACCAGGAGGTCACGGTTCGATTCCCGGTCGGGGCACAAGCCCGGGTTGTGGGTTCCATGCCCAGTGTGGGGCGTGCAGGAGGCACCTGACCCATTATTCTCTCTCATCATGGATGTTTCTATCTCTCCCTCTCTTTTCCTCTCTGAAATCAATAAAAAACATTTGAAGAAAAGAAACAGGGGGGAGTGATTGGTATAGAGGCAGGGGAGAGGCACTGAACAGGCTGTCGGGCTACAGGGGGAAGGCTGGGGTGGATGGGGGGGCGGATGCTGGGGAGGGGAGATCAACCGAAGGACTTGTATGCATGCCTATGAGCATAACCAATGAATGGAAGACACTGGGGCGGGGAGGGGGGCAGGTGGGGACATGTGCTGGGGGGTAGGGGAGGCTGGGGGGAGGATATGGGGGGGAAAAAGGAAAACATATGTACTATTAAATATAAGTTACACTGCAAAAAAAAATTTAATTAAAAAAACAACAAAATACACACAAAAAAACAGCTCAACTTTTACTCAAAAGTCTCAGTTGATTTTCTCACAGAAGCCCGAGTTGCCATCTATTTTTTAACCCCACCCTGAAACACCCGAGGGGTTTTAGGGCTCCACCCTTTCAGCGCCGTGGTTAAGAAACCTCCATCCCGGCCTCTCCCCTGGGAATCATCAAACTCACCCCACGGAGGCGTTGGGGTTCCCAGCCAGCCTGAAGCAGCGGGCGCGTGGGGATGGCGGCTGATGCAAGTCGGCTCAATTGAATTCCGAGCCGTTAATGAAAAGGACTCAAGCCTCGTTTCCCCGTCCGATTAAAGAGATGTCAGTCTCCAGGTGAGAGTCGTCGGACCGCCCGGGGCTACTTCCCTTCCCGCCCCAAACCCCAGGATGGGAGAGCGGGTGTCGATTTTAGCAGACGAAATACAGCAAACCTGCTCATGGAAGGAAAAATAAAAAGAAAAGAAGAGAAAGGAGAAAAGCACTTGGGAAGCATTCCTCTAACACAGGCAGCGGGTGAGACCTGACTGCTGACCACACAGACCCCGCAGCGCCAGGTGGACCTGTGAGCGCAGTTCCTGGGGCCCCGGGTCCGAGCGTGGTCTGGTGCGGGGGTTAAGGTCAATCCGTCCCGCTGCTCCGATCCTCCATCGTCCTCGGGATTCACGTCCCTGTCTCTCCCCCCTGCACCCTGTCTCTGCCCCCCCTGGTCCCCGTCCCCGCCCGGGTCCTGCCCCGCCAGTCTCCTCGTGGCCCCGCGTGTCCGGCAGGTTTGGGGCTTTGCGTGGCCCCCGCTTCAGCCCTCCCTCACTCATTCCTCTTCTCTCTGTGCCCTGCAGCCCCTCCCCCTGCTCCCCTGCACGAAACACCACCCATTCCCATCTCCAGGGGTCGGCAAACTGCGGCTCTCAAGCCACCTGCAGCTCTTTGGCCCCCCGGAGCGTGGCTCTTCCACAAAACACCACGGCCCCGGGCGAGTCTGTGTTGAAGAAGTGGCGGTGGAAGAAGTTTAAGTTTAAAAAATGTGGCTCTCCAAAGAAATTCTAATCGGATTTGGCTATGTGGACTCATGAGTTTGCCGACCACTGTCCTAAGTAATGTCACTCCTGTAAGTGTGCAAACTGGAACACATTAGTCCCAAGAGGAAGAAGGACCGAATAACCAAATCGGTCCATTTGGTCCAAATGTTCCCCTGGACTGCGCTTCTGAGACCACCAACCACCCTAACGAACAGGAGAACGTTTCCAAGTTTCTGAGTGAGAAGAGGGTGTGGGAGGGAGGCCAACATCCCAATGACCAATTCCGTCGGGAATGTTTTGAAGGAGAACTGGCAGGCGTAGGGGTGGGGTGGGGGGGGGGGGCAGGAATCTGGTCCCGTGTTCACGGCCCCCCAATAGCCCCTCTCACCCCTTCCCGCCTCTGGGCTGCCGGCCTGGAGCAAAGGCAGGAAACCGACCAGGATGCCAAGCAGCACCTCTCCTCCCCTGACGGCTGTGGTGGAGTCGACACAACGACCTTGACGCGACCTTGGATGCCCTTGCAGAACTCCATCGCTCCGCTGCGGCTCCCGTGGCCTGCAAACTCCTTCATCCACCTGCCTCCCCGTGCACAGCCCGGCTCTCCCCACGGAAGCCGCTGTAAATAAAGCAGGCCTTCCCCGGAGGCAGAAGGAATGGCTGCCTGTTAGCCAGAGACTGTGTCCTCAGCACTCAGTGGGCAGGGCGGCCCCACCCGGCGGGGCTCACAGCCTCACTTTTGAAACAGCTGGGGTGCTAGGGAGACCATGATGGGGCTGTTTTTAACAACTCTAAATGCACCTAAATGTGGTCCAGGCTCCCCAAAACCATTCTAAGTCGGCCAGGAAGCCGATGTCGGGGTTAGAAATGACCGGGGGTGCTTGTTGTGAGCAGCGTCGGCCGGTAGTTAAATCAAGCTTTGCCGGGCCTTGGGGACTGGTGGCTATGAGGCCGCAGGAGGAACCAGTGAAACGTTAGTAGCGCCCCCCGGTGGGGAGATGATGAGCTGGGTTTGGGGTGTATGTGGGGTAGCAGCCGCCCTGATCTGACCCTCAACTCCACGGCCCCTGACTGTCCACAGCCCCAGCCCCTCCAGGAGTCCGCCTGCCTCAGGTGCCCCTGCTCCTCTCTGCCTCGTCCCTCCTGCCGCTTCCTCAGCCCCACAGGAAACCCCGGGGAGGGGCGGACTGCTGGCGTGGGATTGACCAGAAGGGCTAAGACCTGCCATCGCTGTGGCTCCATCGCCACCCGCTTCCTCTTTCGCGCTCACCCCCACCTGCCTCCCCGAGGCACTAGAAGGGCTCCCTCCCATTCCTATGAGCTGACCAACTCTACACCCACAACGGGTGTCTCCTCTTTCACCCCAAATGCTCAACCGGGGGGCGGGAACCCATGAACAACGCAGGGGGTGGGCTGCTCCCCACGGTGCCGTCAAAAATCTGAGGATAACTTCGGACCGGCCCAAAACGTAACTACCAACACCTACTGTCTCATCAATAACAGGCGATTCACACAGGTGTGCGAGTTGTGGGTACTATAGACTGTATTCTTGTAAGAAGTAGGGCAGAGGAAAAAATGTTCAGAAAACCATAAGGAGCAATAAACGGTTTGGCTCAGTGGATAGAGCGTCGGCCTGCGGACTGAAGGGTCCCGGGTTCTGATCAAGGGCATGGACCTTGGCTGCGGCCACATCCCCAGTGGAGGGTGTGCAGGAGGCAGCTGATCGATGTTTCTCTCTCATTGGTGTTTCTAACTCTCTATCCCTCTCCCTTCTTCTCTGTAAAAAATCAATAAAAATATATATATATAAAAAAAGAAAATCGTAAGGAGAGACTATACATGGACAGCATTGGACTGTTATCAGTACTGTAAGCTCATGCTGTCTGTTTAGGATGGCATTCAGGGTTGAAATGACTTACATACGTTTATAAAGATGAAAAGAATCCCCGTATATGTGGACATGTGGTTCCCCGCCGTGTTGTTGGCTGGGGGGGGGAGGGGTTAACTAAAATGATGACTAAAATGACTGCTGGTGAACATTTTTTTTATCCCATTGAATTACAGATATGTTCATCCGTGGGGTATGCTGAAATTCCACTTATATTCCAGATTTTCTCCTCCTGACTGCGGCTGCTGCTGCCGTTAGCAGTTAATACCGTTACGTGTCCAGCTCAGTTAGCATGAACAGCTGACCTATGACGCATCGGATATACTTCACGTGTGCGATTCCGTGAGTTTGGACTCACATGCAACCCCCCTGAGACCATCCAGGCATGGACGCTTCCATCACCTCGTGTCCCTTTGTTTTTGTCTGTCTGTCTGTCGTCCGTCTGTCTGTCTGTCGGGGGTCATGGCCAGGTGTGGGTGGCACTCCCCGAGACACTTGTCTCTCTTTCCCCAACAAAGTCAAGCGTGACACCTCCGGCCACCCCAATCGCGTCTATGCCCCCGAACCCCAGGAGTCAGATCTGGAAGGACTGGCAAAATGTCGGCCCGACGAAAAAACAAACAAAAAAGCAACAATGGGACTGGGCTGAAGCCGGTCGGTGGCTTGAGGATTCAGGCGGCGGGTTCTGGCACGGATGGAAGGGCACGCTAAATCCAGAGGGGCCTCGGGCGCGTGTTGGACGGCGCGTGGATGGACACGTCGGCTCACCTCCCAGGAGCGCTGGCTGGAGGCAGAGATCCCAGCCGGCCTCCCCGCACGCCGGAATCCAGGGGCACAAAATCCCTCTCTCCAGCGGGGGCGCTTCCAATCCGGCCACACGGGCATCCCATCCTCCTCCCTGCTGCCCCGGGCGGTGGAGAGCACACAGTGGCTTTTGTTCAAACAGCAGCAGCAGGAGAAATCCATCAGGCCTCCTGGCAACGTCCATTGTTTGCTTTTAGAATAAATGCCCTCCCTTCGCGCGCAGGCTTCCTCGGGGGAAATCGGCTCAGAATTTTAAATAGCGCTCTCCTGCCAAATATAGGAGTTCTGTCCTTTTCTCCACAGAATGATGTGTTTTCCTCGATTGCAGCGCATTCTGTCATTGTGGGGAAGGAAAAGCATGGCCAGCCGAGTGAGGAGAGAGCTTCGGGCTGGGCTTGGAGGCTCCGGGGCAGGACAGCGTCCGAGAGAGAGGAAACAGCCGATTCGAGGAGAAAAGACCCAACTAGGCATTAGGGACTGGTCACCGTTTTGTCTGGAGCGCAACATGGTCACAAATTCTGGGGCATCTCATTTTCTCTCTCCCCGCCTCCTTCCTGCATTCATGGACACCAAGATGATTCCGTGGGCACAGGTTGCCTGGACAATAGAAGCTTCCTCTTTAAAAAAAAATAAAACCTTACCTAATAGACAAATATGTAAATGGACCGTACCTCCACTACGCCCATAGTCAATCAGAGTGAGTATGCAAATTGACCCAACAGAGATGGTGGTTAATTTGCATATATAGGCACCCAGTGTCTGTGTCCTGGGGACATCTGGCACCCGGATCACTGTGAGGTAAGCCATCAGAGCCGAGGGGGCAGGGGTGGAGCCAGCGATCTGAGGGGGCTGAGGGTCCCCTGCCCAGGCTGAAAACCTTGGCCAGAGGCTTTTGGCCTGGGCAGGCTAGGCAGGGGCGGAGCCTGCAATCACAGGGGGCAGGGGGTCCCCTGGCTGAGGTCTCCTGCCCAAGGCCGAAAGGCTCTGTAAGCTGTCAGTAGGACATCCTTTAAGGGCTCCCAGTATGTGAGAGGGGGGGCAGGTTGGGCTGAGGGACCACCCACCCCCAGTGCACAAAATTTGTGCACTGGGCCCCTAGTGTGTGTGTGTGTGTGTGTGTGTGTATTTGTATTGATTTCAGAGAGAAAGGGGGAGAGAGAGAGAGAGAGAGAGAGAGAGAGAGAGAGAGAGAAACATCCATGATGAGAGATAATCATGGATCGGCTCCTCTTGCACACCCCACACTGGGGATCGAGCCCCAAACCCAGGCATGCGCCCTTGACCGGGAATCAAACCATGACCTCCCAGTTCCTAGGTCGACATTCAACCACTGAGCCCTGCATTGGCCAGGCGGAGTTTTCCTCTCTTTTTTTTTTTTTTTACATATATTTTTATTGAATTTTTACAGAGTGGAAGGGAGAGAGAGATAGAAAGTCAGAAACATTGATGAGAGAGAAACATCGATTAGCTGCCTCTTGCACGCCCCCTACTGGGGATGTGCCCGCAAGCCATGGTACATGCCCTTGACTGGAATCGAACCCTGGACCCTTCAGTCCACAGTCCGACGCTCTATCCACTGAGCCAAACCGGTCTCAGCCGGAGTTTTCCTCTTTATAGGTAGTTTGTTCTCGTGGGGAATGTTGATTCTCAGGCTCTGTTTCAGAAAGTGTTAATACAATCACTAAAGCCCTTTTCAACATTCATGATGTCTCTGAGCTTCTGAACACCAACGCCCGGAGGGCTTTTTCTTCCTGTTTAAAATGTCCTGTGGGGTCCCCGATGTGTCTGCTTCCCCACCGTTCCACGTCAAACCGTCTCCTGCAAATTCCCACTGACATTTTCCAGTTCCCATTCTCGGGCGCAACCCTGGAGGGTTTTTACAATTCTCTCATTTCAGATGCAAGTAGTGGGAACTGAGTTTGACATTTGGAAATGGGAACATGGTGCCCGAGGTCCTTTTAAAGAAGAAAACCGCATCCGTGGAACACAAGTCTTCGGAAATGGCGCACCCCTGCCCCCGAAACATGCGTCCTTCCCATGAAGCCAGACATGTGCAGAAACTAACGCAGACTAAAGGGACACCCTAAATTCATGTTCTTCCCGTCGTATCCAGCTGCTTCGGAGGGAGCCGTGTGAACAAAAGGAAGAGAATCAGGAGAATTTTTGAGCATGGTTACTATTTCCTTACTTCACACTAGAGGCCCGGCGCACGAAATTCATGCAAGGGGCTCGACCCTCGAAGCCCCTCGCAGCCCCTGCTTTGTCTGGAAGGCCATCCGGAAGGATGTCCGGGAGGCCGTGTGATCTAATTAGCATATCAGCTCTTTATCCTTAAGCTTTCTCACCAGATGTTTGCGTTTTCTAAGATATTATGGCGCCTTTAGACAAGGCAAACGCAAGTTGGCCATTATTGAGGCCCCTCTGTGATGAAAGGAAACTAATACTGTGACTTTGTATTGGCAGCTGGCGGCTGGGGCCCTGGTCCGACCCCTGGCACAGCCCCGTGTCTCCTTCCCCACCTGCCCACCCCCCCCCCCATGGGAGCTGTCAGGGGCTCCTCTCCCACGGGAGAGGTGGAGGCCCCCTGGCTCCTGTTGTCTTGAGCCCCAGCGACAGAGACCCCACTCAGGGAAAGGGTCTTCTCACCCCCACAGGCGGCAGCTTCCTTCCTGCACCTCCTGCCATACATTCCCCCCTGGCGCCCAGCCCCGTCCCGGGCAACGTCCGCCCCAGGCATCACTCTGCCCCGGGGGCCCCGATGTTCTGGGACGCCCACATACAAACTGGCATAACGAGCGCCGAGGACACCCACGGAGCCAATGCCAGGCCCGGCATCCAGAGCACAGCACACCCGGGGCCCCGGGGGGCACTGAGTCTCGGTCTGAAAGTTCCAGCAGAGGCGTCCGCTGTGTCAGGCAGCCGGGCGGGAACGGGGCCCCGAGGAGCCGGTGACATGACGCGGGGAAGTGCTTAGCAGCTGTTCACCCCGACAGGCACCGCACGACGCACTCGAGGGGAGAGAGACGAGGTTTGTGAAGACCCAACGGAGCCTCGTTTGTGGGTCACAACAAATTTGTCAAACTTCTCCACGGAGGGTCCCCCTGCACCCCTCCCCAGAGGCCGACGCTAAAGGAACAGGAATGCAGGCTGGTCACCCGGCCCGGTTGCACACAGACCTGTTTCTGCGCGTGCACAAGGCACAGACGGGCTATTACATTCATAGCACGGCCGGCGTGGCTCCGTGGTTGAGCGTCGACCTAGGAACCAGGAAGTCATGGTTCGATTCCCGGTCGGGGCACAGGCCTGGGTTGTGGGCTCGATCCCCAGTGAGGGGTGTGCAGGAGGCAGCTGATCAGTGATTCTCTATCATCTTTGATATTTCTCTCCCTCTCTTTTCCTCTCTCTGAAATCATTAACATTTTATATACACACACACCACACACACACACACACACACACACACACACACACACACTAGTGACCTGGTGCATAAAATTCATGCATTGGGGAGGGGTGTCCCTCAGCTTGGCCTGCACCCTCTCCAATCTGGGACTCCTCAGGGGATGTCCAACCGCCAGTTTAGGCCTGATCCCTGTGGGACATCCCTCTCACAATCCAGGACCGCTGGCTCCTAACCGCTCACCTGCCTGCCTGCCGGCCTGCTCGCCCCTAACTGCCCCCCATGCTGGCCTACTCACCCCCAACTCCCCCCCGCCCTGCTGGCCTACTCACCCCCAAATGCCCCCCTCTCCCCCGCCTGATTGCCCTAACTGCCTCTGCCTCAGCCTCGCCACCCCGGCTTTGTCAAGAAGGACATCCAGAAGGTCTCCTGCAAGGTCTCCCGGTCTAATTAGCATATTACCCTTTTATTAGTATAGATATATTTTTTAAAAAAGAACCTCCTAGCTCAGAGGCAATTTACCAAATGGCATCCTTTGTGTCATGAGTGAGTTGCCTTAACACCATAGTTGGCGTTTCACCGTGTCAGGTCCTGGAGACACAGGCCGCCCGGTCAGCCGGAGCAAGAGATGCGGTTAATCCGCCAGCCCCAGCAGCCACGGGGCCGCCCCTCCTGACACCAGCCCCCCGCCCGGTATATTCTGTGCCCCTCACGCTCCCCGGTCCCTCCTGGGTGTCTGTTTGCTGCCCAGCGTCTCCCCACTGCGCCCAGAACGCACTCCGTAACGTGTGCGCCGAACCCGGCACATCGGCATCCACCAGGCCGTGATCGGAGGCCTGTGGGCACGCAGTGAGCAGAGGTGCCTGGAGAGCCACCTGCCGGCTCCCCCGGGAGCCCCTCTGAGGCTTCACCCCAAATCCTCGTCCTCAGAGAAGCATTCGGCGCCTTAGAGACGGGGCGGTAGGCGGGGCTCTGTCCCCCCCCCCCTCCCCGCAGGGACGAGTGACCCAGCTTCTGAGACGCAGACTGGAAAACAACATCCGCCAGGAAAACAACTGAAAGCAGAATGGAGCCCCCGGGACCCGGAACGCCAGCCTCGGGGCCTGCGATCCCCAAGGCGCCCACGCGGCAGACGCTTCGGCTCCTCCAGGGGCCCGTACAGACACAGCATCACCAGCCTCCCAGCTGTGTCCCCGTCCCCCGAGCTTCCCAGACTTCCCTGGGGAAAGCACAGGCTAAACACTGCTGTTTATGAAAAGACCTCACCGAGAATTCGCTTGGTGAATCAGAGAGAGAGAGAGAGAGAGAGAGAGAGAGAGAGAGAGAGAGAGAGAGAGAGAGAGAGAGAGAGAACACAAAACACAGAATGTCCCCAGTCCTCCCAGCACGCACACCCGCTCGTCCCCGACATTCACTGGACACTGGAAACCTCTTCATGCACTTATTTCATGCGATTGGGCAGAAATGTCGCATATGATAGTCCCCACGTGAGGCAATGAACTGAGAGCCGAGAGCAAAATTAACATCGTCAATAGGACCTTGAGGGCAAAACCGAATGATAAACTTGCACTGATTTTTAGGGGGCGTGCAGGTGGCAGCCAATCAATGACTCTCTGTCATCACTGATGTTTCTAGCCTCCCTCCCTCTCCCTTCCTCTCTGAAATAAATAAAAATATGTAAACTTTTAAGTTATTTTTTTGGATAGATCTGTAGACAGTTTGTATTTTTAAACCGAATAACGAGCAGAAATGAGCCGCAGAAATGAGCCCTTGTATGCCTTCCAATTCTAAGAAGCAAAAATACTCACACACAGTGGTTACAACCTCAAACCCAAAAGCCAGCCTGACCCCTATCTAGATATATAAAAGCCTAATAGGCCGAGTGTGTCCCCTCGGGAGTTCAACCGCCTAGGAGTTCGCACGCTCACTGTGACATGCACTGACCACCAGGGGGAGACACAGAACGAAGGAAAGCCCCCAACTCCCCCCCCCCCCCCCCCCCCCCCCCGTCTGTCCTGGCCCGGCCCAGCACCCCTCGGGCCCTGGGAGGCGTTGGCTCCCACCCTGACCCAGGGGGACATCGCAGGATCTTTCTAAGGCTGAGTGAGGTGCACGAATGCGGCAGGGAGGACAGGCAAAGGTGGCCAAAGATCGTTTTCTAAACAAAGAGAAATAACCGCCAATCACTCTCCCCAGAGGCTAAGGGCAGTGAGTCAGGAATCGCACATTTTGGTTTTTCGTTGTGTTCTTTGTTTCGTTTGGTGGTTGTATTCTTGTTGGTTTGTGTTTAATCCTTACGTGAGGGTATTTTTGTCGTTGATCTTTAGAAGGAAGGCGGAAGGGAGGGAGGAGGGGGAGAGAGGGAGAGAGAGAGAAACATCGATACGAAAGAGATACATCGGCCCTAGCTGGTTTAGCTCAGTGGATGGAGCATCGGCTTACAGACTGAAGCATCCCGGGTTCGATTCTGGTCAAGGGCACAGTCCCAAGTTGCAGGCTCCATCCTCAGGAGGGGATGTGTAGGAGGAAGCCAGTCAATGATTCTCTGTCATTATTGGTGTTTCTATTCTCTCTCCCCTTCTCCCTTCCTCTCTGAAATCCATAAAAAAAATATTTTTTTAAAAGAAAAAGAAATACATCAGCTTGTTGCCTCTTTGCACACGCCTGATAGGGGCTGGAGACTGGACCTGCACCTGAGGTACATGCTCCACAGGCCCACGCTCTAACCACTGAACCCCCCAACCAGGGCAAGGAGCTCACTTTTTTTTATTGATTTTTTTGCAGTATAATAGTAGTACATGTTTTCCTTTCCCCCTCCCCCTTATCGTCCCCCCAGCCTCCCCTACCCCCCAGCACATATCCCCAGCTTCCCCCCCTCCCCGCCCCAGTGTCTTTCATTCATTGGTTATGCTCATATGCATGCATACAAGTCCTTCAGTTGATCTCCCCCCGCATCTGCCTCCCATCCACCCAAGCCTTTCCCCTGTAGCTTGACAGCCTGTTCAAGGCCATCCTGCCTCTATATCGATCATTCTCCCCTGTTTCTTTTCTTCAAAAATATCTTGCCTCTGCATACTAGAAATAAATGTATAAGAACAAAAAATGTTTCAGTCTCAGTTTCAATGTCCAACTGTTCTGAGTCCCAGTTTCAGTGCCAAATAATTCTTTATGTGAACATGTCAGAAATGGTATCCAGATGGTGGACACATCGTGTCAATGCAAGATCCATCCTCTCTGGTTTGGTCTTGGGCTGCCTGCAGACATGCACAGCTGCTGACTGCTAGCATGGCAAGGTGTCCTCAGTGTCCCCCATCTCTGGACCATCCTCGTGACTGGAACAGATCCATCAGTTCCTCACAGTCACAGGAACCCACAAGGTCTTGGAGTTGTTCTCTGCAAACACAAACACATTCTCGACCAAAGGTTAACAAAGGGATCCTCTATGCAAAATAGACTTGGGATTCTTTTTAATTTTTGCCTAAATGATTTTCCTTTGGCTTATTTTGACACCATGTGTGTTTTTTCATGGGTGTCCTGCAATTGTTTTTACAAATGAAGGATCTCACATTTTGACTCAACACATGGATAAAGGCGGTGTCCGGCATTCATATCCCTCTCGCTGAAACACTGACATCATGTTCATGCTTCCTGGAGCTCTTCACCCTCCCCGACAAGCAGTTGATTGCCCACAAAAGAATTGGAGAGGCACCCCTCTGGCAGGATAACCATCCTCATCCATTTTTTACGATGAAGGACCCAGGCAACCTCTGAAATCCAATTCCTCTTCCCACACGTTTCACTGCCAGGCCCCTGGCTGCAGAGCCGCAGGCCCCAGCCCCCCGCCCCCTGCTCCCCATCCCCACCTACATCCGTTGGGGAGGGAGAGGAGGGACTTTTTACTTGCCTGGCCCTGCAGCTGTATTGACAGCAGCTTACACTGTAAGCTCAACATGAATCATAAAGCATTTTAAATCTGCTCTGTCTCAAAGGGTCCGTGTGTTTTTTAAATCGTTGAATGGCTTATCGGAAGCTGAAAACGCAGTCAAATTCATTCTAAAAGCAGAAATGTGTTGCTTCCCTTATGATGGTGGTGGAAATATACCAAGTAGCCAGATGATAATGATCTCTGAACGCATAATAATCTGGCCACTCAGTGTATATATATTATATATTAGAGGCCAGGTGCATGAATTCGTGCATGGGTGGGGTCTGGCCAGCCTGGCCAGGGAGAGAAAACACAGGCAGTTGGTCAGCTTGCCTGCTGGTCGAACTCCTGATCGAGGGGACAATTTGCATATTAACCTTTTATTATATAGGAAGGATATACACTGAGTGGCCAGATTATTACATGTTCAGAGATCATCATCATCTGGCCACTCAGTGTAACCTATATTGGGGACCAGCGAGGACGGCGAGAAACAGTTATCACGCTCCATTATCCGAGATGGTTTTGTTCTGATTAAAGGCCCGTCTTCGCGGAGACCGGTGTGGCTCAGTGGATAGAGCGTCGGCCTGCGGACTGAAGGGTCGGTCCCAGGCCTAATAGTCGGGGGCATGTACCTTGGCTGCGGGCACATCCCCAGTGGGGGGCGTGCAAGAGGCAGCTGACCGATGTTTCTCTCTCATTGATGTTTCTGACTTTCTATCCCTCTCCCTTCAGCTCTGTAAAAAATCAATAAAATATATTTAGAAAAAAATAAAGGCCCGTCCTCACCTGGCTGGGAGTTGCCTGTGGGACAGGGAGCTCACCTGGAAACACGGCCCGTCCTCCCCATCGAGAAGCTGCCTATCATCACGGGAAGACGGACAATCTTATTGCAGAGACCAGAGCCACCAGCCCTAAGAAGACCCCCAGCCCTTTGCATACCCACAGGCCTCTGTATACCCACAGGCTTTTGCATACCCACAGGCCTTTGTATACCCACAGGCCTTTGCATACCCACAGGCCTTTGCATACCCACAGGCCTTTGTATACCCACAAGCCTTTGCATACCCCCAGGCCTTTGCATACCCACAGGCCTTTGCATACCCCCAGGCCTTTGCATACCCCCAGGCCTTTGCATACCCCCAGGCCTTTGCATAACTCCAGGCCTTTGCCAATGCCCGGCCCCCATTACCTGCAAACTGCCCATTTGCCTACTTCCCTGTGTCATCTTCATCCTCCTCCCCAGTATAAGCAGCTAGTTTATGGGGGGAGGACAGAGCAGATGTTTGGGGGTGACCTGCTGCTCCCCTCGCTGCCGGCAAGACCGGAATACACGCTCATGTGCAATTCAACCCCGTCTCTGCTGGACTGGCTCCAGTCATGGCAGGCATCGGACCCCTGGGTGGTCCGGTTACACAGCCGTTATTTATCTGCAAGCACAGCACAATATTTCATTTTCTTCGTGTTTATTCCCCGCTGGCCTCGGCATCCCAGACTCGCTAGCAGCACAGCCGTCAGATCAATTCCGTTTCCAGCAACGGCCTCCCAGTCACTTTTCTTGAGCCGCGGTGGGTCGGCCGCTGTCTGGCCTCGCCTTGTCTCGTGCTGCCAAGCCAGCCAAGGGTCTATTCCGCGGTGGCGAGAACAGACCATTCTGGACGTCCCCGGACCATTTCAGAGCTGTCACTGGCAATTCCCCTTTCGACACTGAGAGCTGCAGGTACGGATGTGTTAAGGTAAAAGAACATTCAGGCCTGTCAAGAATTTTTGCGAGTGTATTTGAGCCAGACTGTCGACCATCGCTGGGAAGCAGAATCTCAATGTGCTGAGATCGTGCTCTGGAGAATGGCGGTTTTTCATCTTATTTTATACGTTATTAGAGGCCCAGTCAAAATTCATGCACTGGGGGGGGGGGGAAGGGGGGAGGATGTACAGGGAGGTCTCTCAGCCTGGCCTGCACCCTCTCAAAATCTGGGACCTCTCAGGGGATGTCCGACTGCTGGGATCCCTGTGGGATCAGTCCAGCAGTCGGGCATCTCTCTCACAATCTGGGACCACTGGCTCCTAACTGCTCACTGCCTGCCTGCCTGCCTGCCCGATCACCCCTAACCACTCTGCTTGCCTGCCTGATTGCCTCTAACCATTCAGCTGCCTGCCTGATCACCCTTAACCACTCACCTGCCTGCCTGATCACCCTTAACCACTCACCTGCCTGCCTGATCACCCTTAACCACTCACCTGCCTGCCTGATCACCCTTAACCACTCACCTGCCTGCCTGATCATCCTTAACCACTCACTTGCCTGTCTGATTACCTCTAACCACTTTGCCTGCCTGCCTGCTCATCCCTAACCACTCTGCTTGCTTGTCTGATTGCCTCTAAACACTCACCTGCCTGCTTGATCACGCTTAACCACTCACCTGCCTGCCTGATTACCTCTAACCACTCTGCCTGCCTGCCTGGTTGCCCATAACCACTCTGCCTGCCTGCCTGGTCACCCCCAACCACCTCTGCCTCGGCCCCCGCTGCCGCAGCTTTGTCCGGAAGTACACCTGGAATGACATCCAGAATGACGTCCGGCTGTTTGGTCTAATTAGCATATTACGCTTTTATTATTATTGATAATCCCAAGAGGTGCGTTGTGATAGATTAGGAAGGCGGGAGAAAGCAAAGCGGGGGGGGGGGGTGTGGGCTCTGGGATTGGATGAAAAGTGCAATGGCAGGTGCGTGCTTCTGTGACTCTGGGGGATGCGGTTCGGTAACCATCAGCAATAACACGATAACAGTAACAGGGAGGGAATGTGTGGTCTGCGCCGGGACACTGGCTGTGCCTGAGGGGTCTGGGAAAAGGGAGTTACTAGTGTCCCCAACATTCCACAGGTGTGTTATCAGACGCAAAAGGACTGGAGGCTCTGTGAAGATCAAAGTTGGTCTTTGTCGGGGAAGAGCCTGGCCTGGAACATGACTTACCCTCCATCCACTGCTCTTCAATGAAAGGCTTTTCCTTTCAGACCACCCTTGGCGGCTAGTTTAGGCCGGCGGTCGGCAAACTCCTCAGCCAACAGAGCCAGATAGCAACAGCACCACGATGGACATTTCTCCAGAGAGCCACGTTTTTTTTTTTTTAAACGTAAACTTCTTCTAAGGCCACTTCTTCCACACAGACTCGCCAGGCCGTGGTGTTTTGTGGAAGAGCCGCCCTCCAGGGGCCAAAGAGCCGCCTGTGGCTCGCGCGCCGCCGTCAGCCGACCACAGGTTTAGGTCTGAGTTTGCGAGGCTGCCACGCGGGCCAGGCCTGGGTCAGCCCGGGTAGCAGGTGGCCCTGTGCTTGGTCCACAGATGTCAGCAAAAACATGACAGGTCCACGCCATGTGGGCGCACACGTGTACCTCCCTTCTCAACTCTTCCTGCCTCTCACCCACCCTGCTGTTTGCCTGCTCAGCCTGGCATGGCTGTGCCTGCCTTCACGATGCCGCTTGCCCACAGTCCCCGCACCCGGGCAAAGGCAGCCGACAAATCGCCACCCTTGGCCCGATTCATCCCCCGCCAGCCCCCCCGCCTTGAAACAGCAGGTTCCACGGGCGCCAAAGGAATGCATTTCTGCAAAGAACACCTTATGGCTGTTCCTACAAAATGATTCCCAGATCGAGCTCTTACAGGGGAGAGTTCACATGCATTAAACTTAAAAAAAAATATATATATTATTCATTTTTTACAGAGAGAAAGGGAGAGGGATAGAGAGTTTGAAACACTGATGAGAGAGGATCTTCAACCAGCTGCCTCCTGCACACCCCCCACTGGGGATGTGCCCACAACCAAGATACATGCCCTTGACCAGAATCAAACCCGGGATCCTTCAGTCCTCAGGCCGACGCTCTATCCCCTGGGCCAGACCACTTAAGGCAGCGCAAGCATTGAACTTGCAAATCCGCTGGCCTTTCCGTTATTTCCTTGACTAAGTAGCCTGGTATTTTCGCTGCTTCATTAAAGGGAGGTGGGTGGGTGGATGGCGGGGTGGGGGGTGGGGGGGAAGTTCCATTCCTTCTAAGGCTTGCCTAATCAGTTCTAACGAACGCCTGTATATATTTCAAAATCGCATTTAAGCAATTAATATCACAACAAGGGTGAGTCCTAAAAGCAGTAAAACAAGAGCCCCCCTGAGCGTGGGGGACCTTGGCGGGTGATTCCTCTGCTTCCGTTCGGATTCTGCAGATGAGCACCGTCTATATTTCTGCCCCAGTTTCCATTTCCTTGGCAACCAGGATCCCGACTCAGGATTCAGGTTCAAGGACCGCAGGAGGCGGGCGAAGGCCTGGGGGAGCAGCTGCAGGAGCCTCCTCCTGGCTGATCAGGGAACAAAGGAGGCGAGAAGGCACCGCCCGGGGGGGGTCTGTTTGCTGTTCCCGTCCCGTCCCTTGGAGGGTCCCATGTTCCCCTTGACTTTCTGTCCCGAGCATCTCAGAGTCGTCTCTGACTAAAGACAGCCCCAGGGGGCCAGAGAGTGCGGCCACTTCGTTCACCCTGAAACCCGCACCCTGGGGGCGGGGGTGGGGGGAGGTCGGCCTCAGCTGCAAGCTAAGGGGAGGGAGGTGGGGGAGGGGGCGAAGCCCCTGCTTGGGCCCGAGTCCCCTCACATCCCAGTTCCTGTCCCGGCCCTTTGAGTGTCTAAGGGGCTCCCGGCCCTCCAGCCCAGAGCCAGACGCCTGGCGGAGAGGTGCACCCATCGGGCAGGTGCCGGCAGGCGGGAACCTGCAGCGCTGACCGAACAGGTGCACCTGGGTAACGGTTTAACAGTTAGTGTTTCCACCTGGGAGCTAGCCTTTCACGCTGGGCTGCAGAGAAATCAATAATGGAATTTCCCCAATGAACGAATAACTAACGCAGGTCTGGGTTTCAAAGCCGTACCCAGGATAGCTGCTATATCTGAGATATATAGATATAAATAGATATAAATATAGAGATATAGATATAGATGTAGATACAGATATAGATATAGACATAGATATAGATATAGATAGATGTTTATATAGATACAGATACAGATATAGATATAGATAGATGTAGATTAGATATGGATATAGATATAGATATATAGATATAGATATAGATAGATGTAGATTTGTAGATATAGATATATAGATAGATGTAGATATATAGATATAGATAGGTGTAGATATATAGATATAGATGTAGATACAGATATAGATAGATGTAGATGTAGAGATATAGATATAGATGTAGATAGATATAGAGACAGAGATAGAGAGGTAGATATAGATGTAGATACAGATGTAGATATAGATATAGATAGATGTAGATATATAGATATAGAAATAGATATAGATAGATGTAGATATAGACATAGATATAGATATAGAAGTATAGACATATAGATGTATAGATATGTAAATATATAGATATAGATATAGATAGATGTAGATATAGATAGATGTAGATATAGACATAGACATAGATATAGATATAGACATAGAAGTATAGACTTGTAGATGTATAGATATGTAGATATATAGATATAGATAGATGTAGATATAGATATAGATATATAGATAGATGTAGATATAGACATAGACATAGATATAGATATAGACATAGAAGCATAGACATATAGGTGTATAGATATGTAGATGTATAGATATAGATAGATGTAGATATAGATATAGATATATAGATAGATGTAGATATAGACATAGACATAGATATAGATATAGACATAGAAGTATAGACATATAGATGTATAGATATGTAGATGTATAGATATATAGAATCTCATTGTTGTGAAAAATGAAACAACCCCATGGGGCTTTAGTAGAAATAGTAACAGAGTCGTTGCCAACCCATTTCAACAGAGGACAACACCGAGGCTTTTTGAGGAAGGGCAACAACCATCCCCACTGTGCAGATGGAAACTAACTCACTGACAGGGGTCACATATCCACGATGAGAGAGAATCATGCATCCGCTGCCTCCCGCACGCCTCCCGCCGGGATGGAGCCCGCAACCCGGGCCCGCGGCCCGACCGGGAATCGAACCCTGACCTCCCGGTTCACAGGGGGACTTTCAACGGCTGGGCCACCCGGCCCGGCAATCCTCAACGCTTTGGCTAAGATCTTTAGTCAACGTGGGAGGTTGTTTCAGAGGATAAACACCAGGCTAGACGTTCACGGGGGCACAGTGGTGGGAGTCCCTGCGGTCCCCTCCCAGGGGGAGTGGGCACCCATCCCCACACCTCTCGGGGTGCCCTGTGACTGAGCCAGGCAGGGAGCACAGAGCACAGAGAGCGAGTCAGAACCCTCCAGCCCCGGATGGAAAGTCAGGATCCTGGGCTGGCCTTCCCTCTCGGGACCAGGGGATGTTCTGTCAGCTTTCTCCAGGATTGCTGGTCATTTTCCTGGGATATTTAAAAAATATATATATTTTATTGATTTTTCCCAGAGAGGAAGGGAGAGGGAGAGAGAGTCAGAGACATCGATGAGAGAGAAACATCCATCAGCTGCCTCCTGCACGCCCCCGACTGGGGATGTGCCCGCAACCAAGGTCCATGCCCTTGACCGGAATCGAACCCGGGACCCTTCAGATCTCAGGCCAGACGCTCTAGCCAATGAGCCGCACCAGTTTCAGCTTTCCTGGGATTTCAGGCCAGGCCCACGGCGCCCTGGATTCTCGTGAAAGTTAGCACCTGTGGGCACGGGCTCGAGGGTCCTGCGGGCGCTGACCACACGACACGGACGCTCCCCCCAGGGGCCCCACGCGCGCATTCGGAGGAGAACATGGCTGCCGCCAGGTGGGGCCCGGCCCGGGGCCGCCCAGACATGCAGGGCCCCGAGGAAGCCCTTCCGAGGCCGGTGAGCACCTGGTGCCGCCCTGGCCCCGAGGGAGGGGAGCCTCCGGCTAACAGTCCCCAGGTTTCTCTGGGCCCCGGAGAGGGGGTGTGGGGGGGCCCTCGATCCGAATGATCGCACCACTTAACCGGCTCAACCCCGGGCAGCTGCGGGCCGGGCCGGGCTGCGGGAGCCCACCTGCGGGGACAGCTGTGTGCCCGCACCCGCACCTTCTCCGCATATAAGGGAGCCTCCGGCGCCCGGACTCCGGCTCCGGCTCCAGCACCGACCTTGACCTCGCCCTGGACCTGCGGGACGCCCCAGCCCCCCGCGCCATGTGGCTGTGCCCTCTGCTGCTCTGGCTGCCCCTGGCTCTGGCCCTGAGCGGCCAGCCCGAGCCCGAGGCCCCGGGAGAGACCGGGGAGCTGCACTGCGGGCCCCAGGGCCTCCAGTTCACCGTCCACCCCCTGGGCCCGGGCTCGGGGTCCCCTCCCGCGCTGATAG
Source organism: Antrozous pallidus (assembly GCA_027563665.1). Lineage (NCBI taxonomy): Eukaryota > Metazoa > Chordata > Mammalia > Chiroptera > Vespertilionidae > Antrozous > Antrozous pallidus. Next base: position 5,785,744 of record CM050529.1, on the reverse strand, counting down.
GCTGGGGTAAGGCTGCAGCTCGCACTCACCTTCCTCTCCGGGGCTCCTCTCCCCGCCTCCTCCGGCCGCCCTCCGGCCTCCTGTCCTCCTCGGCGGGTCCTGGGGTTCCTCTCCCGGGGCGGTGGGTGGCCATCCCTGGGTGGTCGCCGTGGTGACCGTCCCCGGGACCTTTGCCCCCTTATCCCCCCCCCAGATGACCACGGGCTGCTGCACCGGCTGCAGAATGACTCCGGCTGTGGCACTCGGGTGACCTCGGGCGCGGACAGCGCCCTGGTGCTGGAAGCGGCCTACAGCGGCTGCTACGTCACCGAGTGGGTGAGTAGGACCCAGGCCCGGGGTCACCCCGAGCCGCCCGGCCCCCAGGCTGACAGCACCCGTCTCTGCAGGGCTCCCAGCACATCATGCCCGTGGGGCTGGAGCAGGCGGACCCCGCCGGGCACAGGGCGGTGGGCACGGCCCAGCTGCTCAGGTGCCCCTTGCGGCTCTCGGGTAAGCGCTGGGCCCGCCGGGAGGGGCACCCGCTACTCGGGAAGGTCAGGGCGGGGCCTGCGCCCCTCCCCCAGGGGCGTGCTCAGAATCACCTCCACCTGAGCCTGGGGTGGAAGGGGGGGCACGGCTGATACAACGGGGTGACAGACCGCCCAGACCCCGAGGGATCTGCCGCCCCAGCCCCTGCAGGGCAGGAAGGGGTGGGGAACTTGGGGCCTGGGTGGGGGCACCCCAATGGGGGAAACGTCCCTCGCAGGAAAGTAAGGGGCCCCTACTTTTTAGGGATCTTGTTAGACCCTCTTTCTCAGGGAGGCCCCAGTTCAGGGTCTCTCCCAGGGGACCCCCCCATTGGCGTCATTCCTGCAGCCTCACCACCTGGGACAGGGGCGGTTCACTCCCGAGACGGGACCGTTAGCTCCGGCCCCAGCTCCGGCTGCTCTGCTCGCTCCCTCCAGGCCTGGACACGCTGGGCGCTCTCCTGTGCGACTCGGTCCCCGAGGGGGACAGGCTGCCCTGTGCCCCAGCTTCCGCCACGCCCCAGGACTGCCAGGAGCTGGGCTGCTGCTACCACCCCAGCAGCAGGTCCTGTTACTATGGAAACACAGGTGAGGCGGCTTCTCTCCACGCAGCTGAGATTGCCTGTTGCCTGCAGCTGAGCCTGGGGGAGGGGGGCTAGTCTCCCCCCTCCCTCCTCCCCCCTTCGGAGGCAGGTGCTGGGCGGGACCAGGGGCCGAGGCAGAAGCCCAAGCCGCGTGTCCTGAACCCCTGGCCTCAGGGCCTGAGCTTCCCTCCAGGCTCCTGGCATCTGGGCTCCTCAAAACCACGCAGAGGGAAATAACGGGCGTCCTGGGCAGTGGGGTGCAGTGGTTAGAGCCGCCCTGTGCCCCAGAGGGTCTCCCCACTAATTCCCAGCTCTGGTCAGGGCACAGGTGGGAGGCAGCCAGCTGATGGGATGTGTCTCCCTCACATGGATGTTCCTATCTCCCCACTTTCCCCACTCTCTTCCCCCCACCCTGCCTGCCTCCCTTCTGCTCCCTCTAAAATACTAACCCACGGGCAAAGTTTGCTTGGGTGAGGCCTTGAAAAACAATGTGAATGGCTCTAACCGGTGTGGCTCAGTGGTTATTTGTTGGCCTGTGGACTGAGGGGTCTCGGGTTCGATTCCGGTCAAGGACATGGACCTTGGCTGCGGGCACATCTCCAGTAGGGGGTGTGCAAGAGGCAGCTGATGGATGTCTCTCTCTCTCATCGATGTTTGTAACTCTATCCCTCTCCCTTCCTCTCTGTAAAAAATCAATGAAATGTATTTTTAAAACATAACATGAATGCCAGCTAGAAGCCAAGTCCAGGTGCAGGCACCTCCTGGGTGAGCCCAGAATGCCCCCCCTCCCCGGCCAGGGGGGCCCACAGCGTCTCCACGCCCCACATCCCACTGCGGCTTCCCAATGCAAATGCCCCTCGGTGTGTGGGTACGGCCCGCTCTGTCCTAAGCTCTGAAAACGGCGAACAGGAAACACCTGGGGGACACAGGGTCTGCGGTCCCCCAAGAGGGAGGCACCTGAGGGGGACCCAGGGTGCCAGTCCAGAAGCCCGGCGTGGGCAGCTGCGCCGCACCCCACGCCCCTGTCCCGGCCGCCCGAGCCACCCTCTGGGGGTGCCGTGGACATAACGAAACTCGGGGGCTCCTGGGCAGCCGGCCGCTGGCGGGGACGCCCCTGAGCAGCCTCCCGTTGCAGTGACCGCCCGCTGCAGCCGGGACGGCCACTTCGCCGTGGCCGTGGCCCGCCACGTCACCGCGCCGCCCCTGCTGCTGGACTCCGTGCGCCTGGGGCTCGGGAACGACAGCGAGTGCCGCCCCCTGGTGGCCACGCCGGCCTTCGCCCTGTTCCGGTTCCCCTTCACCGCCTGCGGGACCACCCAGCGGGTGAGCACGGGGACCCTCCGCTGGGGTCCGCACCCTGGAGGAGGCTGGGGCGGGTGCGGGGAGCAGGGGGCCTGGGCAGGAAGGGTCTCCTGATGCTGTGTCCAGGGGCTGGTCTCCCGGACAGGAGAGCTCACCCCAGCGACTGAGCCACCCAACTGCCCCTGAGCACAGGGCCTGGTGCCCCCACCAGCAGAGAACAGGAATGTGTGTGTGTGGGGGGGAGCATCTCTTATCCCGCTGCCCCAGAAGCAAGCGGGGGCCTCACCTGAGTTCACCTGAGATGGTGGGAGCCTCCTGGGGCCTCCCCTGAGTCCTCCCAGCCCCTCCCTTTCCTTAGTCCTCAAGTGAAGTGACATGACTATGCCTCTGCTTCTGCATAGAAGAGGCTGTGGACAGAAAATGCAACAAATAGAATGGGATAGCATCACTGGGGACCAGGTCCCCCAGGCGGGGGGCCGGGCAGCAGTCGGGGCTAGTAGGGGCTGGGGACAGCGTGCCACCTGTCCTGCACCTGCCCTCCCAGGTCACGGGGGACCAGGCCGTCTATGAAAACGAGCTGGTTGCAGCCCAGGATGTGAGAACCTGGAGCCGTGGCTCCATCACCCGCGACAGCACCTTCAGGTAAAGACCTTTGCTCCCCTGACGCTGCTCCCCTAGGCCGAGCTGCCCTCCTGCCATAAAGCAGAGGGTGGTGGGAGTCCGGGGTGCCCAGAACCCGACTCCACGGGATGTTTCCTGGCGGCCAGAGAACCTGTCACCTGCCTGAACCCCAGTGTTTCTCACCTCCTGACGTTTCTTGTCAACTGTCCCCCCTCCCCCCCCCCCCCCGCCGGACCTCCGTTAACGGTTTTATCTTCGTATCAAACCCCTGAACGCTCTTCCCTAACTGCACTGTGCACCTAAGGCGCCTGTTTCTACAGGCCCATGTCTGTTCTCGGGCGTTTCTGGCATCTTCCTCTTCAATATTGACCCCTTTCCACAGTGGTCTCCCCAACTCAAATAGAGCCTGCACCCCCAGGCCAGGAACCATGCCCATCCCGTTGACGAGGTGTCCAACCCCGGCACTTAGTAGCTCCTCCAGCATGACAACGCCGGGGAGCGGCTGACTCCCGTTTCTCCGCAGGCTCCGCGTCAGCTGTACCTACCCCGTGGGCAGCAGCGCCCTCCCGGTCAATGTCCAGGTCTTCCTTCTCCCCCCGCCCCTTCCTGCGGCCCAGCCCGGAGCCCTCACCCTGGAGCTTCAGATCGCCAAAGGTGAGACCCTCCTGGCCGGAGGGTGCTTGGCTACAGCCCGAGCCTGTCTCTCTTCTGGGCGTGGAGACCCTGCCCAAGCCACGGGACACTAGCCAGAGGCGTTGGCCTGGGCGATGACCCGTCTTAGCGCGGCCCCGCGTGTCCTGGCCCTGTCTTGACGCCTCCCCTCCCTGTGGCCTCTCGCAGATGAAAACTACAGCTCCTACTACGGCGCGGGGGACTACCCGGTGGTGAAGTTGCTCCGGGACCCCATCTACGTGGAGGTGGCCCTCCGCCGCAGGACGGACCCCGACTTGGGGCTGCTGCTGCGTCAGTGCTGGGCCACGCCCGGCCCCCACCCCGGGCAGCAGCCGCAGTGGGCGCTGCTGGTGAACGGGTGAGTGGCTCTCGCCTGTGCCCGAGGCAGCCCCCCCCCCCAGGAACCACCGCCTCCCTGACTGTGGGTGTCCTCCTTAGATGCCCCTACGCCGGAGACAACTACCAGACCCAGCTGATCCCCGTCGAGGAGACACAGAGCACCCCATACCCTTCCCACGCCCAGCGGTTCAGGATCTCCACCTTCAGCTTCGTGGACGCGGGGACCGGACAGGCGCTCGGGGGGCCGGTAGGATGCTCCTTCCCCGCTCCCCTCCCCCCTGCAGGGTTCTGCACCCCGAGCTCCATGGTGTCCACGTGACCCCGCTCCCCGCCACGGCTGGCCGCCCAGGTTGGCTGCTGGTGCTGCCTCGGAGTGATGCCGGTACCAGAGACCCCGAGGCATGAGCTTGGGCTGCTGGGACCTTCTAACCCCTCTGGACAGCTTCGGGGGGCGGGGGCGGGGAGATGGGGCTCTCAGCCTCTCAGGATGAGGTGCTACGCCGTGACCCCCCCCCACTCTCTCGGCCCCCAGGTATTCCTGCACTGCAGCGTGTCGGTCTGCCAGCCTGTGGGGTCCCTGTCCTGTGTGGCCTGCCCTGGGACCAGGCGTGAGTATCCGAGCTCAAGACACGAGTCCCCGCTAACCTCCACCCCGGGTGCACGTGACTCGGACCGGAGATGAGCTATTAACGAGGCCTCTCCAGGCACTTCCCAGGATGCTTCCCAACCCCAGGCCTTTTCGTGGGAAGCTAAAATCTTCCAGCAATTCTCAGCCTTGGCGTTTTCCATATGAATCCTCACTAAGCCAGAGCTTTCCTGTGGCCACACACAACACACACACACAGACACACACACCCTCACCTTCTACCTTTGGGTAGCTGGTAATGGTAGATTCTACACCGGCTAGAAGCACCTCTGGCTATGTGGCATGAAGATCTACAAGGGGACATAACTGGAGAGCTTAGAATATGCACTTGAGGGAGGCCCTAAGCTCGTGTGTGTGTGTCCGTGTGTGTCCGTGTGTGTCCACGTGACCCACTAGCATTTACTGTCTCGCCCCCGAATTAATAGCATCCATGTCCCCCGAAGCTCTAAGTCTCTGCAGGTACAAACACACACACACACACACACACACCCACACACACACACACACCCACATCCCCCCCCCACACCCCCCCCCCACACACACACACACCCACATCCCCCCCCCACACCCACACACACACACACACACACCCCCCACACACAAACCTGTTAAGTATCGCATGTCTGACTCCAGTGCAGTCGAACCCACATCCCTCTCGAACTAGAACCAACGTGTCCAAGGCCAAAGACGTGGGATTCTAACAAAAGCTCTGCTCTGCGAACCCATCGCCACTTACCTCTGTATCGAGGTGTTCATACCGTTTATTAAGAAACGGTTCAGGAAAGGGGGGCAGGGCGGGGCAGTCTGACATGACCTGGATTGCCCTCATTCTGGTGTCGCTGAGGTCAGAGCTAATGAAGTCTGTCTTGCCCAGATTCGTCTTAACGTACTCGGAGGTTTAAGACGTGCTCATCTGAGGTTCAGCGGATGAGACTTAACACGGTCTTTTCTTCAGGCCTGGAGCACAGCTGTGTCCACACTGAGGAACCCTGTCTCACACGGGGACTCACTCCCTAAACCCCCACAGCCCCGTATGCAAAACGCTCACACACACCCCCGCCCCCCCCCGCCTCCCTCCAACAGGAAGAAGAAGCTCTGAGGCCCATGACCCCAACAGCACCGCCAGCATTTCGAGCCAGGGCCCCATGATCCTGCTCCAGGCCACTGAGGACCCTTCCCCAAAGCCTCCTACGTACTCAAGTGAGTGGAAGACTTAACAGTCTGCCTGGAGCAGGAGGCAAACCACAGCTTCCCTTCCCTCACCCCCCGCCGCCCCTCTCACCCTCCCTCTCCCCCGCATCCCTCACCATTCACGTGGATCTCTCAGGTGACAGCTTATTTCGCCCAGGTCACCGCCCTCTCCTCTCCTCCCCTCCCCTCCTCCAGGTGCTGCGGGATTCTCCCAGGCCTTGTGGGTGGCCGGCCTCTCGGGGACCCTCGTCGTGGGAGTCTTGGGCATGGCCTACCTGGCTGTGAAGAAATGGAGCTGAGTTCCCCAGACCTAACGCACTAATAAACGGAGATTTCACCAGCAGCCTGTGCCCTCGTCTCATTGGCCTGGCTGGTCTCTGGGTAGCGCGTTGCCTGCCTGCTGTTGGCATCTCTCCTTCCCAGCTGGGGAGAGCAAGGAAGGGATGTGCTTTACCCCGAACAGATTAAAACCGTGGCTCCCTACCTTCCTCCCCAGCCCTTCGCTCTTCCGAAGGGAAGACCATGGCGTAGAGTCCATGGCTAGCTGAGGACTCGGTGCTCACGAGAACTAAGCATCTCAGACTGAGCAGAGATGCACCAAGCAAAACTCTTTGACACTTGTCACTCGGGGGCAGAGTGGGTCACTCGGCGGGGGGGGGGGGGGGGGCAGAGTGGATCGGGGGAAACAGGACAGGAGACACCTCCTTTTGGGGATGAGCCTCCTGCACCAGGAGCTCCATGGAGCACATGCTGTGGGTCACACTCAGGGCGGTCTCCCTTTCTCCCCGGGGCGCCCCTGAAAGGCGCCTGGTAGACCAGATGTCCCCACGCATCAGCAAGAGGGAACTCCTGGTTGCCTGGCCTTTCAGCACCGGATTCATCTCGGCTCTTAAACAGCTTGCTTTGGGGTCCAACCAGGCCCCCTTCAAACAGCTGAGCAGGGAGCGATAGTCACTTAACTGACGGGGGCCCTAGACGGGGAAGGACCCATCCCAGATGAGTCTCATGAACACCGAGTGAGGGGGGCATTCACCCCCGATTCCCAGGACCTGGGACAGAAGAGGTCACACACCAAGTGTGGGGGCTGTCTGTGGAACGGAACCCCTCAGGGGGCCTGAAATGAAAACCTTCTCACTGAAGAGCAGTGGAGGGAGGACAGTCATGTCCCAGGCCAGTCTCTTTCTTGGCAAAGGCCACCTTGGATCTTGGAGCTTCCTGTCTTTTTTGCATCCGATGGCAGGCCTGTGGACTGTCAGGGTAACTTGTAACTTCCCTTTTCCCAGGCCCGTTGGGGCCCCACAAATAGCAGCGGGGTTCAGACCACACGTTCCCTCCCTGTTACGTTCACTGTCGGCTGTTTAGCCTATGCCCACCTGTGTCAAAGAAGCATGTGTCTATCATTTTACTCTTTATCCAATCCCAGAGGCGCTAGGCCCCCCCCCCCCCCCCCACGGCTTAGCTTTTCCCCGCCTCCCTGATCGATCGCTGGTGGATTTCATATCACTGAGGCCCCCTCGGATGTCATTTATAAAAGTAGGTGGGAAACCGCCGTTCTCGGGGGGCGTTGTCTCCATGCATGGAGGTCCTGCTGCCCATTGTCCACCGTTTGGCTCAAACCCACAAACTCTTTGCAGGTTTGAATGCCGCTTATGGCAGCTGTTTCCTCCCAGGGGCACACAGGAAAGTCATTTCTGCAAGGTGACTTCGGTTTGACCTTGGTGGGGAAAAAGCGTGTGTTGGCGTGCGGTCTGAGCTCCCCGAGGCAGACCTGGGGGTGGGGAGACGCAGCGGCCCCACTGCATGAGCCTGGGTGTCATTGCATCTGTGGGGGCGGAGGGGGGGTACAGGCTCCTGACAAGGCTCTGTGGCCGAGTCCCCCCTTTCTCAGTGGTTCCCACCCGGGAGCACGCTGTGCCCAGGAAGCTGCAGACAGGTGACCCGCTATGACCAAGTCCACTTTACCGAAGGCTAGAGGAGCCCTCTGCCAACAGCACCCTTCAACTCGAGTCAACCCTTTCTAAAAAATATATTTTATTGAGTTTTACAGAGAGGAAGGGAGAGGGAGAGAGAGTTAGAAACATCGATGAGAGAAAAACATCCATCAGCTGCCTCCTGCACGCCCCCTACTGGGGATGTGCCCGCAGCCAAGGTCCATGCCCTCGACCAGAATCGAACCCGGGACCCTTCAGTCTGCAGGCCGACGCTCTATCCACTGAGCCAAACTGGTCAGGGCGAGCCAATCCTTTTGCAATGACTACGCAGACAGGCTCAATTCAGTCTCTTGGGGTGGCCCTCGCAGCCCCCCGGGGAGCCCTGCAGCACTTTGTGGGGGAGGGGGACGCCCACACCCTGCTTCTGAGGCTGATGGGCTCAATGGCCTGTGTCTCGAAGGAGTCCTCTCTCATTCCCCCGAATCTGCAAGAGGAGATGCCCAAGCTGCCATTTAGCCGTTAAAACACACACACTTAGACCCCTGGAGCCTCCGGAGCCACCTTCTTCTGGCCCGACAGAGAGAGAAAACCGGGGACCTCTGATAATGGAGCGCCGACCCTACAGTGGACCGGCTCCCGGCCGAGGCCTGGCGGCGGGCGGAGCGGACGTGTGACCGTAAACGGAGCGCACAAGCGGGGCCGCTGAAACACGACGCGTTTAATAAACCCCGATTTCACGGTAACGACGCCCCCCCGGGGCGAAATGAAACGCGGAGGAGACGCCCAGTCCACCAGCGCCCGCCCCGACGCCCCGCCGCAGGGCTGCAGGGGAGGGCTGGTCTCCGAAGTCGCTGGGGGCTGTTTTCTGTCACGTCCGGGGGGGGGCGGGGGGCGACGCCACAGCCTCTGCCTCGGACCCAGGGGCCCGCTCTGGGGAGCGCAGCCGGCCTGAGCGTCCCCCGCACCCCAGAAGGTGTGTCCCGGGTGAGCGACGGCAGCCAATCAACGTCTGTCCCTCACACCCATGGTTCCACCCTCCCTCCTTAAAACCAATAAACATACCTTTCAGGTCCGGGTTCCAAATAGGAGATTGCGGAGTTTTAGGAAGCTGATGCCCACAGTGGGCTGCGTGGGGCCTCCTGTCTCGAGTCCCCAGGGCCGGGGAGCAGGTCAAGTCCGGACCTCCAGGCTGACCTGCTGCTCCAGGTCCCCCCCCCAGCCCCTGGCCCCCTTTCCGGAGCCGGGAAGCAGAGCGCATGCGTCCACCTGCTCATCCAAACTCAGAGCGGATGGTTCTGGCTCCTAAGATTCCCTGACCCGGGACTCGGCCCTGTGGTGCCCTCCACGCTGCCCGTCCCAGCACACAGCCCCCGCGTCTGCACTTCACAGAGAGGGGGACAGCGTTCGGGTGCCACTGAACACGGGGGCTCGGGGGCTGGGCGGGGGTCCGCTCGGCGGTCTGGGGCCTGAGCCCACAGTGCCCCGAACACGCACACCGATCCGGGCCGGCGTGGCTCCGTGGCTGAGCGTCGGCCTACGAGCCAGGAGGTCACGGGTTCGATTCCCGGTCGGGCACATGCCCAGGACCTGGCGGTGAGCTCCATCCCCAGTGCGGGCGTGCGGGAGGCAGCCGGTCCGTGATTCTCTCTCCTCATGGATGTTTCTCTCTCTCCCCATCCCTTCTGCTCTGAAAGCAATAGAACGTACTTTTAAAAGTGGACACGGCTCGACAGACGCCCTCCACGGCCACTCCATCACAATGTGCCCTGTTCCCACCGGGGTGCTGTGAGATGTGCACTCCCTGTGAGGTGTGCAGGGCAGACCGAACCGCACCCACACAGTCAGCTAAGGAGCCCCTCCTTCCTGAGCGGCTCTGTCCCCACCGGCCAGCGGAATGCTGCCAGAGGGCAACTTCCTGAGGCTGTTGCTGCAGGAGCGGAGACAGGAAGGAAGGGGGTGCTGATGCACCCGGTGCGGGGCGGGGGGCCCTTAGGCAATTGGGGGGTAGACTGGGGAATGATTGGGGTCAGCAGGACAGAGGGAGGTTGGAAGTTTAGGAATAAAGCAAAAAGGGAGACTATTGCCTATTGCAACTTGCAGAATTCCTTACTAAGGGGCTGTTCTCAGAATGTCCACAAAGCAGGACTATTGCGACACCTCTCTGCCCTCCCCCACTCCTCCCCCTGCCCCCCGCATCTCCCCTCGACTCCTCACTCCTGCCCCCGGCCCCCCCACACCTCCCCCCGACCCCCCACTTCCCCTGCCTCCCCACACAATCACCCCCCCGCCCCCATTCCTCCCCTCATACTCCCACTCCTCCCCCACCTCCCTTCGCCCCTACACCTCCCCCTGCCCCCCAATAATTCCTCCCCAGCCCCCCATACCTTCCCAGCACCCCACACCTCCCCCCAGCTCCCTACACCTCCCCCCGCCCCCTACACCTCCCTCTGCCCCCCAATAATTCCTCCCCAGCCCCCCATACCTTCCCAGCCCCCCACACCTTCCCTGCCCCCCGACTCCTCCCCACCCCCCTACACCTCCCCCCACCCCCCTATGCCTCCCCTGCCCCCCCTACACCTCCCCCCGCCCCCCAATAATTCCTCCCCAGCCCCGCCCCCTCAGCCTGGGCTCAGAGGACTGAGGAGAGAGGACCAGATGCCCCCAGTTCCCAGCAGCAAAGAGAGGGGCGCCCTCAGGACTGAGGCCATTTCCACAACATCCCCGCCCCCCCAGGGGCGCCCACGCCGCCCCAGCTGCCCGGCAGACGCTGGCAGGCACGGCCGCCCGGGCGCCTGGCGCGGGGAGATAAGCCGCCCCGTCCTGGCCGCGCTCCCACGGGGATGTGGCGGGCGGACTCATTGTTCTACTAGCAGCGCCCACGTCTGAGTTCGTGCCCCGAGGACGGGAGAGAGAGAACGTGGCGATGCCGACGGCGTCTCAGAGGGACAGACCGGAGCGGGCAGGGGCCACACATCTTCCTGTCGCCTGCCCTCCCCGTGGCTCTGCCCGGCCCGAGGCGGTCAGCGGACAGTGAGTGGCCACGTGGCTGCAGCCCGTGTCCCTCCATCCCAACGTCTTCCCACGGCAGATCTCTCTCCCCCGGGCGCCGAGCCACCTGTCACCGTGTCCTGCCTCTGAGCCCGCACAGCTCCAGGCGGAGGAACGGCCTCGAGAAGCCACCTACCTGGTCCTGGCCTGTGCCGCTCAGTGGTTAGAGCGTCGGGTCACTGTAGGGTCTCGGGTTCCATTCCTGGTCAAGGGCATGTACCTGGGTTGCAGGTTCAACCCCTGGTCCTGGCTGAGGCACAGGTGGCAGGCAACCAGTCTCTCTCACATGGTTTCTCCCTCTCTCTCTCTCTCTCTCTCTCTCTCTCTCTCTCTCTCTCTCTCTCTTTCTCCCCCCTCCCTCCCTCCCTCCCTGTTCTGTTCCACCTCTCTCTAAAAATCAATGGAAAACATATCCTCGGGTGAGGATGAACACCAACAAGAGAGACAGGACATAAATACTTAAAAATATTTATTGGAATATTAACCATTTACTAAAAGTAAAGCTCTGTCTGTGGTGTCTCGGGTATAACGTTTGATCAATGCTCCAAGCAGCCCGTGCGGTAGGCGTTGTCTACGGCCACTTGACAGAGCAGAGAGATTCGGAGACTCCCAGACTCGTCCCCAAACCCCGCGGGGGACCTGCAGCAAGGCTAGAGTTTGAGCCCTTTCTTTCCGATCTGACGTTCTTCCCCTTACAAAGCCTTTCACAAAAACAGCAAAGAAGCGAAGGGACCGAAACTTGGAGCTGTCCGAGCACGGGTAAATGGTCCCGTAAACCAGAACGCGTTTTCTTAGCGGGACAGCACAGCGAGGATTGTGCACGTGCACGAAAACCGCTATTCCAACAACGTGTTCTCGTGGGACGGTCTCAAGTGGCGAAATAATGATAACCCGAGTTTAAATAAGTCATCAAAGACACAGGAGCCTGTGCGCGAGAAAAGAGACCGAGACGATGCTGGTGGTGGTGGTGGTGGCGGGAAGGACACTGGCGTGGGGCCAGGGGGTCCGGTGGGGCTTGGGCTCAGCAATGCTTTGGTACTTGGGTTCTGGTAGGAAAGAATTCTTCAGAGCCAAGACCCAAACGGTAAGAGAATATCTATACTAATAAAAGGGTGATATGCTAATTAGACCGGACATGCCTCCAAGACAATCAGGCCAGCTGGTACAGGTTAGTTAGGGACAATCAGGCAGGCAGGGGAGCAGTTAGGGGCATCAGGCAGGCAGGCAGGCAGAGTGGTTAGAGGTGATCAGGCAGACAGGAAGGCGAGCAGTCAGGAGCCTGCAGCCCCAGATTGTGAGAGGGATGCCCGACTGCTAGGATCGGGCCTACACCGGCAGTCGGACAACCCCCAAGGGGTCCTGGATTGGAGAGGGTGCAGACTGGGCTGAGGGACACCTCCCCTTGTGCACCAATTCCGTGCACCAGGCCTCTAGTGTATTTATAAAATCACGGAGGTAAACGGAATAATCTGTAGGAGAAATGGGTGTGAAAAACAGGTGACAGAGGCAAAGTCAGGGCTCTGATGCTGAGGAGTGAGGAAGGTAGAGGTGATACCCCTGTGAGGATGGGGAGGGGTGGGGAGAGGTGGGGAAAGGTGGGGAGAGACGGGGAGGGATAGGGAGGGTCAGGCTCGGGTGAGCTCCTGGGAGGGAGAGCCCTCGGGTCCTCTGTGCTAAGAGTTTTAAGCGTGGAGATCTTGGGGGAAGATCTCAAGAGAGCATTCAGCAGCTTTCCAGGCGTGTCCCTTCCTGGTCTAGATCTCCACTGATTGGTTGGTTGGCGCCAGGGCATGACCAGAGAGATGCCAGGGGAGGAAAAGGTCACCTTGGGGATGAGGTCCCACCTCAGATTGTCCCCTGCTAGGCACCCGGGGCTCCCCGGCCTGGAGACTTTCTGTACCTGCCTGAGACGGCAGGGAACTCCAGTTACCGTGTGCAATCACTTCAGGGCTTGGCGGCCTTTTACAAATTATCAACGCCCCGGGTTCAGCTTCTCTGTGAAAACAGTCTTCTCGCGTGAGGAGCATCACTCGGTCACACTTAGCGGGGGGGGAACCAGGGGGTACAGGAGAGCAAATCCTTTCTCCACAAACAAAAATCCGAAGACCCGTGTAGCGGTGCTTCATGCAAGCATCTTGCACGTACGTCGAGGCCACAGGTGCCTCAGAAGAAAACAGATTTTATGATGTGTGGAGAGAACTGGGACACAGCACTGCGTGTGGGAGTTGATGGACAAGAGAGCAAATTCGATGCTCTTTTGCCATCAGACACGTTCACCCGCAAGATTCCTAGTTTCTGTGAAAACCTTTCGTCAACTGATGGTGTCCCAGATCTTTAGGAAGAGAACATGAACCCTGATCATCCGAATCGTGATGAATATTACAACTGCACCTAGATTTTTTTTTTTTAGACACAATATAGTAGCATAAACAGCTACAAAAACCAGTGGAGCGGTCTGCGGAACTCCATAAAGAAATAAGGCAGAAAGTCTAGCCGGTGTGGGCTCGGTGGTTGAGTGTTGACCTATGAACCAAGAGGTCAAGGTTCGATTCCCGGTTCGGGGCACATGCCCGGATGTGGGCTTGATCCCCAGTAGAAGGGGGTAGCCAGTCAACGATTCTCACCATTGATGTTTCTCTCTCTCTCTCTCTCCCTCTCTGAAGTCAATCTAATAAAAGGGTAATAGGCAAATTGACCCTAAAGGTAGAATGATCAGGAAGGACGGATCACTGTGATGCACACTGACCACCAGGGGGCAGATGCTCCATGCAGGAGCTGCTACCTGGTGGTCCACGCGCTCCCACAGGGGGGAGTAACGCTCAGCCAGGAGCCCGGTTGATGGCTGCGAAAGGCAGTTGGTGGTAACCTCTCTCCCCTCCTTGGCAGCATTAAGGATGTCTGACTGCAGCCTCAGTCGGACATCCCTGAGGGCTCCCGGACTGCCAGAGGGATGCCTGACTGCCAGCTTAGGCCCAACATCCACGGGGAGTGGGACTACGTCGGCAAGCAGACATTCCCCGAGGGCTCCCGGACTGCGAGAGCGTGCAGGCTGGGCTGAGGGACCCACCCCTCCCCGAGTGCATCAATTTTCATGCACTTGGGCCTGCAGTAAAAATATAAAAGAAGAAAAAAGCAATGACAGCAGATACCAAAATGAAAGATCAAGATGAAACATCCCCTCCCGTCTAGAACTACCAGACGCCTGGTTTCTCGGCTCGGAAGCAGCATGCTCCGGGGCAGGGGGGGGGGGGGGGCGGGGGGGAGTCCTGCGGGCGGTGGCTCCCTCGGGGATCCCGGCCCCGGGAGCAGGGGTGGGTGCGCGGCGAGCATCTTCAGCAGAACCCACAGCTGCTTTCCTGTGTCGGGGTTGCTGGGGCCTAAGGAAGAAACTCTGGTTTGTTGAACCATCGTGGCCAGAAGCAGAAAACGGTTTGGAGAGAGCCCCGACTTCCAAGCAGCTCCAGCCGTGACCTCAGCCGTCGAACCCGCAGCGTCCACTCCAGCAGCTCCAGCGCCTGGCACTCACAGCCGCCACGTTAGCGCCTGCTGTTTCTGTGCTGAGCGGAGTCCCTACCCCCCCCCCCCCCCCCACCACGGGTTTGTGAACACAGGACCTCAGGGGGTTAGCGGGGGTTCAGCACTCACATAAGCCGCGGGATGAAGTGCTGAGCTTGCTTTCGATTTGATAGGGCAGGGCCTGGGCTGCTAATAATTGATGCTTTTGAATATCTCCGGGGCATCCGGTTACTGGAATGAAGGTCCGGGTGCCCCCCTCCCAGCACCTGTCATCGATTTCGGGGCTCTGAGCAAAACAGTCACCATTTGTCACAACACAGAAGAGTTTCCTGACACATGTGGGGCATGGCTAACGGCTCACGTCAAATGCACACGAGCCCCCCGGGGGGCACAGCTCCCCGACATGCTGTGGAGCCGACCGGACCTGACTCCCTTATTCCCCCCTCTGCAGACCTCAGCTCAGCCCCGGAGCAGGCTGGGAGAGTCCTGCCCTCTCCCCGGTAACCATGATGCCAAAGGGTAAACAGAAACCTGGGCACCCACCCCACGCCCATTCGCGCCTGCGTGTGTAATGCGCCCCCGGAAGACTACCCCCCCCCCTCACGTTAGCTCAGAACCGGGACCCCGTTATCCCGGAAGACGGATTTGCCCCGAGCTTTCCAAAGAGACAGCTGTATTAAAACCGAACAATTTGGGGGTGTTGTTTTTCTGTCATTCACGCGTTTCAAGAACTCTAGGGGACCCTCAACTAGGGAGATACAGCGTGAGCAGGCGCTCCACGTGCTGGGGACTCTGAGGCTCCAGAACCGTGACCGCAGCCGCCCTGCGGGGCCAGGACCCCCGCTCCCCTAAACGTGACACGCTTTATGGGGCACCCCAAGTGCTCAGGGAAAGGGACAGAGAAGAGGCGCACATTAGTTAAATAGTTTAATCAGAGCAGTGTTACAATCCGAAATTAAAAGAGCCCCAAGATCGGCCGCACGGCCTGCTTCCGTCCCCCCCCGCCGCCTCCCTGTGCAGAACGGCGTCCGCTAGAGGGCCGAACGGAGGGACCGAGGTCATCACCCGGGCTTTATACAACTGATGAACTCCCTGAATGGATATTGCTTCGGCATCGAGACTGAGAAATGGCCGGGCGAGAAGTCCTTCCTCGGCCGCCGGTCACAGGTGGCGGGGAGAGGGGACCCCCCCCGGGATGGCTCAGGTCCACAGCGGGTCTCGGGATGCCGGCTGCGGACTTGGGGGGGGCCCACGGCGCTCCGTCTCGACCAAATGATAGGGAACGTTCTCGAGGGACCAGCTGGCCTCGGAGGGTTTCTCCGTCGGTCGAAACTTGCGTCGTAAACATGCAGTGAGTTCTTTTGGAAAGGTGTTGTCTGTTGCACACAAGGATTTCATCGAGTTGCGGGGTTGCATCAGAGCATGGCGGGAAGGGGAGCTGGGCCGTGGGGCGGGGGGGGGGCGCGATGGGGAGGATGCGAGGGGCCCCTCGTCCCGAGACGGGCCACCGGCTCCTTGGAAAGTGCACGGGCCGCCTGTCTGCCCTCCCCCAAAAAAGAACCGGGGAAAAAACTCACAAAACCAACCGAAGGAAAACAAGCGGACGTGAAAACACGATGCTCCACACACGCATCTTCTGCATAGCTCAGCCCACTGAGTAAGGCACTGTTTCCCTCGCCGCCCATCGGCGGGGGCGCTGCAGCTGCGGGACCGCCAGTCCCTCCCCGACGGAGCCGACCCGCCCCGTGACCTTGCCCTCGGGGAGCTCCCAGCATCCCAGAAGGCCGTCCGTCTGGGTTATGACTGAGTGTCCAGATGGCTTTCTTTCCGGAGTTCCATGTTGTCTGCGGATGAGTGTAGGTTAGTCTTCCGTGTTGAGTCTCAAAGAAAACAGACGAGGTGGGGAAGGCCCAGCCGGGGACGCACCGGGCTGCTCCCGGGAAGCATGGGAGGAGGCAAGGCTCACGTCAGCGGATGTTTGCAAGAGGCAAAGTCAGAGAGAGAGAGAGAGAGAGAGAGAGAGAGAGAGAGAGAGAGAGAGAGAGAGGCAGAGAGAGAGGCAGAGAGAGAGAGAGAGAGAGAGAGAGAGGCAGAGAGAGAGAGAGAGAGAGAGAGAGAGAGAGAGAGAGAGAGGCAGAGAGAGTCAGAAAGAGAGAGAGAGAGAGGAGCAGAGAGGGCCATGGAGGGTGAGGGTGCTTGGGTTTCCAGGTGATCGGGTCTGGATTAATTCAGCTGGTCTTCGTACTGTTTCCGGAAACAGTCCCCGGCTGGGAAAAACTCCCAGCACCTTTCCTGATACATCTTCCACACGTAAGATTCCTGCAGGAGTAAAGACAGTGCGGTGACATCAGGTCCTCCCCGACATCCGTGTGTTCCCACAAAGCATAAGACCAGCTCACGACTGTGGGCACACAGGTCATGCTGTGGAATGACCCGTAGACACAGACGTCACCGGAGAAGCCCAAGTTCATTCCACGGGTCCTCCCTGTGTCAGACCTGCTTACTCCTGGTAATAAACAGATCACCTTCCTCCGGGCCAGATTTCATGATGAATCAGACTTAATTGTGGTACATGATTTCGAGGGTTCTTTTTTTTAAAAAAAAAAAATATCGTTGCTAATGGACTCCTTCCAATTCAAACCACTGACCACTGCAAGTGAATGTTGTGGAGAGAGAATTCCAAATAGCTTAAGAACAACCCTAGACCTCTAATAGGCAATTATTTTTCCACGGCCCGTAATAGTGCGGGTGGAAGTTCATTTGAAAGCGTCTGCTCTCGATGAAGCGATCGAGGACATTATAATGAGCAAAGCCCAGAGTTTAGCATCTTCAGCAGCAAGAGTGTGTGTGTGTGTGTGTTTTTTTTTCCCTTCTGTCTGTGTTCCCTCGTCCAGGCGACCCTCCGTGTGAAGGCGGGTGACTGTCATCCGGAGGGAACCCCCGCCTCGGGGTTCATGCCCAGCTTCGCCCCCCAGGGCAGGACGCCCCTCCGCCCGTTCCTTCGGGCCGGGTCAGCTGTCCCTACCTGCCCCGTGTGCTCCGTCTCGTCCTTGTTGATGAGGTACATCAGAAAAAACCTGCCGAGGCAGACAGGCCGGGTGAGCGTGCGGGCTCAGCGCCCCCCGGCCCCGGGAGAGACGGGGGCGGCGGCGGATCAGGGGTTAGGGGGTTAGGGGGGGGGGCCCACACTCACAGGTAGTTGGCCAGGTTGTGCTCCTGCAAGGTGTGGGTCTCGAAGCCGTGGGGCACCGTGTCGAAGTAGTCGTTGCCTATCCCGCAGATGAAGCACTTGGTCTGGGGACGGAGGACGCGGGGACGTCAGCGGCCACGAGGCGGAACGGGCGCCCCTCACACGGGCGGCGCGGTGCGTGCGCGGTGGCCCGCCGCCCCGAACCCCTCGCCCTCCGCCTCGGCCGGGCCCGGGCCCGGGTCTCCCCATGCCAAGGCCCGAGGCTGCCTGCGTCCGACTGGTCCCTGGACCTCGGGGGCACTTCTTAGCGAAACCCTCATCACCTGGTCCCTGGAAAACGCTGCCCCGGCTTGTGCACAGCCTGCATTTCCGACCCCAGGTACCTGGTCAAGTCTAGTCCGCTCCTCACTGCCCTTCTGACCCGCACTGCGGGCCCCGCTTCAGCAGTGGCCGCCTGCAGCCCCCACAGCCCCCGCCCCAGCCTCCACCGCAGCCCCAACCCCAGGCCCTGCCCCAGCCCCAGGCCCAGCTCCCACCGCAGCCCCCCCAGCCCCAGGCCCTGCCCCAGCCCCCACCCCAGCCACCACCCCAGCCTCAGCCCCACCCACCCAGCCCCCACCCCAGCTCCCACCCCAGCCCCCACCGCATCCCCTACCCCAGGCCTTGCCCCAGCCCCCACCCCAGGCCCTGCCCCAGCCCCAACCCCAGGCCCTGCTCCAGCCCCCACTCCAGGCCCTGCCCCAGCCCCTACCCCAGGCCCTGCTCCAGCCCCCACCCCAGCTCCCACCCCAGCCCCCACCGCATCCCCCACCCCAGGCCCTGCCCCAGCCCCCACCGCAGCCCCCACCCCAGCCCCAGCTCCAGGATGCCCTAATTCACCTGAACCATTTATGCTTCCAAGAAAAAAAAAAAAAATCTGTACTTCAAATGCTTTAACACCCGAATCCTGTGTGTACAGCCTCGGTGGGGGCTGGTGCCCCTGAAGGTGTGTGTGTGTGGGGTGGGGGGGCAGTGGGAGGGAGGCTGCCAGGTGCCCTGCTCTCCCCCAAATCCTCAGGACGCAGCTTGGGACCCCTTCTTTAAGATCTCCCCCCGAGCATCTGAGGGGAAGTCAAACCTAGCACTCGGGGCTTCACCCTGTAAGGGTCCCGGGAATCCAGCATTCTGAGTGGTCTCCCGGGCCTTGAGGGGTGACGCAGCCAGGGCCCCCCAGGTGCAGCCCGCAGACGGCTCACACACGCAGACTCCGAGGCAAAGGCAGCGAGGGGTGGGGCGCACCATCGGGGGCACGTGCAGAAAGGGGACACTGACCTCCATGTCCTCCTTGACCTGCTCCTGCTGGTCTCTCAGCTCTCCAAACGCATCGATGATTAAACCTGGAGTTAAATAAAGACACGGCCAACCTTTACCACCCAGAGAACCATCAGGAACTTCGCACACCCTGGCTAACCCTGCACCCCTTCCACAGGAGGGGAGGTGTGCAGCCACGCTGGGCACAGCTCAGCAGTGGGGACCACCGGGCGCACCCCAACGCTCCCCGTGGGGCAGTCGTGCGTGCAGTGACGGGCCGACACAAATCCAACCCCGTCACCGCCCCCTTTAAGCGGAGACCGAGGCCTCGAACCCAGAAAACGCCCTCCTGTGCTGCGCCCTCGTGTCTGGTACCCAGCGTGGCCACGTGGCCTGGGAGGAAGGAGCCGCCCGTCATGCCCCGCTCTCCCTAAACTTTCCCACCCGCTTCCCCGCTGGGGTGCTGGCGCCCCCCTTCTCCGCGCATCCTCTGGCCCTGCCCTCGAATTCATCGCGGGACGGTGACCCTCGGCGGTGACACCGGAGACGGGGCGGGGGTCGGTGCGGCCTGTCCGTGTCCTTCCCCGGGAAAAGCCCCCCTGATGCCCGGAGCACTTGGAGGTGGCGGATACGCGGCGGCACTTAACTCCAGCCAGGACACCGGTGCGGGCGGCAAGACCCGGCGCGTTTTCCGAGGGAGAAGCCCACCCCGAGGTGCCGGGGGGGTGGGGGGCCGGAGGCCGAGCTGGTGCCGAGGCTCGGGTCCTGCTCCGGCCGCCCCTCAGCTGTGCCGGGCGTGGCTCAGCCGTGTGTGAGCCCCCCATCCCCCCCGTATGAGGAGCACCATCGTCCCACAGGCTCACCGGGTGCCTCGTTTATTTATTTATTTTTTAAAATATAGTTTATTGATTTTTTACAGAGAAAAAGGGAGAGGGAGAGAGGGTTAGAAACACCGATGAGAGAGAAACATCCATCACCTGCCTCCTGCACACCCCCCGCTGGGGATGCGCCCGCAACAAACACATGCCCATGACCGGAATCGAACCCGGGACCCTTCAGTCTGCAGGCCGACGCTCTGTCCGCTGAGCCATACCGGTCAGGGCAAGTGCCTCATTTAAAAGGTACTTTTAAATATTTGAGGCTCAGAGACTGGTGACGTTCGATCGTAGGAGGCTGAGGCGCCCCATGGGGCAGGGATGTCCACAGAGGGGCTGCTGGCAGGGCCGGGCGGGGTCTTCCCCTCCTGTCCGTGGCCCCCCTCCCCCCGGACCCGGCACACCCAGCCTCTGAGCAGAAAGGCCCGGCTGGCTCTCCCGGACACGCCGGCCCGCTCAGCCTCCCCCTGGGGCTGCGCCCGCCGGGGGCTCGGGCTCCGGCTGGCCTGGGACCGGGAGGACGGCTGCCCCCTCCCCCTGTGGCTGTGCCCGCCGGGGGCTCGGGCTCCGGCTGGCCTGGGACCGGGAGGACGTCTGCCCGGCGCTGGGCGGAGGGTTACCTTGGATTATGGCCAGGAGGATGACGATCACGAAGAAGAAGAAGGTGATGTCGAAGATGATGCGGTAGATCTCATACTCGTCGCCCGCCGGGTCCTCGATCTCGTCGCCGATGCCACCGCCGGCTCGCACGCCCACGTACATGTGGAACATGTAGCACTGCGGAGAGAGGGCCGCTGCCGAGGACACGCTCCCCCCAGCCTCACTTCTCTCTCTCAGCAAAGTCCCCATCCCGGGCGGGACCTGAGGTGCT
Source organism: Antrozous pallidus (assembly GCA_027563665.1). Lineage (NCBI taxonomy): Eukaryota > Metazoa > Chordata > Mammalia > Chiroptera > Vespertilionidae > Antrozous > Antrozous pallidus. The sequence continues at coordinate 5,765,162 of CM050529.1, read as the reverse complement.
CGCTCTCGCCCCCTGTCCCGTTTCTGTACCTGTAACGTGATGTAAACACCCACCTCCCATCCAGCCTCGTTCACCCCCCCCGCCCCCCGCGCTCAGCCAGCTCCCCGCACCGCCCACCGCATCGGGCCCCCAGCCCCAGGCTGCCCCGCCTCCTGGCCCAGCGATGTGACCTTCGCCCTCTCGGGACCCTCCGCTGGAGGGCTTCGGTGTCACACTTATTCCTGCTGTGCCATTTCTTCAAAAACACTCTCCTCACACCTGCCGAACTCCAGACTAACACATCCAGGCCATTGCTTTTGCGCTTTTCTCTCTCACGGCGAGCGCCGCCCGCAGGAGGCGGAGGGTACGGCGGGCAGTGCGGGGGCAGCCCGTGTCCGCGGGGGCACGGCGAGCAGTGAGCGGGCCTCGGGACCTCAACCTACAGGCCCGAGCCTCAGAGCGCCTCGAAGAGCCAAGTGCAGGCAAATGGAACCTGCATGGCCACCCTGTGTCCGCCATCCGGATACCGTTGCTGACGTGGACACGTAAGGAACTATTTGACATTGAAATGGGACTCAGAACAGTTGGACGTTGAAACTGAGACCCAAACATTTTTTGTTCTCATACATTTATTTCCGGTCTGCAGAGGCAAGATCTTTTTAAAGAAAAGAAACGGGGGCAAAAGGATATAGACGCAGAGAAGCATTGAACAGTCTGTCAAACTACAGGGGGGGAAGGCTGGGGAGGGTGGGGGGCGGGGGCTGTGGGAGATCAACCGAGGGACTTGTATGCATGCATGTAGGCATGGCCAATGGATGCAAGACACTGGGGTAGGGGGGGCAGGTGAGGACATGTGCTGGGGGTTGGGGGAGGCTTGGGGGGAGGGCAACGGGGGGAAAAAGGAAAACATATGTACTACAAAGAGTATTTGCTAATTGAATGCTTAAAGAGTTAATCTTTAAAAATAAAAAAAGAACAGGCAGCGAGGTGACAGAGAGCAGGATGCTCCTAGTCCAGCAGCTACCGTGTTTTCCGGCGTATAAGACGACCCCCAACTTTTCCAGTTAAAATATAGAGTTTGGGAGATACTCGGTATAAGACTACCCCTCTTCCAACGCACACCGAATAAAAATTAAAAAAAAACAACCCCACACATCAGATTTGATTTCAATATGGTCATTTTGAGAAGACGTTCCTGGGTTAAAAAGTCGTCTTCTGCACCGGAAAATACGGTAAGTCCTGACAGAGGCAGAAATCCCTGGCATTCCTGAGCGGAGTTAACTGAAGATGGTGTCACTCAGAGGAGAGGCGGTCAGCCGGTCAGCCGGTCAGCCGGGCACACAATGAACAAGGGTTGTCAGGGGCAGCCCTGCCCCCGCCCCTGCCCTCTGCCTGAGCTGGGTGAGGGCTCCCCTCTCCGGAGACAGCAAGTGAGACGCCGATGCCCGGACCTGACCAAGCATCTGGGCCCCCTGGCGACTCGGACACCCCAGGTCCCTGTCGCACCAACCGAGGCGGTGTCTGCAAGTCCCTTCGGAAGGCAGCCGCTCTAAACCCCCAAAGCATCATTCCTGAAACCATCAGCCGTGACCCTGAGGGTGGAAGGCATTTTCCCATACACCCCTGCTCACTGCTGGGGGGAGGTCACCACAGATATTCTCGTGAGGAACGTATCGAGAGATGTTTTCCTCCACATCTGTCTTCACGTGACAGCAAATGGGTCACATGACCGGCACAGCTGCCCCTCCTTACTTAACGACTCACAGCGGCCACTGGACACCAGCCACCTGCCCGGCCTCCCCTCCTCTGCTCGGTTTGCAGCACCCCGTGGGCAGAGGGCTCAGTGGACAATTTTCTGGTCCGGTTCTGGCTCCCAGGTTTCCACACCCACACCCCCGGGGGGCGGCGGGGAGGGCCCGGGACACCTCGCCTGCCAGGCCCTGCTCAGGGGCCGCGCCTGTGTAAGACCATCCTCCCGACTGTAACTTTGGGCTGAACTCTGGCTTTCCCCGTGGTGTTCCTTCTGCAGGGAGGAGACAGGGCGGGGGGGGTGGATGTGCTGCGTGAACTCTACCGAGCAGGATGCTGGCGCTCTGATGCTCTGATGTGCGCCGGCTCTCGCTCCGCACCGTTAAAGAGCCGCCGCACACATTACTTAGGCTGAGGCGGGACGCAGTCTCACCCACGCGAGACCGCACGCATGAACTTACCGTCAGCATGTCGTCACATTTCATATCCGGCGTGTCTCCGTCTTCACTTTTATTGTAGAACTTCCGGAAGAAGTTGAATGCCACGACAGTGTACAGGTACACGACAACAGCCAGTAAGCCCACGGTTAACACCAGCTGGAAAGCAACGTGACATGGAGCGGGTGTTAGGACACGGGAAAGGGCGGCTGTGGGAGGGGTGTCTGCGTGGGAGTTGGCACAAGCTGCACTCACTGACCAGCTGCTGTCTTTCTTTTCTTTCTTAATATGTATTTTCACTGATGTCAGAGAGGAAGGGAGAGAGAGACACATCCAGGAGGAGAGAGAATCATCCATCAGCTGCCTCCTGCACGCCCCCCCCACTGGGGATGGAGCCCAGAACCCGGGCCTGTGCCCCGACCGGGACTCGAACTGTGACCTCACAGTTCCTAGTTCATAGGTGGATGTGCAACCACTGACCACACCAGCCAGGTGATCAGATGCCTCTCCCGCCCCCCAGGGGGAGCCTGTTCTCATATTCTCTTCATTTTACCACAGGTGTCAGATATGTTATAGAAACCTTGATTCCTTAGTTAATGAATGCATCCTATCGCTGGAATACAAAGCAACGGTCTTAATTTCATATCCAAATGGACAATAAGCTGCTTAAAATGCTCCTTTTTCTATCATTTAAATAGCTGACAGGAGATACATTGCTCTTTTTTATAATGTCTTTAAGTAATATACATTCCAATTAAAATCATCTCATTCAGACTGATTATACATCAAACATAGGCATTTTTCATTAATCCTCATCCAAGGATATTTTCCCATTGATTTTTAGAGAGAGTGGGAGGGAGGGAGAGAGACAGAGAGAGAAACTTTGATGCGAGAGAGACACGTCGCCTGGCTGCCTCCTGCACAGCCTCGACCAAGGCCAGGATGGAGCCTGCAGCCAAGGTCCATGCTCCTGACCAGAACTGAACCCGGGACCCGTCAGTTTCCACATCCTAAAACTTAAACAGAAATTCGCATTGCTTCTAACATCTGGAAAAACACACTATTGCCGAGACCAGTTTGGCTCAGTGGATAGAGCGTTGGACTGCGGACTGAAGGGTCCCGGGTTCGATTCCGGCGGGGGCATGTACCTTGGCTGCGGGCACATCCCCGGTAGGGGCGTGCAAGAGGCAGCTGATCGATGTCTCTCTCTCATCGATGTTTCTGACTTTGTATCCCTCTCCCTTCTGCTCTGTAAAAAAATCAATAAAATATATTTTTAAAAAAAGAAAAACACACTATTGACGATATATAATATAAATATTTTATTTTTATTTTTTATAAATATATTTTTTATTGATTTCAGAGAGGAAGGGAGAGAGAGAGCGAAAGAGAGAGAGAAACATCCAGGATGAGAGAGAACCATGGATCGGCTGCCTCCTGCAAGCCCCCCACTAGGGACCAAGCCCACCACCGGGCATGTGCCCTGGACCGGAATAGAACCCAGGACCTTTCCGTTTGTAGGCTGATGCTCTACCCACTGAGCCAAACCGGCTAGGGCTAGAATGTCAACATTTTAAATATATGCCTGAGGAGTCCTGTTTGGGTAACATAAAGCAACGACCAAAGCGAAAGACACTTTAAGAGCCGACAACCAACCCGGCGTTGAAGGCCAACTTTCCCCTGAGAAACTGCAGTTGACAAGACCTCCCCGCCTCACCTGCTTGCCGTTGTGCGTCACTGACGACAGGATGGTCCTCAGCGTCTTGAACCCCATGGCGATGTCGAGGAGGTGAGCAGCGAAGAAGAAGTTGTTGTAGTGGCCCAGCACGGACATGGTCATGTACCAGGCCAGGTACAGGAAGGACTGCCGAAGCAAAACATGGGCAGAAGTACAACACGTGACTGTGTTTTCTGATACTCCGTTTACCTCGCCTTCTTAGACTACACACTTACAGAATCCTAACTATGCTAGAGGGCCCGGGGCACGTAATTCATGCACGGGGGGAGGGTTGTGTGTATCCCTCAGCCCAGCCTGCACCCTCTCCAATCTGGGACCCCTTAGGGGATGTCCCATTGCCAGGTTATGCCTGATCCCACAGGAACAGCTCTCTCACAATCTGGGACCGCTGGCTCCTAACTGCTCGCCTGCCTGCCTGCCTGATTGCCCCTAACTGCCTCTGCCATGCCAGCTTGATTGCTCCTAACTGCTCTCCCCTGCTGGCCTGATCACCCCTAACTGCCCCCTCCTGCCAGCCTGATTGCCCCTAACTGCCCTACCCTGCTGGTTTGATTGCCCCTAACTGCCTCTGCCTTGACCCCTGCCACCATGGCTTTGTCCGGAAGATGTCCAGTCTAATTAGCATATTACCCTTTTATTAGTATAGATAACCAGGTTATGTAACCAGGGAGTGGCCTCCACGGCCAGTGCCGTCCTGGGCGCAGGGGTGAGAGGCTGGTGAGAGGCCTGGGCTGCCGCTGACGTCTGACAGCAAACACGCCCGGTTCAGCGTTCAGCCACGTCCCAGGCTTCTCTGCGGCGCCTCCCCACAGCCAGCAAACGGGGGTGACGGCTGAGAGGAACGATCATTTAATCCGAAAACCTCAAGAACAAAAAAACACGCCACCGTGAGCAAGCCAGGACGGAGAAAACGGGTCAGCGGCCCACAGCAGGCAGCTTTGGTAACAAGAGATGTCTTCGCTGCCCGTGGGCACCTAACGTGGTCCTTTTGTTTATTTCACAGGCTCTGAGGCTCTTCGGGAAACGAAGGATCAACACAATCATTATTTAATTTGGGAGAAGTGAAAATCTACCGCAACCAGTATTTACATCCCTTTTCTGTATTTAGACCGTTCTTTTTAACATCTAACGCAACGTTGAAGGACGCCCCGCCCAACTAAAGCCTAAATAAAACTATACACAGCGTTTGCATCTCAGTTTTTTCTTGGGTAAATATTTGTTTTCCTCTCAGCTGCTGGAAGAAAGGGCCTGAGAGACAGGCAATTAATCACGGGTCCCCCCCGGGGCTCGCCCAGCTGTGCTCTGGATTAAGCGGACCGATTTCGAAGAACTTGAGTAGCATCTGCAGCCGACAGTCTCGGTGCCCGGAGTGCCTGCGCCGCCGCCGTGACTTACGTTGTCAGTGAAAACGACGCCGAGTTTCCACATCTGATACTTCACGTCGATGGAGTTCAGCCTGGAAAGACAAAGAGTGTGAGACGTGCCCATTCAGCAGGTGCCCAGGGATGAGCCTGGCACCGTCCCGGGACATCAGTTCCATCCCTGTCCACACCCAGGGGGTTCGCAGCACCCAGAACGTCCTGAGAGCTCCCCCCAAGAGAAACCTACAGCACAGATTTCCCGTTTGTCTCCCATCGATGGTTCCCTCCCCTCGCTCTAAAAATCAATAAACATGCATTTTTTCTTAAAAGAAAATAAAAGGGCTACATAGTTCCCTTTTCCAAGACTTAAGAAAATTAACTTTTTTTTTTTCAAATGAGAAGTATCAGAAAACCTAGTCATATATTGCACTTTTGCATATGTTTTACTTTGGCTTAAGGAAAGAAAAGGCAAGTTAAACGAAGAGCATTTTTTTGTTGTTATTTTCTGTACGTAATGAAAAAGGCACCTACAGCCGGGTCAGCAGGGCTCAGTGACTGAATGTTGACCTTGAACCAGGTCACGGTTCAATTCCTGGGGCTCCATCCCCAGGAGGGGGGGTCTTTCATCATTGATGTTTCTCTCTCTCTCTCTCTCCCCCTCTCTCCTTTCCTCTCTGAAATTTTAATAGAATACATCTCTAAAAGAAAACGAAAAAGGCACTTTCAAAAACGAATAGGAAAAAAAACCTAATCATTCATCGCTCCAAACAGCCAGAGGTATAAAGTAGGCTTTGTGTGTGCTCTGTTCTCTGTCTCTCGGTCCCTGTGACCCGGAGGGAAGGAGACCAAAGCTCCTGCAAAGTCAGATGCTACCACTGTCTGCCCCCTCCAGCTGGCACAGGCAGTGACACTCACACGGCCGCCAGGGAGCTGTCCTTCTTGGGCTTCTTTTTCTCCCGCGCGTCGCTGAAGTCCAGGGCGGCTTTGTCCATGCCCAGCAGCTCACTGATTCTGTCCCGGCCGTAGAACTCGCCGTATTTATCCATAACCTAGGAGACAGCAAGGAAAGAGCCCCAGCCGTTAGGTTAGCTCAGCTCTGTCTGTGCACAGAACGTCTCATTGTATTTATAGTTACTATAGACTTGTCTTATTTTGAAGTTCCACTTTAAAGTCTAGTTTATGGTCGTGGACCCTGAGCAAGAAAATATCTACTGTATTTCCCGGCGTATAAGACGACTGGAACTGATGATGACAGGAGGAAGATAACAAACCATAGAGAGAGAGAGAGCAAGTGCCGGGCAAGCCCCTGGGGAGTTAGCAACGCCCATCGTCACTGCAAGCTACGGTGTTTTTACACCCGGTGTATAAGACGACCCCCCGACTTTTGAGATGTTCCTGGGTTAAAAGGTCGTCTTATACGCCGGAAACTACAGTATTAAGAAGGGCTCTCAGTAACTTAACTAAGCTCAGATTTTTAAAAACGGCCCAGCAGCCCTGGCTGGCTTGGCCCAGTGGATGGAGCATCGGCCTGTGGCCTGGAGGGTTCCAGGTTCGATTCCCAGTCAGGGCACATGCACAGATTTCGGGCTGGATCCCCGGTGCGGGTGTGTAGAAGGCAGCCGATTCATGATTCTCTCAAAAAACAACAACAACGGCCCAGCAGCCTCTCCCGCAAACTGCAAAACTGCACGTTCAGGGAGAAGTCTGCACCGAGCTGCCTCCTCTGCGCTGAGCTGCCGCGGCCCGCCACCCCCGCAGCCCTCCGCTCTCCAGACACAGCCCCACGCCGGGTCCAGAGCTGAGCCCGGTCTCAGCTGCTTCCTACCGCCCTCGATGCAGCCTGCTTCCGAAGAACAAAACCTCACGAAAGTAAGACCTTTAAAGATGATAGAAAGAAAAGAAAATGCAGTTCCCTGTTGCTGGCCAACGCCTTCCCCTCTTTGGTGGGAAGGGGGACCACGCCTGACCTATCGGCTGCCCTAGCTGCAAAGGGCTTTGCTGGTGTGGGTGCCGGAGGGAACCCACCAGCTGTGGTGAACTGTGTGAACTGATGATGTGGCTCCTGTGTAGATTAAGTGATAGGAACGATCATTTAATCTGAAAACCTCAAGAACAAAAAATGCGACACTTGTTGAGCAAGCCAGGATGGAGAAAAAGGATCAGCTGCCAATAGCGGGTAGCTCTGGGTTAACGAGACAGTCAAAGGCGAACTGACACCTTTCTACACAGCAGCCACATCAGTTCAAGTCCGAATTGCACTTCGGGGGGGCAAGATACTGCATGTATTCCTTCTAAGTAGTATTACCTTTCTTTTGACAAATTTGTCCCAGTAGTTGTTGGGAAATGACCTAAAAGATAGAAAAGCATAGGGAAAAAAAGAGTGTTATTTCAAAGTATGATAAATCACAACATACTGCTTGAAATATAGAAAATATTTAAATCAATATGCAAACATATTTTCCATTCATGAAAAGTGTAATGAAGGTGCTTCTCATCTTATCCTGTAATTTTTCTGCATTGTGGGCACGTCAAGTATTACTTTGAATGTGAGTATACAAATACTGTACATACATGTAACTCACAAAAGGGCGCTGGGTTGACATTACAATGGAGAAGAACATGAGCATATTTGTTAGACAGCTGACTGATGTTTTTTTTTAATCTATTTATAGATTGCTTTGTCAAGTGTCTTTAAAGGATCTAGAAATCCGTCACTGTTTTTCCTCCGGAGGGAAAGCAATCTCCTTTGCATCAGTTCCCCCTCAAGGACACGTGGATGGGGAACCTGCGTGACCTGGCACCGGGCCGGGGGGGGGGGGTACGCACGGAGGGATGGACAGAGTGTGATTTAACACCTAGAGAGCTAAACGGCATTCAGAGCCAACATGTACTGCGCTATCCATAGACAAATCACCTCCATTTGAAAAGCAAGAACCTACTGATTATATTCCACAAATGAGTGAAACCACGTGATATTTGTCTTTCTCTGCCTGGCTTATTTCACTTAGCATAATGCTCTCCATCTCCATCCATGTGGTTGTAACTGGTAAGAACTCCTTCTTTATCATGAACAACATAAACTGATGAACAAAAATATAGACCCGGAGACAGAGAAACATCAATCAGAACGTCAAACCTCAGGGAAGGTAGGGGACATTTGGGGGTAAGAGGGAGAGATTAACCCAAGGACTTGTGTGCATGCATATAGGCCTAACCAATGGACACAGACAACAGGGGAATGGGGGCAGGCATGAATGGGAGGTGGGGGGTAATGGGGGAATAAGGACACATATGTAATACCTTAATCAATAAAGAAATAAAAAAAAAGAACCTATTGAAATGAAAACTTCTTAAAAAAACAAGCAGAACTAATCACTAAACGAATAAAAAGGAGGCTTTTTCCTCTTGAGAACTGCAAACTACTCTGAAAATACGGACACTGTCAACGGAGGGAACCTGCTGGGATGGGCTGCCACTGCACAGCGGCCTGCAGCTCAGGCCGACACGGCCGAGTCACGCGTGTGCCGAAAAGCACGTTTGCTGTCTTCTGTCTCGCGTGTCCTGATGCTCAGCCGGTTCTCCCCAGGCTGCCTGACGGCACCTGCTGGAAGCTTACGTGAAAAAACGTGGAAGTCCATCTCCCTGTCTCTAACGCTACCTCTCCGGCCTTAACGAATGGCTCTGCTCCTTCTGTGCTGCTGGGTGACACGACTCTGGACTGCAGGTTCCCCGCCCCCTGCACCCGTCTCCGAGCGCGGAGTGGTGGAGGCAGAGTCCACGGGGCTGGGGGCCCATCAGAGGCCCTCTGATGGAAAGGAGTCGGAACACAGAGGGCAAAACCGGCGGCCTCCACCAGGGGCTGAGGTTTTCTTTGGTTTTCTGGGCCGAACAAACACCCATTAATCACTCTGCTGAATTCCGCCGGCCGGCAAGGGACTTTGAGCTAGAAATCTGCGAGCCGGACCGCTCCGTACTCACTGTGTGTTGATTACGAGTCGATCCCACTGGCCTTTGATATCGTCTTCCGAAGGTTGCTCTGTAATGTACAGCCCGTCAAATTCCAATTTTCGAGCTACTTCCTTTTCGCGCTTGAAAATAACCAGTGGGACCTGCGTTTCAAAAAGAAACGCGTTCAATTACTTTAGAGGTGCCGGCATCTCCTGCGGCCTCGGTCCTTACAAACCGGCTGCAGGAGAGAAGCATTTCCCGCGTTACTTCCGGGAAAGCGAAAATGGAATGGAAGTGGACCAGCCATATTTAGGAAAAAGCATCGCTAGGCCTTGGAAAAACAAGAGGTAGAATAAATATTTATATATACACGTGTTTTTAAACACGGAAGTTCATAAGTAACTGGGTGGCTTTTAAGTAATAAAGAGAATAAGGTTACCCAAAACTGTTTTTCTTTGGCATATTAAAGATGCATGCATATGGTAGCAGCAGACATGAGGACAATAAAATTCACTAAAGGCAATAACCATTTACTAAGCTTCCAGAATGCGTGCTTTAAAAAAAAACAAAACGCAATTTCATTTGAGAAATCTCTTTAATAATCCCTTGCTCAGCGTGACCACGCTATTGTGAAATGATTTTATTGTCAACATCAGGAAAACTCTGTCCGTTTTTCAAGGCGTCTTCAGAACACAGTGACACCCCTCTCCTATGGACAGACCGTACACGGGAAAGGTGCCGACATTCCAGAAGCGTCCAGAACATCCCATGACCCCGGGGGAGGTAGAGACAGTCTCGAGGAGGCGGCATGCTATCCTCCGGCCCCGGCCCTGGTCTCAGAGGCTCTCGGGCTGCAGAGCACAGAGGAGGGGCCTTGCTAGGCAAGACGAAGAGCTTCCCAGGAAATGGCAGCCCTGCGCGCTGAGACTCCCTCCTCGGTGTGTCCCTTCGATGACACTGCTCTCTGCAGGCTCCTAGGAGCCGGGAGAAGGGAGACAAACTGGGAAACCGTTGGCCCAGGATGGCAGCAGAGATTCCTGATGTCAGAACAGTCGCCTTGACTGCGAGGCTCCCAGGGTGTGTCCGTTCCTAGGTCCCGCCCGCGGGGTTTTTACCGGTGAAACGGGCCACTGTGTGTGTGCAAGGGATTATTAAAGAGATTTCTCAAATGAAATTGCGTGTTTTTTTTTTTTTAAGAGCATGCGTTCTGGAAGCTTAGTGAATGGTTATTGCCCTTGGTGGACTTTATTGCCCTCGTGTCTGCTGCTACCACCATACGTATGCATGTATATGTGTGCCGTCAGACCACCGCAGGCCGGCCTCCCCTCTCCCCCGGGGGGGCCTGCAGCCGCACCTGGTCAGCGTGGACTCCAATGGCCAGGCCCCTGGGTGCAGCCAGGACAACCGGCCGAAGCCAGCGTTGCAGAGCGAGGCTGTGCCTGCCCCCCCCGGGTGCATGCTCCCCTAGGCCGCCCCAGCTCCTTGCCACCGCCCCACAGGTGTGGATTTCTGGAAGGTCCGGAGCAAGCTCCGCGCATGTGGTTTCCATCCCAGAGCCCGCCCCCCCCCACCCCTCCCCCCACCCCCGGCGCGGCCACAGGCCGGGCGGTGCACCTTGAGGCAGTAGTAGCCGATGATGCAGAAGAAGGAGATGACGGTGTGCAGCACGGCCAGGATGCGAAGCGCGGGCTCCATGTAGCCGCTGCTCTCCTCCAGCACGTAGTGCACCGCCAGCGCGCCGGGCCCGTCCTCCCCGCCGCCCTCGGGGCCGCCGCCGGCTCTGGCGCTCTCGCTTGCGCTGCGAGCGGGGGGCTCCTTGCCTTCAACCACAGAAGAAGTGGAGACCTGATTCAAACCAGTTAGAGTGCGGTCAGTTCTCTCCCTCTGAGGATCAGCGCCCACGAGAAGCAGGACGCCAGCCTTCTCCGCAAACGGCTGGGCGCGAGGTGAGGGCCCCCGGACAGGGCATGGGTGGCCCTGTCCACTGCTCCTCCCTGGACCACGGGGCGGAGGGGGCTGTTCTCAGAAGCTTCTGGGACAGCAGATCACTAACACACTTGTGCCAATCCTTCTACTGAACCAAGAGTTACTAGGACCCACGGGTGGAGGAGACGGAGATGCTCAGCTGCCTCTCAAGGACCAGAGGAGCTGCCTGTCACCCCTGAGCCTCCAGTGAGCTCTGCGCATGGGCGGGGAGCATGCAGCGAGCGAGCCTCTGCGGAATTGGGTGTCACCGAGCCACCTCGCAGGCAGGGACATGCTCGGGGTGGGTGTGTGACATCTGGACATCATTCAGGCTGCCGGCAGCGTCGAACTGGTCGCGAAGACCAAGACGTACGTACCTTATAGAAGAGCAAGATGAAGTTGATCGCAAAGGCGACAAATAGGGCCAACATCCTCATGTTGTAAAAGTTGCGAGCAAAATAGTTCTGGGGGTGAAAAAAGAAAAAAACAAAACAAAACAATGAAAGGGTCGCTGAATCAAGAGACTTGAGGATTGCGGCCCATTCAATGAAGCATTCATTTCTCCCCCGAAAACTAATTCCCGAGCGCCCGGTGCGTATCAGGCATCGTTCCTGAGACTGTGGACATCGCCGAGTTAGAAATCTGAGAGGAGGCACACCCACCTCAGGGACTGCTCCCCGCGGCGAGGAAAATGCAGCGGGTTCCGGCTTAGGGAATGGGGTGCGTGAGCAGAGAATGGGGTGCGCGAGCAGAAGCATGAACGCCAGCAGAGAACAGGTCAAGAGAACAAGCGGGGGCCAAACGTGTGTCAGAGAGAGAGAGGAGCGCGCAGGGGCAGCCCCGAGGTCAGAGCAGTGGGGCGCCAATGCGGACAGAAAGGAGGAAGCCTGTGGGCGGAGAGGGAGGGGTGCAGGTGAGGCAGAAGGAGTGATGTGGGGGGTGAGCTAGAGGGAGTGACGTGGGGTCTGTGATCTCTGGGGATCTCCAGGGGGGGATGTGCACAAGAACCGAATCCCTGCTGCAGCATCATTTCCCTCGTCTGTGAAGGGCGGATAAACCAGAACCTTCCTCCTAAGGGTTGGCTCTCAGAGTCGGGATTATTTTATTCCAGGAGGGGCTGAAGAGGGCCGGATGCCCTCAGTGCATGGGGCAGACAGAGCTGAGAGGAGTCCCTGCTGGACGGTATTGGAGGAGGGAGGGAGAGGGCTCAGAGATGGTAACTTCTGGGTTTGGGTCTTAGCACCTCACTAAGCGGCTGGTCCCACTTTCTGAGCTGGACAGAACCGGGTTTGAGGAAAAGGCTCTGGGATGAGCACTAGCTTGAAAGTTAAGTGGGAGGCGTGGGCATGGTGCCCACGTGGATGTGCCAGGGGCCACGTCACAGGCACCGCGTCTCCTGTCCCTCTCTGGGCACACACGCCTACTGGTGTCCCTTCCACAGGGGACCCCCTTCACTGCCACAGGCCTCTGGGCCTCGGGGGGGGGGGGAGGGGGGCAGCCCCGCCGTTCACCCTGGTGGGTGGACCGATCAGCGAGGCTGGGCCAGTCACTCTGGCACTGAGCTCTGTGACGACGAAGTCCTGGGGACACTGGGCTTGGGGTGACCAGGGCCAGCCTGTGCCTGCAAACCGGTGAGCAGAGAAGCCATCGAGCAGAGAGGGGCCCACGGCCCGTGGCAGAGTGACACCAGCCCCTCTGTACCTGCTCCCCGTGGGCGGCTGGCACCCTCCTAGGAACCACGGGGCTCCTTCCGGTATTGCTGAGCTCCCTCCACCCCGGGAACCACACCCAGCCTCACCCGCAGCATGCCACCTACCGCAACACCCGTGTGTGACCACCCAGAGCTTTCTAGAACTCGTTTACGCTCAGAGCACTCCGCACTGAACAGCACAGGGGAGGCACAGACCGCCGAGAAAACCTCGTTAAAACTTGCTACCACACACACCATCTGTACATCCGTGTCCCATACGTGCACCTACGCAGTGAGAACATTTAATCACAGGGACCGTCACTTCCCTCGCAGGCGGTGCTGCAGTGAGCACCGGGTGCACGCCCAGACCCGTCCCGGACTCTGTGGGGAGACACGGGGCAGCAGCCCCCATGTCCAAGGTCGCGGGCTTGTGAACGTGCGCAGAGGTGCTGGGCCCGTCCTCACGGAGCAAGCCCGACGCACCAGCAGGTGGACTTGGTTCTCTGGCTGCCACCCACGGGAGCCCACGGGAGCCCACGGGAGCCCACGGTCACTGCGGAGCCTCAGTCACTATGGCCTCACAACGTATCCCCGCACCGTTCATCCTGAAGGGCTCACCAGGAGCTTCTGCTGATAAGCGATGATCTTCTTCCAGAACACGGACTCGGGCGCCTCGGGCTCCCCGTATCTGTGTGTGTGGATCAGCCGCAGCTTCTGCCGGCCCTTCTCGTCTCTGGCCTTTTCTTCTTTCTCTCCGTCTTCTCCCCTGGGAACAGACGGGCAAACATAGCCGGCAAAAGACGGAAGAACCAGCAGGCGTTGTGCCAAAACATACAAACGAACACACGTCCCAAGCATAGCATCGTTGGTTGAGAAGGTTCTCCTCCAATGAACTGTAATGTTGAGAATTTCGGGATCTGGGCTGGATGTCTGGGACCCCTGCCTCCTGTGGGGAATTCTGTGAAGGTGGCTGGAGTGTCTTTGTATCCATCCAGCACCCCCCCCTTCCCACTGAGCAGTGACATTGCACTGGAAAGAGACTAACAGTGAACCCCCAGCCCGCCTCACTGCTCAGTCGGGATTTTAACAGTCAACCTTGAACAGTGACCCATCTCCGGACCTAACGTCAGAGACATGCATTTGACTGCTCATGTGTATAAAGGACGTCAGGATGTTAATGTTATATATGATAATGAAATCAGAACCACTGAAGTTTGATACCTAAAACTCCTCTAGCTGCAGAATACCAATTCCCCATGGAAGTGTATTTGTGTAGATGAACTCATATTCAAAACCCACGTATACATAACCCACCTAACCTCACCCACAGGAAGTATAGATAATATTTTTTAAATGTGTTTTACTGATTTCACAGAGAGGGGAAGGGAGAGAGACAGCCAGAAACATCAAGGATGAGAGAGAACCATCGATCCGCTTCCTCCTGCACATTGTTTCCAGGAGAGAATCACAGGTGCCCTTAAACCAGAACGGGGCCCTTGGCCCTGGGAGGCTTCCCCGGGGGACCAGGCGGCACCCCACTGCGGGACACACAGGGCGATGGGACCGGAGGATGATGGGACACACAGGGCGATGGGACCAGAGGATGGTGGGACACACAGGGCAATTGGACCGGAGGATGATGGGACACACAGGGCGATGGGACCAGGGGATGGTGGGACACACAGGGCAATTGGACTGGAGGATGATGGGACACACAGGGCGATGGGACCGGAGGATGATGGGACACACAGGGCGATGGGACCAGAGGATGATGGGATACAGAGGGTGATGGGACTGGAGGATGGTGGGACACAGAGGGTGATGGGACCGGAGGATGGTGGGACACAGAGGGTGATGGGACCGAAGGATGATGGGACACAGAGGGTGATGGGACCGGAGGATGATGGGACACAGAGGGCGATGGGACCGGAGGATGATGGGACACACAGGGTGATGGGACCAGAGGGTGATGGGACAAAGAGGGCGATGGGACCAGAGGGTGATGGGACTGGAGGATGATGGGACACACAGGGCAATGGGACCGGAGGATGATGGGACACAGAGGGTGATGGGACCGGAGGATGATGGGACACAGAGGGCGATGGGACCGGAGGATGATGGGACACACAGGGTGATGGGACCAGAGGGTGATGGGACAAAGAGGGCGATGGGACCAGAGGGTGATGGGACCGGAGGATGATGGGACACACAGGGCGATGGGACCGGAGGATGATGGGACACAGAGGGCGATGGGACCGGAGGATGATGGGACACACAGGGTGATGGGACCGGAGGATGATGGGACACAGAGGGTGATGGGACCGGAGGATGGTGGGACACACAGGGCGATGGGACCAGGGGATGGTGGGACACACAGGGCGATGGGACCGGAGGATGATGGGACACACAGGGTGATGGGACCAGATGATGGTGGGACACACAGGGCGATGGGACCAGAGGATGATGGGACACACAGGGTGATGGGACCAGATGATGGTGGGACACAGAGGGTGATGGGACCGGAGGATGGTGGGACACAGAGGGTGATGGGACCGAAGGATGATGGGACACAGAGGGTGATGGGACCGGAGGATGATGGGACACAGAGGGCGATGGGACCGGAGGATGGTGGGACACAGAGGGTGATGGGACCGAAGGATGATGGGACACAGAGGGTGATGGGACAGGAGGATGGTGGGACACAGAGGGTGATGGGACCGGAGGATGGTGGGACACAGAGGGTGATGGGACCGGAGGATGATGGGACACAGAGGGTGATGGGACCGGAGGATGATGGGACACAGAGGGCGATGGGACCCGAGGATGGTGGGACACACAGGGCGATGGGACCAGAGGATGATGGGACACAGAGGGCGATGGGACTAGAAGACGAGACTGGCCTGGCCCCAGGCGGGCGGCACCAACACTGACGCCCCAACATCGAGGTGCCAGCACTGAGCCTGACCCCAGAGAGAACAGAGGTCTCCGTTCTGTGGCCTGAAGAACACAAGCCAGAGAAAACCACACATACTCAGCTTTCTCGGGCTCCGACTTGTTTTCCTCTTTTTCTTCCTTTTCTTCCTCTTTTGTCTCCTGTTCCTTGAAGTGAAGGGAAAGAAAAGCGGGTCACACACCCCCTTGGGATGAGTTTAGGGGGCCCTGTGCCAGGCGCCCAATTGGTGACCGCTCAGTGACCCCTGCCTCGGTGGAGACAGCACTTACGCTTCCCTTCCACTCACTCACCCCAGGGCAGCAGGTGCCACTCTGGGCGCCTCCCCTTCCCTCTCATTTCCCCAACCACCTGCTCGCATCTACGCTCCCTCAAGGCCAGCTACGTCCCTCTTCCCAGGTCTGCTCCACCCACCGCCAACATCACGGCCGCCTTCGTCACGCCACGCCACGCGTGACCCTGCCGTCCACCAGCAGGGGGTGCCCTCCTAGTCGTCGGGAGCGTTCCCTCCGACGGCCAGCAGCAGACGCACGGCGAGCCCGGGCTAAGTGCCCGCGGACGGAACCCATCTCGCTGTCTAATGTTGTCTGGGTGAGCACCAGTCCACACCCACTAGTTAAGGTAACTCAGGAGCTTGTAAGGGATCTCCAGAGGCAGCTCTGCTGACCGAAAGGCCACTCTCTCTGTAAACTCGGGGACAGCCCGGACGCCCGCCGACTCACAAGGGTGCCCTGGGCCCCCGAGCTGCCCCGATGGCCCTCCTTACCTGCACCTTCTCCGGCACCTCGGGGACGGGGTCCGGGCTGCTCATAAGGTCGCTGAGGCCGGCGTCGGGGTTATGAGGGATGAGCTTGTACTGCCCCCCCTCCCGCTTGAGATCCAAGCCGAAGATGTCGGAGAGCAGGTCGCTCTCCTCCGTCAGCTCATTCAGGTCCGCGAGGTCCTCCGAGGGCAGGGCGGCCTCCAGCGGCTTGCGCTCGCCCTCCTCCCCGTCGCCCCGCACCTCGTCCTGCGTGGGGTCCGGCATGTCGGCCAGGAGCTCGGCCACCCGGATCTTCTTGGCGCCCTCCACCAGGCTGCCCCCCAGGAGCAGGCTGCCCACGATGCGGGAGAAGCCGCGCAGCACGCTGGCCGCCACGTGCAGCAGGCTGGCCAGGGCGCCCCAGTAGGAGGAGAAGAGCGCCGTGACCATGTCCCTCACCGTCATCTTCTTCACCCTCTTCATCTGCTTCTTGAGGCTCTTGAGGCTGAGCACGCGCAGGAGGGCCAGCAGGTTGGACCTGAACGCCAGCAGGGCCGAGCGCACGGTCAGGAGGGAGAAGAAGGCCGTCCCGGGGCTCTGCTCCTCCGGCTTCTCCTTCTCGCTCTCCTCCTTGCTGGCCGAGCGCTCGCTCAGGTCCGACTCGGAGATCTGGGCGGCCAGCTGCATCTCGAAGATGGTGTCCTCGCAGAAGTTGACGAAGAGCTCCATCTTCTCCTTCTCGCCGCCCTCGTTGACCACGTCGAAGATGAACTGGCGCTTGGACTCCTTGACCTGCGGCTTCTCCCACTGCGTGCGGCTGGACTCGCTGATCTCGAAGTACACGCGCTCGATGCGCTTGGCGCTGCCCATGATCTCGATGCGGCCCAGGAAGGGCTGGAAGTAGCGCAGCACGCTCTCCGCCAGCTCCAGGAAGGTCTGCAGCCGCGAGTCGTTGGGCATGTGCTCCGACAGGTTGGTCAGCAGCACGGCCACGTTGAAGCTGATGTCCTTGGCCGGCTCGTGGAAGCGCTTCACGAACTCCTCGTAGTCCAGGGTCTCGTTCTCGTCCGTCTCGGCGCACGACAGCAGGAACTCGGTCTCCGACGGCGTGTAGTGCTTGTGGCTCTCCATGGCTTTGTGGAAGTCCCTCTTGGAGATGACGCCCTTGCCGTCCGGGTCGTACTCCTTGAACGCGTCGGACGACGTCAGGTCCTTCAGCTTCAAGAACATGTCGAAGAACTTGAGGATCATCTCCACGTTGTTGGACGACTCCACGAGCATGTCCACCATCTGCTTGCCGATGGTCCCGTTCACCACGTTACCTGCGGGCGGAGACCGGCGCTGACTCACAGGGGGCACCGCCCGCAGAGAGGGCAACCGCACAGGCCTCCCAGCGCCCATCCTCCAGTGCGTGACCCCCCAGGAGTCGGACACAAACACGCACCACGCCGCACTGACTGATAACCACGGAGGAGGACTGGAACAAAAGCCGGCCTTTCCCCCTCCAACTGGCCATGTTTCAGGATAAAGAAAACGGGCAAACGTCGATATCCTAAAGCCAGAAACTGAAATCCAGCCCCATGTTAACAACAAAAAGGAGCATTCACAAAGCCCTTGAGGGCTGAAAAATCCTTCCTCGTTAGACGACCGTGTTTTCCGGCATATAAGACGACCCCCAACTTTTCCAGTTAAAACATAGAGTTTGGGCTATAAGACTTACCCCTCTTCCAACGCACACCAAATGAAAATTAAAAAAACAACCACATCAGATTTGATTTCAATATGGCAATTTTAATTCAAATGCTTATGACATGCAGGTACTTGGCAGGAAAACGGTCACTTATAAACATAAGGCTGTTTGTCGTCAAACATGTAAACATGAAACAGTGCAAGTGGATTAAACTTTTCCTAATTCGCTCTAAAGCTGAAAGGAAGGATAAGACAATAAATCCGCGGGAGCTGCCATGCTGTTTGTTTTCTAAGCTGTCAACCAAACTGGAACTGATGATGATAGGAGGAAGATAATAAATAACAGAGAGCAAGTGCCAGGCAACTCCCTGGCGAGTTAGCAATGCCCATCATAACTGCAAGCTACGGTATTTTTAACACCCGGTGTATAAGGCAACCCCTGACTTTTGAGAAGATTTCCCTGGGTTAAAAGGTCGTCTTATACGCCGGAAAATACGGTATGTTTCTTTCTGAAACACTAACTTCAGAAAAAAATTATAAAGCCCCCAATAAACTCGGCATCTGTCATATCTGGGGGTTGGTGGAAGTTCCAGCATGCTGATATATTGTTTCTTAGAGTAAAAGCATGAAGGATCGCGATGTGCACAGTGTAAACCTCTAAATGCAAGTGAACACGAAGCCGGGACTACCTTCCAGCATGGACAGCAGCATGACCACCATGTCCTTCTGCAGGTCCATCAGCTCTTTCAGGAGCTCGATCTGGCTGGAATCCTGGAAAGGGTAACAACACATGGCATTGGAGACAGCGGGAGCAAAGGCAGCAGGAACACGTGTGTTCCCCTAGAGGGCGCTGCTTCCCCCATGGCGACCCCTCCCAGCATCACAGGACCCAGGAAGCTGACAGTCTGTGTTTATTGGCTTAGGGCTAATTTCTCTTTGACTTTCATGAAGTTGATTTTCCTGCTAGTGGGTGAAGACCTCTATGGAGGACAGCTCTTCGCGAATCTCTCCCTTCCACAGGGTCTGGCAGAGCTCAAATCCGTGCCCACTTATCTGCAGGGAGGAGGGAGCTTCGGGGAGTGTCATGGAGACGTGGGTTGTAAACGCTCAGCACTGGGGACTAAACTCTTTCGTGTCTCCCTACAGTCAAGTCTTCAGTATTTTTTATTCTCAAATTTGAATGATAGCTCTCGTCTATTCTCAGCTTGCATCAAATTATTTTTAAAAATTTTTTAATCTTCACCCTAGGATAGTGGTCAGCAAACTGTGGCTTAATGAGCTTGCCGGCCACTGGGATAGGGGCTTAATCACAAAGAACAACAGCCTGTCATCATTGGAATGGAGAGCCTAGGTCAGTGGTCGGCAAACTCATTAGACAATAGAGCGGCAACCGCAGCTCGTGAGCCGCATGTGGCTCGAGAGCCGCAGTTTGCCGACCACTGCCCTAGGACATGTTTTTACTGATTCAAGAGAAAGAGGAAAGGGAGCGAAGCATCGATGTGAGAGAGAAATGTTGACCCGCTGCCTCCGATCGGGGATAGAACGAGCAACCTGGGTATGTGCCTTGGTGCACGGCACAGCGCTCCAACCCAACCGAGCACACCGGCCAGGGCGCACGCAATTCTTTCGTTTGAGAGAATGTTTTTAAACGTGGAGTAAAAGACGTGAAAAGAAGCTAAGGGAGGCGATGTTAATACGGGAAAGCTGCTTCGGGCGCAGGTGACTGCTGTCCCCGCCGGCATTTGGGAGGGCGGGAGGCGGCTCCTGTACCTGGGACAGCTTCATCTGCATGTGGGCGAACACGTGGAGGAAGCCCACCACCGCGTCCCAGAGCCGGCTGTGGGCCAGGCTCTGCTGGTTCCCAGTGCACGGGCCCTGCAGGGAGACAGACCAGCAGCATCATTTCCGATAACTTCACTGCCAAAGCCACCCGCACGCCAGCAGGGGCGAAACCAACACATCTCATCGCCAACACGTCGCCTGGAAGAGAGGCCCCAAGATGTAAGCTGTACCGTGACGATAATGCTGTCCTTAGGAGACAGGAACTCACTCACTGTCCTACCACGCCTGTCCCTTGCCACATCCGGGGATGCGGCTGTTATTTTATATTAACCCTCCCCGCCCCCAAGATTATGCTCAGTCTAAGGAAGCAAACTCCCAACCTCTCCCTCCTTTTTGTCCTCAGCACGGGGCCTGTGCCCAGCGGCTCCCCGACACAGAAGCATTGCTAACCCTGCCCATGGAGAAGGAGGAAGGCAAGAGGACAGACTGGCCTCCAAGAAACAGCAAAGTATGGCTGATTGGGGAAAAAAAAACAAATACCCACAATTTTATAAAATCTTTTCACATTTTGCAGGTTAGTACAAAGTTAGCCTAAATAAAACAAATCAATATTTAAGAAAGGTATATTCCTCATGGCATTTGGAATTTTACCTATATCATACATAATTATCAATGCTAATTAGACCAGATAACTTCCAGACAAAGCCACGGTGGTGGGGGCCGAGGCAGAGGTGGTAAGGGACGATGAGGCCAACAGGGGAAGGCAGTTAGGGGCATCAGGCTGGCAGGCAGAGGTGGTTAGGGGCAATCAGGCAGGCAGGCAGGTGAGTGGTTAGGAGCCAGAGGTCCCAGATTGCGAGAGAGGGATGTCCAACTGCTGGTTTAGGTCCAATCCCTGCCTAAACCAGCAGTCGGACATCCCCTGAGGGGTCCCGGATTGGAGAGGGTTCAGGCTGGGCTGAGGGACTCCTCCCCTCCACTGTGCACAAACTTCATGCACTGTGCTTCTAGTATTATATAATCACACACACACACACACACACACACACACACACACACACACGAAGTTGTTAAGCATTAGTCTCTTTTTTTTATAAAGTCTCCATGGCACTTCCTCGCTTTTCCTGGAATGTAGTCAAGTGGTTTAATGCCCTCCTCCCCCTCCTTTAATGCCCGCTGAGAGCTTAGAATATACACCAGGCCCTGGAGAGACCTCAGTCAACACCATGGGCCAGGCCCCCAGGAGTTAAGGGTCCCCCAGCCTGCCAAGGGGTAAAGCCAGTCATTCTCTGTAAATTCGCATCTCCACCTAACCTTGTGATTATCATCGCCGGCTAAGGATCTACAGACGTGGTCCCTCAGCAATGGGGCGGTGACAGGAAAGGGCTTTTATCATATTGCATTTCCCCATGGGATCCCCGGGGTAATCGGTTGGCTCCTTTTTTCCTTCCTTCTCCAAACAGCGGAAGTGGGTAAGCGTTTACCTGGATGTACTCTGTGAGAGTGTTAAAGACTTGTTTTGCTACTTGGATGGCTTTGGAGAAGTTCCGCTGCCCTTGCTCATCGATCACGTCCTTCCCGGAGTAGTACCAATAGAAATCACTGATGGACTCCTGGAAGAGAGGCGGGGGGGGCCGGGGGCGGGGGCGGGAGAGGGACATTATGAAGCCAAGGCTGACCTGTTGGGCTCTGAAATCTCTAACAGGAAATCATTCTCCGTAACAGATTTGGAAGTGCACACGAATAAAATGAGGACAGCTGAAGAGATCAAACCTGAGCTTATGAACTTTAAGTATCTAGGTGGTTTGAAAGCCTCTCTTTCCCATTCCCGAGAATGTTCCAAATATTCTTCCCCTATTCATCTACCAACTGCGAAGGGAGCAGAGCATGGTAGGTCTTTCCAAAATGAAAAGAAAATGTAAGATGCCATCAAAGCGAGAAAACTCAGGCGGGGCCGGGGTGGGGGGGGTGGAGATCCGCCCTGGCAGAAAGCACATAACGAGGAAAGTGGAGCCAGGGTCAGACACAGAGCCGCAGCGGCCGCTCACCCGAAGGCTCGGTCAGAGACGGATCAAAGGCGAAACATGCACCAAGTCCTGACAGGAGATCAAACCCAGCGAGGCACGCAGCCTCCCAGAGGACCCCGCGGGGAATCTCGGCCAAGCAGCCCCCCCCCCGGGGCTGGCCACAGGGTGGGGGGGCCGCGTACCTGCACCCGCAGCAGGTAGTCCACGGTGGAGATGATGATGTTCACGGTGGTGTTGTTGCCGGTCTGAGTCCTCAGGTAATTCTGGAAGTCTGTACCAGATCGAACGATGCTGTTACCTCTCACCCCAAAGGGTACAATGACTTGTTATCTGAATACCTCCTCCCGCAAGTGATGTCTCCAGCAGAATCCTTGTGGCTCGGAGCAGTTTTAATAGGAAGTAATTCACAGTGTCCATAAAAAGTGAGGGATCCCCCCCCCCCCACCAATAAACCCACCTGGGGGTTTCCCAGAACCTCAACATTCCATTTTTGTCTAAGAGGGGGCCAACCCCAAGCTCTGGAGCTCTGGGCATGCGGATGGGCAGGATCTCCATCGCTTAGGAGGCAGTCAATAGATGACTCGTGGTCCCCTGAGCCCAGGACTGTGCTCAGTGACCGGGAGCAGGCGGGGGGAGGAGAGGCCCACCCAGCTCCCGCCCTCCCGGATTCTGGGCCATAAGGAATCAGACCCATAAACAAGGCATGGAGCACAGCACTGTAGGTCAGAGGTCGGCAAACTCATTAGTCAACAGAGCCACATATCAATAGTTACAACGACCGAAATTTCTTTTGAGAGCCCAATTTTTAAAACTTAAATTATATAGATAGGTACAGTGTTGTTAACTTAATCAGGGGACTCCTAAGCTGGCCTTGGCTAAAATCTCAAGGGGCCAACGAGCTGCATGTGGCTCGCGAGCCGCAGTTTGCCAACCACTGGTCTAGGTGATGCTGTGGCACCGTCCCCCGGGCCCCAGGGCCCCAGAGCTCCCTACAGAGATGTCTGTCCCCAGTGTGTCTCTCTCCCCTGGCCACCTGTCTGCTCCACGTCACAACAACCGACTGGAATGGTGAGATGGCTACAAAGGGCTGCCACACAGAACGCGGGCTGGGGCTGGGCGCCCCCTGCAGGGCCGACCCGTCATCACAGCTGACAGGCCTCTGTCGGGACGGGCGGCAAGCACGTGTTTCTGGGCGCCGGCCTCCAGCCTCAGGCCTCACACACCTGAGTTGTGTCCCTCGCAGAGCAGCTGCAGGAAGCGGAAGAGGTCGCAGGTGAACTCGTCGTCCTGAAGAACCTTCTCGCCTGTGGGGAAGTCCAGATGTTATCCCGAGTGAACATGTCCTGTGCCTCCTCCACCTCCTCGATCGGGAGCTCATGAGACCATGCGCTTGGCAGATAGAAAGAAGCCCATTTTCTTTGTCAGAAAAGAGCCCGGGGACCTTGACACCCGGGTTTCTCTCTGTTAAAAGCAGCGGCCTGGGCTTGGCAGCATTGCGGGAGCGACCTGCGGCCTTAAGCTTTCGAGCTCACCTTCCGCTTTGGGATGGACGCGGACAGGAATGAGTCCCGCAGTGATGACCCATGTTCAAGGGACATTTGCTTACGCTGCAGCATGGCGAGCGCACGTGCTTGTGGGGAGGGGAGGCCGGACCTAGGGCTGTCCCTCCACCTCCATTGCCAGCGAAATGTGTC
Organism: Antrozous pallidus; assembly: GCA_027563665.1. Taxonomy (NCBI): domain Eukaryota; kingdom Metazoa; phylum Chordata; class Mammalia; order Chiroptera; family Vespertilionidae; genus Antrozous; species Antrozous pallidus. The sequence continues at coordinate 5,741,411 of CM050529.1, read as the reverse complement.
TTTATCGCAAGTGACTTGGGAAGCAGAAACACAGGGACACGAACAAACCGGAAAACCAGCAGCACACATGGCAAGCGGGTGTTCAAAGCAAAAAGGGTCAGTGAAGAAAACGGTCACCATTACAGTTTAGAAAGAAAAAAATGACAAAAAAGATGTTGTCTGGCAAGTGGATGGACATATTTATTTATTCAAGAAACAGCGCCTTCTCAGCCCCGGGGGGACTTGGGCCGAGAGAGCTGCCATGGTGCACGCACACCTGAGTGACAGTAAGGGGGATGACGAGATGTGGTCCTTCCCGGGCATTCTCAAGAAACCTACAGAGGGTGCTGCCGGGGTTTCATACAGGTGGTTCCCGCGATTCAGCTATTGTACAACGGCCGTTTGGTGATGGGACCTACACACTCAACTGTCAAGCACAAGACAAAACCATGCAGGGAACGGCAGCGGCCTTAGACGGTGTCTCAGGGACTGTCTTTTAAAGCCAGCAAGAAACACGCACTGATTCTCTTCCCCGCTGCGAGAACCAAAACATACAGAGACGGAGAGGTTAGCTTATTCTAAGTTATTTCAGAAAGGCCACGAGGCCACCAATGGCGGGTGGAAGTTTGTTTTTGGTAGCAAGATTGGCTTAACAGAAAAACCAGTGTTTCAAGACTAAGCTATTGGTAACTCCAAACCAGACCACACACACACACACACAGATAAACACAGAGAGGCTTACCAGAACTAAGTTAATTTAAAAATCAAACACAGTATGTATATGTATACACACACACACACACACACACATATATGTGTGTTTGAATGTCACCATTCAAAACCATACCATACACACACACACACACACACACACACACACACACACACACATATATATGGGTGTTTGAATGTCACCATTCAAAACCATACCATACACACACACACACACACACACACACACACACACACACATATATATGGGTGTTTGAATGTCACCATTCAAAACCATACCACACACACACACACACACACACACACACACACATATATGGGTGTTTGAATGTCACCATTCAAAACCATACCACACACACACACACACACACACGTTATATATGTAATATATAAACACATGCTATATGTGTGTGCATGTGAAATCTCTTGTCCAAGGAACAGACCTTTTACATACACTGCAGCCTGTGTCACCTGGTGAGTGTGGCTCAGGGGTTGAACGTCAATTTGTGAACTAGGAGGTCACGGTTCGACTCTTTCCAGACACACGCCCGGTTGCAGGCTTGATCCCCAAAAGGGGATGTGCAGGAGGCAGCCCATCAATGAGTCTCTCTCATCATTAATGTTTGTATCTCTCTCTCCCCCTCCTGTCTTCTCTGAAACCAATTAAATATATATATATATATATATATATATATATATATACACACATATATATATATATTTAAGAGCAAAAAGTAAAAAAAAAATCAAACACAGAAGAATAAAAACAAAAAATATTGGAGATTTCTCTAAGTACTAAAATAAGTGCGCGACAAGTTATTTTTTGCTTTCCCTGCACTATGTGCTCATTTTCTGGTTTATAGATGCATCCATTAATAGAGAGAAAGACTCGAAGATTATGGGAGTAGTTTTTGTGCACATGTAAATTGTGATCAGAGTTATCTAAATAAACATTACTCTTTAATTTCCTTCATCAAAGAATTTGTGCTTTTTGCAAAGATGCCTGGGTCCGGAGAGACAGAGGCTTTCTCCTTTTGAGGGTAATTCTCTAATAGGGGTCTGTTCCTACTCCCCGGGCAGGGGAAGGCCACTGACAGCAGGTAACAGTGAGACTGGATTTGGGTGTGACAGGCATGAGTGACCCATTAGGGGTTTTAAATAAGTCACATAAACATTTTATCCATTTAAAGAAAACCTGTGTGTCTCTGTATTGAAAAGGTAACTGTTAGCTGATTTGTTTCAGGAAAGAATGGGGAACAGGCAACCTTCTACTTTAAGTAATTCACACCTGATCCTTCCTCGTCACCATTCTGACCCACACCTGATCCTTCCTCGTCCCCATTCTGACCCATACCTGATCCTTCCTCGGTCACCATCCCAAGCCCTTCAGCTTTGTTCTGCCGCTCAAAGGCATTCAGGTCGAGGACGCTGCAAAAACAGGGAGAAACACACTCAGAGGACTCAGAAGAGCAAACATCTGGAAACTGTGTATCTTGACGTGTGAAGCAATGCCAACATACACTGCAAACGCACCCCAGTTCAAGGCCCACCAGCCAGCCCCCTTCGTGGTGATGGACGAGTCTCTCTGAGCGTCCACGCTGAAATGACCCCTGTGAAGTCTAATGTGAGGCATCGTGGGCTCCGCTGGGACCACATTATAAAGCTGGCAGACATACTTAAATATAATTATAATAACTGTGTTTTCCCAGGTGGAATAGCTTATTACACTAAGTGTGCTAGGGGCCTTGGTCAAATACTTTCTGATTTTAAACGCTGTAAAACTAGAAAGTAATTATCATAAATTAGTTAGCTGAGGACCATTTGTTTAGGGAAAATGAGAAATGGTCTATAAGCTCCCAAATAAAACTAAGTGGCATTTTCTTTTTTCCTTTAAAAATCATGCGCCACTCATATTCAAGGGATGCAGAAGGCACAGCAGTTCCCCCAGGCCCCTATGGTAAGCACAGGGAGGATTGTTTTAACACATAATTAACATCGAGTAACTTAGCAATTAAAACATTATTAACACTGAACATCAAGATAGAAAATAAGACAGTAACTTCCTGCCCCCCCTTTAAAGAATTTCATCATAAATGTTATTCTGTGTTAATTATTGTCCATAATGTAAACACTTTGAAAGATACCACCTCCGAGTTAGAATAGACACAGCAAGCGGGAGCTCCCCTGCGTGACTGCACGGGGGCTCCCCTGTATGACTGCACCAGGGGCTCCCTTGCATGACTGACTACACGGGGTCTCCCCTGTGTGACTGACTGCACGGGGGCTCCAATACATGACTGCACGGGGGCTCCCCTGTGTGACTGCATGGGGGCTCCAATGCATGACTGCACGGGCTACACGGGGTCTCCCCTGTGTGACTGACTGCACGGGGGCTCCAATACATGACTATACGGGGGCTCCCTTGTGTGACTGACTGCACGGGGGCTCCCCTGTGTGACTGTACGGGGTCTCCCCTGTGTGACTGACTGTACGGGGTCTCCAATGCATGACTACATGGGGTCTCCCCTGTGTGACTGTACGGGGGCTCCAATGCATGACTACACGGGAGCTCCCCTGTGTGACTGCATGGGGGGTCCAATACATGACTACATGGGGGCTCCCCTGTGTGACTGTATGGGGGCTCCAATGCATGACTACACGGGGGCTCCCCTGTGTGACTGCACGGGGGGTCCAATACATGACTACATGGGGGCTCCCCTGTGTGACTGCATGGGGGCTCCAATGCATGACTGCACGGGGTCTCCCCTGTGTGACTGACTGCACGGGGGCTCCAATACATGACTATACGGGGGCTCCCTTGTGTGACTGACTGTACGGGGGCTCCCCTGTGTGACTGTACGGGGTCTCCCCTGTGTGACTGACTGTACGGGGTCTCCAATGCATGACTACATGGGGTCTCCCCTGTGTGACTGTACGGGGGCTCCAATGCATGACTACACGGGGTCTCCCCTGTGTGACTGACTGCACGGGGGCTCCAATACATGACTATACGGGGGCTCCCTTGTGTGACTGACTGCACGGGGGCTCCCCTGTGTGACTGTACGGGGTCTCCCCTGTGTGACTGACTGTACGGGGTCTCCAATGCATGACTACATGGGGTCTCCCCTGTGTGACTGTACGGGGTCTCCAATGCATGACTACATGGGGGCTCCCCTGTGTGACTGTACGGGGGGCTCCAATGCATGACTGCACGGGGGCTCCCCTGTGTGACTGACTGCACGGGGGCTCCCCTGTGTGACTGTCCAGGGGGCTCCAATACATGACTACATGGGTGCTCTCCTGTGTGACTGTACGGGGGCTCCAATACATGACTACACGGGGGCTCCCCTGTGTGACTGTATGGGGGCTCCAATACATGACTACACGGGGGCTCCCCTGTGTGACTGACTGCACGGGGGCTCCCCTGTGTGACTGTACGGGGGCTCCAATACATGACTGCATGGGTGCTCTCCTGTGTGACTATGGGGGCTCCAATACATGACTACACGGGGGCTCCCCTGTGTGACTGTACGAGGGCTCCCCTGTGTGACTGTACGGGGGCTCCAATACATGACTACACGGGGGCTCCCCTGTGTGACTGTATGGGGGCTCCAATACATGACTGCATGGGTGCTCTCCTGTGTGACTGTATGGGGGCTCCAATACATGACTACACGGGGGCTCCCCTGTGTGACTGTACGGGGGCTCCAATACATGACTACACGGGGGCTCCCCTGTGTGACTGTACGGGGGGCTCCAATACATGACTACACGAGGGCTCCCCTGTGTGACTGCATGGGGGGTCCAATACATGACTGCACGGGGGCTCCCCTGTGTGACTGTACGGGGGGCTCCAATACATGACTACACGAGGGCTCCCCTGTGTGACTGTATGGGGGCTCCAATACATGACTACACGGGGGCTCCCCTGTGTGACTGTACGGGGGCTCCAATACATGACTACACGGGGGCTCCCCTGTGTGACTGTACGGGGGGCTCCAATGCATGACTGCACGGGGGCTCCCCTGTGTGACTGACTGCACGGGGGCTCCCCTGTGTGACTGTCCAGGGGGCTCCAATACATGACTACATGGGTGCTCTCCTGTGTGACTGTACGGGGGGCTCCAATGCATGACTGCACGGGGGCCCCCTGTGTGACTGACTGCACGGGGGCTCCCCTGTGTGACTGTCCAGGGGGCTCCAATACATGACTACATGGGTGCTCTCCTGTGTGACTGTACGGGGGCTCCAATACATGACTACACGGGGGCTCCCCTGTGTGACTGTCCAGGGGGCTCCAATACATGACTACATGGGTGCTCTCCTGTGTGACTGTACGGGGGCTCCAATACATGACTACACGGGGGCTCCCCTGTGTGACTGTCCAGGGGGCTCCAATACATGACTGCATGGGGGCTCCCCTGTATGACTGCACCAGGGGCTCCCTTGCATGACTGCATCAGGCCTCACCTGCATGACTGCATCAGGCCCGCGAGGCTCTGGAAGAAACCCACGTCCTTCTTCTCCTTGAGGTAGTCGAGCATTTTCTGCAGCAAACACACAAACCACAGGGCCACTCAATCCAACCCTTGTTTATTGATAAGAAAAAAAAGCAACCAAAACACGCTTTCTCTTCTGTAATGAAGATAAACTATTCAGTGCCCACAGGTATCCTTTGTGGCAACTGGCTGAAGTTACTAAGATTTCAGCCCAAATTATGTCCAACTTTTACACAGAACATAGTTCAAAACCGTGCTGGGAAGTGATCTTTTCTCATTTCTTGGGAGACTAGAATGACCTACAGCTGCAATAATTCCTGGAACGCGACAAACAGGTTACCCAACGAGGGCTCGCTAAGAAGCGACTTTGCCGACTGGGTGGTGTGAACCGCAGCCTGTGGAGACACCATGTCCGAAAGGGAGGCGGTACCCAGACCTCGTCATAACACATTATTAACATCGAGCAGTTAAGCGCCCCGAGAAGATATTTGGAGGCTGGGACAAGGTGACTAGAAGACGAAGACATGTTTACATAGAAAATGAAATGTCGCACACGGGGCAGTGCTTTGAGGATGGCTAAAGGAGACAAGGCGGCCCATGGTGTGAAAAGAGCATCATGGGAGCGGCTGAGACTTACCTGCTGCACTGTGGAGTTCCCACCATTGAGGATAGCAATTCCGAGTTTCAAAGTAGCAGCCACCATCGGGCCAGTTTCACCTTAAAAATATAAAAACAGTTCCTTACACCATTTCCCCTGCTACATCTTTGTATCCTACCCCAGAATGTGCACTTTTAAAATTCTTACCACCTCTATAGATCTCTATCATGGTGAAGAGGGCCGGACTGACTTATGTACCAGAAATATTTTAAAGTGATAATGCACATTTTGCCATCAATGTTTTTTACAAAATTCTGTTGTCATACAGACAAAACTGAAACTATATGAGGACGAAAAAATAGTATAAAAATAACTGATTTTGAAATCCACAGACAACAAGGTGGTGAATGCCTAGGGCAGGGTGGGAACCAGGTGGGGGGTGGCAAGGGGCAAAAGGAGGGGATACCTATAATACCCTCAACAATAAAAATCTAAAAAATTAACAAATAAAGGACTCACTTTAAAGGTCTCCATTTGTATCAAGAGTCTGCACACTATGGCCCGAGGGGCAGCCAGCTCGTCCCATTTTTGTAAATAAAGTTTTATTGAAACACAGCTACGCCATTCGCTACGTATTGTCACTGGGTGCTCTCCTGCTGCCACAAACACTTCCCTGGCCTTTCACAGGAGACGTTCCCCCACCCAAGTCACCTGAGAAGCTCCCTAGAGTTGTGTCACATCAACATTTCCAAAACACCTTGAGCAGAAATAAAACATCTTTAAATTCGACTCAGAAACAGAGTCACGAGGGCTCAGCTCGCATTTGTTATCGCTGACCTGGTTGTGACCCAGAGAAGCAGGCCTGAGTGCGTGGGTGAGTGGACCTGAGGGAGCTGGGGCAGGAGGAGAAGCAGGAGGAGGAGATGCAGGAGGAGGAGATGCAGCAGGAGGAGGTGCAAGAAGAGGAAGTGTAGGAGGATGAGGTACAGGAGGAGGAGATGCAGCAGGAAGAGAGCAGGAGGATGAGATGCGGGTGGAGGAGGAGATGTAGGAGCAGGAGGAGATGCAGGAGCAGGAGGAAGAGATGCAGAATAAGGAGATGCAAGAAGAGGAGATGGAGGAGGAGGAGGAGAGGCGGGAGGAGGAGAGGCGGGAAGAGGAGGTACAGGAAGAGGAGAGGCAGGAGGAGGAGAGGTGGGAGGAGGAGAGGCGGGAAGAGGAGGTACAGGAAGAGGAGAGGCAGGAGGAGGAGAGGTGGGAGGAGGAGAGGTGGGAGGAGGAGATGCGGGAGGAGGAGAGGCGGGAGGAGGAGATGTAGGAGGAGGAGAGGTGGGAGGAGGAGATGCGGGAGGAGGAGATGTAGGAGGAGAAGATGTAGGAGGAGGAGAGGTGGGAGGAGGAGAGGCGGGAGGAGGAGATGCGGGAGGAGGAGAGGCGGGAGGAGAAGATGTAGGAGGAGGAGAGGCGGGAGGAGGAAAGACATGAGGAGGAGATGCGGGAGGAGGAGATGTAGGAGGAGGAGATGTAGGAGGAGGAGGAGAGGCGGGAGGAGGAAAGACAGGAGGAGAGGCGGGAGGAGGAGATGTAGGAGGAGGAGATGCGGGAGGAGGAGATGTAGGAGGAGGAGAGGTGGGAGGAGGAGAGGCGGGAGGAGGAGAGGCAGGAGGAGGAGAGGTAGGAGGAGGAGATGTAGGAGGAGGAGGAGAGGCGGGAGGAGGAGATGCGGGAGGAGGAGATGCGGGAGGAGGAGATGCGGGAGGAGGAGATGTAGGAGGAGGAGATGTAGGAGGAGGAGGAGAGGCGGGAGGAGGAAAGACAGGAGGAGGAGAGGCGGGAGGAGGAGATGTAGGAGGAGGAGATGCGGGAGGAGGAGATGCGGGAGGAGGAGATGTAGGAGGAGGAGAGGTGGGAGGAGGAGAGGCGGGAGGAGGAGAGGCAGGAGGAGGAGAGGCGGGAGGAGGAGATGTAGGAGGAGGAGATGTAGGAGGAGGAGGAGAGGCGGGAGGAGGAAAGACAGGAGGAGGAGAGGCGGGAGGAGGAGATGTAGGAGGAGGAGATGCGGGAGGAGGAGATGCGGGAGGAGGAGATGTAGGAGGAGGAGAGGTGGGAGGAGGAGAGGCGGGAGGAGGAGAGGCAGGAGGAGGAGATGTAGGAGGAGGAGAGGCGGGAGGAGGAGATGTAGGAGGAGGAGATGTAGGAGGAGGAGAGGCGGGAGGAGGAGAGGCGGGAGGAGGAGATGCGGGAGGAGGAGATGTAGGAGGAGGAGAGGTAGGAGGAGGAGATGCGGGAGGAGGAGAGGCAGGAGGAGGAGATGTAGGAGGAGGAGAGGCGGGAGGAGGAGATGTAGGAGGAGGAGATGTAGGAGGAGGAGAGGCGGGAGGAGGAGAGGCGGGAGGAGGAGATGCGGGAGGAGGAGATGTAGGAGGAGGAGAGGCGGGCAGCGGGTGGAGGGCCTCACCTTTGCTGGCGCTGATGGTCTGCAGCACCATCTCAGCGGCGCCGCGCTCATGCAGCCGGGCTTGCTGGTACAGAAGCTTCTGCTTCTCCATTTCTTTCTCCTGAACACAAACCCCAACCGGTTATGCTGTGGCGACCGGTCGGCAGGCAGCTTTCCAGTCACCACATTTCAGTCATCTCCACGTACGGGCTCTATGACAACATTACGGACCATTTCCACACCGACATGGTTATCAGACACAGGTTCACATAGCCAACTCTCGGTTTTATGTCAACTAGGTTCATCAGGCTAGAGTTGCTCAATTTTAATGATTTGATCAGTCCAAAGCCCGTCCCACAGTTTGTGAAGTAGCTGTACTTCATCATTGAATCGTGCACTTTCTGAATCGTGCACTTGTGCGTACGTTTCCCCGTTTTGAATAATCTCCGTTTCATGCCCAGAACTTGATACTGCTCAGCAAAAGGCTCGAGTGCAAGATACCACTGAATGACAGAGAAACGCTGACTGAGATGAGTTGGGAGTTTAACCGAAATCGAAAGTTGATATGGATCAAGAGTAGGCTTTGCCTAAGTAGGGACTTAAGAGACATCTCCCCGGGGGGCCCCCCCCAAGAATAAAGCCGTGTGCCTTTATATTTGGTATTCTCTGGCGGCAACAAACAATGCTGCATGGTGCTGCTGGGGCGATAATGGCTGGAGTTGGCTCAGTTCCACGCAAACCACCACTGAAAACATAAAGAAGGGAATAAGGAGAAAATATAAAGGCACAAGCCAAGTCCGGACTGAAGGGTCCATTCACTGGAGCGGCCCAGTCGCTGGGGAACTGAGGCGGCTAAGCAGTACAAGTTGCGGAGTGGACGTTGCATAGAGCCCTGTGACAGCGAGCCCACCGATGGCGCGGGAGGGAAGCTCAGTCAACGGGACATGACGCGCTCGACCAGCGTCATGTCCATCCACACAACGGCCAGCGCAGAGGTGACCGCGGAGCAAGAGCCGCAGCAGAGGGACCGCTTTGCTGCCATAAACTTTCCATCCAAAGTACGGCGTAGACGCTGGGCGATGGAAGAGGTTTAAAAAATGAAGGCTTGCTGGTTACGGAATATGAGAAAGGAAGGCAACTGAAAGGAGCGGGGTGGGGGAAGAAATGGGCTCAAATAAATGATCGAAAGAAGCCTTGAAACCAAACGCAACCAACACAGACATCAAGCTGTTACCAGAGAGTGCTCGCCGATGCTGGCAAAATTGGCTCTTAAATCTTTGATAATATCGTGCTGCGAAAACAAAATCGATCAGGGTTTGTTTTGTTTTGTTTTGTTTTTTCTCCACATTATCGTTAGAGCTCCTGCGGTTGAATGTTTATCTTTTATTTATTTATTTTTTCTTAAATTATGTGATGGGCCTAAATGGAAGCGAAGAAAAGAAAAAAGAAAAAAAAAGAAACAGGCAGCTTTGCTTGGTGGTAGCCATGCCGACATCTAAAAGGTTTGCCTTCATGTTTAAACCTCTTCCTGTGAAGTCAAAGAACAGAACAGAAACAAGCCACACAGACACACAAACCGTATCGTCATACAACACAGCTTTAGAAACACTGAAAGAACCCCATCCCCCGCCCTCCCCCCATCTGCTCTCCAGGGGTGCTGAAAGAGGAAGCAACATATTTGATTTGATTCTTCCTTTTAGACCCAACAATCCTTCCTGCCCTGCTGTGCCCAGGGTTAGTAACTCCTTTTGTGGGCGTTTCCATATGACAGAGGTAAGAAATTAGTGGCACAGGAACTGCCCCAGCGTTTCCACCAACGACAGAGGCAAGGGAGTCAGGAAGACTGGTTCTTTCTGGACCCACAGGACACAGACAGACAATCCTCAGGACACCCGGACAAAAGGACAGCACCCCATATATTCTTGAGGGGAAAACAATAACCTGTCCCCCAAGTAAGTAGAGCAGCTCAAAGTTCTGCCAGAACAATTTGTTACAGTACACCCTAAGATCCCAGAATCCTTTGCAGTAACTAAAGTCACGTGGATGGGTGTTAGGAGGATCAGGAAATAAGACAATGGCAAGTTGTCTTCTTTGAAAAATAACCCCCCTGGGCAAAGGTCACCCTCGCCTTTCCTCCATAGCATCTGAATTGCTACAATAATGACTTCGGAAATGATGGGGACACTCATCTGAAGTGTCCCATCGAGTGGAAAAAGATGAAGTGATCAGAGGCAGGAAGGGCCGAGCCTCACACGGAGGGTCAGGGCACCCGAGTTCCTGCCGGGGGGAGAGTTGGGCTCTCTTCTCACAAGACTTTCAACACCTTTCAGGTCCCTGACCGGGCTTCTCAGCTGTCATTTAATCTCGTCCCCGGAAATTCTGGCCCAACATAAAAAAATGAAACCTTCACAGCTAGACCAGAAGTTTTCAGACAATGAAATGATGATGCATTCGGTAGGGGAAAAAAATACTTTCTTTTCAGATTTACTGCAGACCTGTTTGTGGGGTTTTAAAAAATATATGTGCTTTTATTGATTTTTAGCTAGAGAGGGAGAGAGAGAGAGAGAAACATCGATGGGAGAGAAGCATCGATCGCCTGCCTCCGGCATGCCCCCACTGGGGATGGAGCTCCCCACAGCCCGAGCCTGCGCCCTAACAGGGAATTGAACAGGGGACCTCTTGGTTTAAGGGACGAAGCTCATCCCCTGAGCAACACTGGCCTGGGACAGGCCTGCTTTTTAAAGCAAATTGAAGACAGACCATTTTAACACTATCTCCCCTCAGGGAAACTGCACTTTCAAGTGCCTTCTTAAAGGTAGCCCTGCCTGAGCCCAGATTCCCTTTTACAACTGCCCCAGGGTCTTAAATTAACATCATTCCTCCAGCCTGCTGTTTAGTCTTTTCAATGACTCCAAGGTTACAAAGAAAGGGCGGGAGGGAGAGTGGGGGGGAGAAGAAGAGCAGCCCCACAACTGGAATGTTCCCTTAGGCCAGTGGTCGCAGGTGGCTCTCCGCTCTGTTGACTAATGAGTTTGCCGACCACTGGACTAGACTAACTGTTACCATGTAGTCGGAAGCTGTGAGGATTAGGCAGCTGTGGCATACTGTGTGCAAAGAGGTCAAGGGTAGCATCTGACAGTGGTCGGCAAACTCGTTAGTCAACACAGCAGCAAACCTCCTACCACTGCCTTAGGCAAACAGTTCCATTGCCAAGAGTAGTAAGGAGGAGGGACGGACCAGATGAGATGCTCGCCCTCCTTCCCAGGAGCACCCACGAGGGCGCACACTGTCTCTCTGAGCAGCCATGGCAGCCCAGGTGCCCGGCCTGGGGTCTCTTCCTCTCACTCACACTTCCTGGGATTGCGACATCCCTGCCCCAATAAAGTGCTGCCACATAATCTCTCTGCTCTGTTTCCTAGGGAACCTGGGCTCCACCAGGAGGGCTTTCCCTGGGATTAACAGTTTCATTCCAGAAAAGCGCAGCTGGCAGATAGCAGCCACAGGCATGAGTGTGCCAGAGACACCGGCCATCAAACCCCCCCACCCTCCGCTGCCCCGAGCTTCTGCAGTGGGAACTAAACATTACACATCCTCTTAAGAAAAGAAATAACTTGTTCAGTATTTTATATATCCAGCTACAGCTTCAATTTTTTATGTTTAGGGTTATCTTGTTGTAAGGTTCGGGAAGCCTTCTAATTCAGATTGCTGTGTCCCAATGAAAAGAAAGGAAGTAAACCCATTCAAAGGCCAATTTATGTAGCTATTAGAAAGGGTACATCTTATAGCCAGTTCATTCTTAGGGAATTTACCCCCCCCCCAAAAAAAATGGATTCTATTCAAAATGAGGTTGTTGGAGACCAGATAGAAATGCTGTCATCGCTGGTCAAGGGCCAATTTATGTAGCTATTAGAAAGGGTACATCTTATAGCCAGTTCATTCTTAGGGAATTTACCCCCCCCCCCCCAAAAAAAATGGATTCTATTGAAAATGAGGTCGTTGGAGGCCAGATAGAAATGCTGTCATCGCTGGGCGGAGCCGCAGCATGTGCATCTCGACACAAAACGGTGCACAGGCTGGAACCCGAGCAGGAGCTGGGGCGGGAATGCTGGCCACCCAGCGGCCCCCGAGCTGGTCTCTCCCCTTCCTCCCTGAACGCCAGCTGCGCCGCAGACACACTGACTGTTCCAGAGACAGGAAACCTCTCTGATCAGTACTGTGGAGTAAGGGGATCTCGGGGCCCCATCAGAAAACCCATCGCGCACGAGAAGTCGGGCATCTGCCAAAGGATGTGCAAGCTGCCTAGTATTCGAGAGAAATGTTCCCGAAAGCAAGGGGATGCTCCATCCCGCCAGCTTTGGCAGTGAAGGGCTCCGCTGTCATTAATGCAGGCGCTTCGGTAAGCACTGTATCTATCTTATGGTACCTCACCGTGACACTAACACCCTTCCACTGCATCGTCGTTTCACTTCACTCCCTCCGATCTTGGAGAATGAAGGAGAAGAAGGAACCATCCAAATAATGTTCTGTATGTTTTACAAAATTGTAGTTAAAATGTGGTCCACTCTGGATGATCTAGAGAGCAAATCCCAACATGCTGAGAAATATGAAGTCACTCGACTTGAAACATTATTATTTATCGTTATTATTATTATTTGCTGTGGTTTATAAAAAAAGATTCCAACCTAAATATAGCCTCCAACTGCAGCAATGAGCATTTCTTCCCTTGTCATTAATTCTGACCTCTTTGTAAGATGTGTCATTTTTAGTTTTAATATGGAAGGGGACTCAAATCTAAAAATGGTCACATACAATAATGAACTAAATATGCAATCAATTGTTAAATATGGAGGGCAACTATTCTAGAAGGAGCAGGGCAGTCAACTGTCAAGTTCAATGGGGCCAGTTTAATGGGATCCTGGGAGTAACATGGACATGAGACTGAAGATGAGTCTGCAAATCCTTGCATGCTGGCCCCCATCCTGTTTTCCATGTTTCTTGGGCTTTACTTTATTCCTCCAGGAACCTTCCCTTATAATGCCCAATTTTTTATATCTCAGGTTACGTTTGTGTTTCTAGATCAAAGGGTTTCCTCGTAGTAAATTTTATGAGCACTTAGCTATTTAAAATGGTAAGAGGTAGAAATAATTATCAAGTTCTTCCCTAGAATGAAATGCTGAAATCAACGTTAAAACTGTGGGCTGTGGCCTCTAATTACTAATGGAAGGTATCACTGGCGCAACGGAAAAAGGCTCATTTCCAATGTCACCAGGAGTGCCACTTGTCACGTCTGTTTTTACGTGACGGGACTGGCGTAAAAAGCATCCAGAGGCTGGGCTCCTGCGTCCCAGCACGTGGGCAGCTCGAAGGCACCACGTGACACACAATCACGAGCGACTGAAATTGCAAGAAGGATAAACCAAAGAAGGGAGGGACACGGACGAGGCCAATTGCACTGGAGCTAAAAACACGTCGAGGGCTGCAAGGCCTTCCGTTGGTACAGAAGAATCTGAGACGGAGGGTCTAACGAAAAGGTCAACGTCACAGAAACCGAAAACTCAGACCCAGACACGTACACGCACATGTACAGTTACCTTGCTGCGCTGGGATCCCGTGACCTTAGGAAGGGTGAGGACAGAAGGCAAAAGAGCAATAAACAACTGCTCCGGGACGGCTGGAGAGCACACGCAGCCACACTTGCAGAACACGTCACTTGCCGCTCACAACCCACTCAGTCTCTCGGCAATAAAGATGGAGATGAGGACAGAACACACGCACACACACGTAAGGCAGGACTACAGCGCCGTAACGGAAATGAACCTCGGCGTTTCCGCAGCCAGCCACGGGCCTAGGCCATTCACAGATCAGCTTGTCTCTGGACTTCCTACACATGGACTTGCACACAGCGCAGATCTCATGTCACCTGTTCCTGAGAGAAGGACTGTGGCCGGTCCTCACCTCACCTACACCTCCCGGGGAGGGGCGGGGGGTGTCCCCCTGAACTAAAGACTCGCTGCTGGGTCCTAATGCCCTCTAGACCTCCAGCTCAGACGTGGAAATCAAGAGGGAAATGAAAAAGATCTAATCTACTTCCTTGCACTCAGCATTGTTTGGAAAATTCTAAAGACAAGCAAGCAAGCAAACAAAAACAAGAAATAAGGAGACTGGTGGTGAACAACGCCTACTTTTTCTCATCAAAAGCAAAGTATAGTCTAAGCGAAGGGGGGCGGGGGACATACTGGTAAGATTTCTCTCCCTTCTGGCTGGTTAACACTGAGCGGTATCTCGGATGATGGGGATATTGAAGAGCTGAGAGGTTTGAGAACATAACCATATAAGCTAGAAGGTGGCCCTAGGGACCCGCCCTCCTGCCTCATGCAAGCCAGCGGCGCCGTGAGCCCCCTATGTGCAAGGATGAGTGACTGACTGGGCACCAGGCACAGGAGGTCGGACCTCCGACTTCAATTCCAAAAAAGGTCATTCCACGGCTTCAGTTAACACGTTTCGTACCGCTCACGAGTTTTCTCGTGTTTCGCGTGCCATCTGTTTAGGACTGCTCACGAGTTTTCTCGTGTTTCGCGCGCCATCTGCTTAGGACCGCTCACGAGTTTTCTCGTGTTTCGCGCATCGTCCGTGGCGGACCTTAGATGTCCACACGCTGTCTTGTCCGCATCGAATGACGCGATCTCATTGGAAAAACAACACCTAAAGTGCATTATGATCTGTAGTTACGATGATTTAAAGAACGTGCAGTTTGCCCAAAAACGTGCGGTCCCTTATGTATTTCTCAGAGATGTCTATGCGGTACGCAGCGTGTTAAGGACTCGAAGTCGTGCCGCTCAGCGGTAAGTACCCTCCACGCGTGTCCGTGGGACATTTTAGATCGCGGCCTCTGCAGGGAGGAAGTCCCCTCACCTCGGGGCCTCAGCGGCACTCATTCTGAACACACGGGGGCGTCTGACCGGTCGGCCGCTCTGCGTCCCCTGGAGCGAGGGCAGCGGGTGGGAGCACTCAGACTGCCCCCCCCCCCCCCCCCCCCGGCTTCCGGCATGCGGCCCCTTGACACAACCAGCTGCGGCAAGCCATGGAGCACGAAACATGAATGTCAGTTATGAGCTATGAGACAATGCTCCCGCGTGGGAAAAGCCAGGTCTAGAAAGATCCATCTTACTTCAAAACTCTTCACCTCTTCTTCACTGTCATCATCGTCTTCATCGTGGCAGCTCTGCAGCACAGGGGAGTGGAGAGAGGTCGACGGGGTCAGAGAGGGTCGCGGCACAAAGGACAAGAAGAATTTAGCACAGAATACGAAACCATTTGCGTGAATTTGTCACCGACATTGTTTGACGATGTGCAATATCGGTACCAGCGCCTTACATGACATCATCAATGAGTTCATGCCCTAAAAGGACATGTTACTGTGCTTTTACAAAATTAAAATATCAACAGTTCCATGGAGGTGATTATGAGGCAAATGACACACTCCACAAACTGCTTGTTCGTGTGTCTGCCTTGTTCTAACCCAAAGCGCACGCATCCCGTCTCTCTGGTGCTGCCGCCAGCACCATGCACTGGCGCAGGTGCCGCGCAGGAACCTGCCACAGCCACGCATTCAAACGAAGCGAGAGCTGTGCCCATTAATTAAAGTAAATCTTGTCATCGCTTACTAAGTTCATTTTTTTATTGCACTGTGTCCGAAGGAGAAAAGTGAAAATGTAACTGCTAATACTTTTACTAAAAAACTAGTGGCCCGGTGCATGAAATTCGTGCATGTGTGTGTGGTGGGGGGGAGGTCTCTCAGCCCAGCCTGCATCCTCTCCAATCTGAGACCCCTGTGGGATCTGCCCTAAACTGTCAGTAGGACAATCCCCTCATAATTCGGGACTCCTGGCTCCTAACCGCTCACTTGCCTGACTGCTTGATCACCCCTAAACACTCTGCCTGCTGGCCCAATTGTCCCAAGTGGTCCCCTCTGCTGGCCTGCTCGGCCCAACTGCCTCTCCCTACCAGCCTGATCACCCTCAACTGCCCTCCCTGCCTGGCCTGATCACCCCCAACTGCCCTCCCTGCCTGGCCTGATCATCCCAACTGCCTTCCCCTCCTGGCCCGATTACCCCCAACTGCCCTCCCCTCCTGGCCTGATCACCCCCAACTGCCCTCCCCTCCTGGCCCGATCACCCCTAACTGCCCTCCCCTCCTGGCCCGATCACCCCTAACTGCCCTCCCCTCCTGGCCCGATCACCCCCAACTGCCTTCCCCTCCTGGCCCGATCACCCCTAAACGCCTCTGCCTCGGCCCCACCACCATGGCTTTGTCTGGAAAGACTTTTGGAATGTCTCATGGGCGAATTAGCATATTGCCCTTTTATTAATATAGATGATGAAACACTGTACTTTTTGAGTTATTCTCCCAGAAATGAGATGGGAGCTGTGCTAATCCAGGCACCGTTTTAACTAATCCCCGCGCTGGAGTTCTGTCGGAGGGAGAGTGGTGTGGTTGGCAGCAGACTCCAGGACGCAGGCGCCTGGCTCCCATCCTGCTGTCCCCGGCGTCTGCTGCTTAGTCCAGGGCTAGTTCCTTCACCTCTCCAGCCTAGTGTCCTCCCATTTAAGGTGGCATTCAGAAAAGAAGACCCAAGTCTGCAGCAGATCATGCGAATTAATATATGTAAACTGTTTGCCACTTAAGAGCAAGTGTCTGAAAAACAATACGCTTTTCATAAATCTGAACAGCTATTGTCATTGTGGTCACATGAATTGGGAGAATCATGTGACCAAGACCTCTGGCAGGAAGAAACCTACAGTTCTTCAAAGTGGATTATTCCAACCCTCCTAGGGATTTCTTATGGCTGATGAGCACTCGGTGTATCAGGGAAGCGCATGGAGGCACGTGGTTAATTATAAGTTACAAATAAGAAAAATACTTTTAATTCCATGATTGTGAATCTCATAGTGCGCTGAGTCTAGAAGTGAAGCCGGAGTGGAAGGGAAGGCACAAATGTAGTCCTCCCGTCCCTCAATGACAGCTTCTAAAAGGTCTGTCACATTCATTCATGCCTTCATTCGTTCAACCACGTGCAAAAGCAAACAGATACGAATTTTACAGCTTAAAAACATGTCAGCGTAACTGACGACTGTGCTCCACAACCTGCTCCTCCCGCACTAAACTCTCGGGCGTCTTGTCATCGTTTTAGAGGTGTAAATGGTGTCTTCCCCATCAGATAGTCAGACGGTCAGACGGTCAGACAGTCAGACGGTCAGACAGTCAGACGGTAAACTCCAAGAAGGCATGCCTCGGTGCCTTTCTTTCTCATTCACCTTGTTCTCTCCAATCCCCGGATGCCCAGGGAATAGGGGTTGAATGAGTGGATGCACCCCATAAATCAAAGTTAAAGGGGAAACAGTGACACCAGTCAAGGAAGTCAGAACAAAGATTCGTGGAACAAGTGGAAAGTTGAGATGATGCTCCTTAGCTTTCTAAGGTGTAACAGGATGTTATTTTAATCCCTT
>CM050529.1:5568660-5718660 GCA_027563665.1 Antrozous pallidus | reverse complement strand
GACCACAGTCTGCTGAGGGCGCCCAACAAAGAAAGTCAAGGTCAATGATTAGACACAAGAGCCAATACATCTCTTGTATTCTTCTCTTGCACTGTC
Source organism: Antrozous pallidus (assembly GCA_027563665.1). Lineage (NCBI taxonomy): Eukaryota > Metazoa > Chordata > Mammalia > Chiroptera > Vespertilionidae > Antrozous > Antrozous pallidus. The sequence continues at coordinate 5,718,564 of CM050529.1, read as the reverse complement.
GGACTCATATTAAGGTAGATGGTAGAACCCATCACTTATTAGGGAAAATTAATTTTTTAAATATTTTATTGATTTTTTTTTTTTTTTTTTTTTACCGAGAAGGATAGAGTGTTAGAAACATCGATGAGCGAGAAACACTGATCGGCTGCCTCCTGCACGCCCCCTACTGGGGATGTGCCTGCAACCTGGGCACGTGCCCTTGACCAGAATCGAACCTGGGACCCTTCAGTCCGCAAGCCGACGCTCTATCCTTGAGCCACCCCGGCCAGGGTGGGAAAATTAATTTTATTCTGTTATAAATGCGAGTCCCGGGTGGGTAGCTTAGTTGGTGAGAGAGTTGTCCTTCCTGTACACCAAAATGAACGCAGGGTCAGTTCCCAGTGAGGACGCACACCTGGGTTCGATCCCTCATTGGGGCGCTCCAGGAAGGGATGGATGTTTCTTACACTCATCAATGTTTCTATCTCTCCCCCACCCCCCCTTCCTCTCTTTCTAAAATAAACAAGCACGTCCGTGGGTGAGGGCTGAGAAAGCGCGGGCACCAGGGAAGGGTTCTGACCTCGGCAGGTTGTAGAGGGGTGCCATGCGGAAACAGGCCACCACCGCCCGCTTCCGCTGCTTAGAGAGCAGCTTGTGCCACACGGCCTTCTTCGACCTCTGCGGGTGCTCCACCTGGAGGGGGACACAGGCGTGAGCCGCGGAACCTCAACGCGTGGATGGCCAGCCACGCCTTGTAGCGAAAAATCACTCACAACTTAAATCCCCCCAAACACCTTCAATGTATGGAAAAGCCCACGTCCTAACTTTGAAATAGTTTCAAATGTTATATATATATATATATATATTATATTTATCAGCGAAAATAAAATATTTTCCCAATAGTGTGTACGTTAGAAGCCACGTCATCTCTAAAGTCAAAGGAATATAACACCGTTCTCTCAACTACCAGTTTGTAGCCTTCCAGAATTTGGGTATGGTTCGAGAACGTGTTTTCTGGCTGCACAAAAAGCGAACCCACTTTTACGGATGGATCCGTTTTCCCATTTGTTCAGCAAGCTTCCCATTTGCGTCGTAAGCACTATAGCAGCGAGCACAGCGGCAGTCAAGGGAAATGCTAATGAAAAGCCTGTTGTCCATCAACGTTAACAGGATGGAAAGGAGATGACCCGGCTTCAGGGACACATTACTGGGAGTAACTAAAAAGCTTTCATTTTGCAAAAAAAAAAAAGTTAAAATATATATTTTGTTAGCTAGGGACAAATGAGAATTTGAAAGCTGTCGCAAATGATGCAAGTGAGTTATTTATTTAGCTAACGGTGTTTGGAACTCTTGAGAAAAAGAGATTAATCGTTAAGTATTAGAAAAGTCCCAACATGGAATTCTAAATTAATCAGTAATCTCTAGGCAAGGGAACAACACTGTACTTCCCATACTGTAACATCTCCAACGCATACATGTAGATTTCTGGAAGAAATAAAAATGTTATGTTAGCTAAAAAAAAATAAATAAATAAAAAATAAAGCTAAGTTTACTCTCCTCTGCAGTAAACGGTCGAAAGATGAATGTGCTAATGCTTCGAGCAAACGTTAAGGATGTCTGGGCGACAGTGGTTTAGAAAAGTTAACAAAGCAACTTCTGTAACTGAGCTTGTTTCTAGGATCCTCCTGCCTCTAGACCAGTGGTCGGCAAACTCATCCGTCCACAGAGCCACATATCAACAGGACAACGATTGAAATTTCTTTGGAGAGCCACATTTTTTAAACTTAAACTTCTTCTAACGCCACTTCTTCAACACAGACTCGCCCAGGCCGTGGTGTTTTATGGAAGAGCCACACTCAAGGGGCCAGAGAGCCACATGTGGCTCTCGAGCCGCAGTTTGCCAAACGAGGCTCTAGAGGATCAATGAACACCTTCTGACAACGACCCACTTGCATTTTCTTTTTTTTTCTTTTTTCAACATATTTTATTGATTTTTTACAGAGCGGAAGGGAGAGGGATAGAAAGCCAGAAACATCGATGAGAGGGAAACATCAACCAGCTGCCTCCTGCACACCCCCTACCGGGGATGTGCCCGCAACCAAGGCACATGCCCTTGACCGGAATCAAACCCGGGACCTCTCAGTCCGCAGGCCGACGCTCTATCCACTGAGCCAAACCGGTTTCGGCGACCCACTTGCATTTTCTTCTCAAGGACCTTGTGAAGGGAGACGAAACGGCCGAGATCTGACCTTGCCGGTGAAAACAGACGCCAGGGCACAGCTGTTCAACCGGACCCAACACATTTCCATGGCAATCCCACTCTGAGGTCCCAGACTGCACACGGAGCTCTCAATGAGACCATGGAGATGGGTGACAGTCAACAAAGGTGAAGAAAGGCCGGGATGCCGAAGAGCCAGTGAAGGTGGCGGAGAGGCCTCCACGCTCAGCAAGCTTCCCATTTGTGCAGCATTTCTTACACAGCAGAGACCTTAAATAGCGAGTTTCCCCATAAACCCAGGAAGCACGTACCAGCAGGGTCTGTCGTCCAAAGACAGAGCCACACCTGGCCCTCCTGACCAGCTGGCTGGAGTCTGAGCATTAGGAAATTCGGAGAGACAGCTCCCCGTCACGAGAAAAATTACAGGAAGTACCATAGAAAGCACACACTGGCAAAGGTCACTGGTACCGAGACAAATCAAACGAGTGCTTCCTGGGCACCCACCGTGCCAGCACTGAGCTCGGCAAACTCAGTCACAAGTTAACATTGGAATGCAGGGATCAAAGGCGCGATCCACTCGGGGTCCTTCCACGTCTTCCTCCCCCTTGATAACTGATGATTTCTTTTTTACTCCTATCCATAGCGTGTGAATAACCCTTGGCCTTAACTAAAATCTGACTCCCTCACCTTTTCCTAGGTAACTCCTATTCTCAAACATTCATACGGGGCCCAAACCGGTTTGGCTCAGTGGATAGAGCGTCGGCCTGCGGACGGAAAGGTCCCGGGTTCGATTCCGGTCAAGGGCATGGACCTTAGTTGCGGGCACATCCCCAGTAGGGGGTGTGCAAGAGGCAGCTGATCGATGTTTCTCTCTCATCATTGTTTCTGACTTTCTATCCCTCTCCCTTCCTCACTGTAAAAAAATCAATAAAATATATATATAGATTTTAAAAACCCCAAAAGACAAACATTCATATAGGAATCATCCACTCGATTAGGCCTGGGACCTTCTATTCCCTGCTCAGCACATTGTGCACCCCAGCACAGCTCTCTCCTCACACATGCATCACTGATGTGGCCACATCCTCTAGCAGAGCTTGAGTGACTGGAGTAGAGGGACCGAGTTCAGTCCTGTGCCTGCTGAATGCAAAGCTGCCATGAGGCAGTGCCCTAAAATGGGGGCAGCCCTAACCCTGACTTCGGTGTGGCCCTTTCCCGGATATGGGGCTGTTTCCCAGAAATGGGGGAGGTGCCCTCGAATGAGGCGATGCCCTCAAGAAACGCTCGTGGAATGAATGGCCGCTCAGTGAAATCAATCTTACTGCCGCACAAATGTCAGCGTTCGTTAGGACTGGATATACTTATGAAAATATCTGCATAGAGGGCACCCACAGATTCCAATAAGCTCCATTTATTGCATCTAAAATTCATTCAAGCAAATCCAGATGTGCACGTGAAAATCAGTAAGAATTAAAAACTTACGGCAGCGACGCCAGAAATGGTCCCCCAGCAGCCATTTAATGAGCGTGTAACAATCTACTTAAATATATGCATCATTCTGGAAATACAACTCTGACTTTATATAGCACTTCAGATATTATCACCCAAATCTTGTCATCTGCTGATGGATGACAACTTGTATTTATTTAACGTTTCATGGAAATATTATGGAAATAGGGACATGTTAAATTTCCTATATCCTATTCTATCACATTACAGTGTATTACTCATATCATGGTGTTACAGATATGAAGAAGCACGTCCGTAGCCATATGGTGTGAGTAGCTAGCTTCATCTCATCCTAGTGGTGAAGCCTGAGGCAGTGGTGTTATTTAACTGGCAGGACGGGGACAGGAGAGCATCAAATAACTGTGTTATTTTGGATCTACTTTGAAGAAAATAATAAAATAGAGGTGTTAACCTCCCCGAATTCATTGTCCCTATATAGCTACAAAAGTTCTAAGCTTAGAACTTGTGCACCTTAGATGCTAAGGACTCCCGAGTCCCATGTTCTTCATGACGAGTGTGCTGAACATAGGACTGCTTGGCCGTGGTTAACAGCCTGACACACACCCGCTTTACCGTCGACGGGGTGGGCACACCAGGCCGAAGCGGCACCCAGTCTGACCTGCTCCAGATGGAAGAGCACGCTCGCTATGTCCAGGACTCTCTCCACCGTCTTCTCGGGATCGGCGCTGTCCTCGGGCCTGTTCGGCAGGTCTTTATAAAGGGCCATTTGCCACCTAATAGCAGGATCCTCCAACTGCGGACAGAGAGGAAAGCTCAGGACACATCGGGTTCCGATGTGAAAAGGCGGACGCTACTGCTGAAGAGGGAGGGGGCTGCAGTCAGGCACTGAGCATAGCACGGTGTCTGAACACACGCGAAGGCCGACACCCAGGGGGACGTGTACTCGGAGATCTACCATCTCATGTGAAGACAAACACGAAACACGTGTTTGCAGCTGTGATGAGAGCTGCTGTGAAGACACGTGAGGTGCCAGGAGGTTTCACCTAACCTGCTGGTAGCTGGAAAGATTTCCCTGAACAAGTGAAGTTTCTGATGATCGACTTCTTAAAAATACGGTTGTTATTTTGGGGGTCTCTAATACCAAAGGACTTCAAGTAGGATAATCACTGGTTAAAATAATATACACGGAGTGGCCGGATTATTATGATCCCTGAACGCACAGTAATCTGGCCACTCAGTGTATATCCTATAGAATAAAAGGCTAATATGCAAATTGTCCCCTCGACCAGGAGTTCGACCAGCAGGCAGGAGGCTGGCCAACTGCCCATGTCCCCTTCCCCTGGCCAGGCTGGCCGGACCCCACCCATGCACAAAATCATGCACTGGGCCTCTAATATATATATATATACTGAGTGGCCAGATTATTATGCGTTCTGAAATCATTAATAATCTGGCCAGTCAGTGTATTTCCACTATCTTAACACATTGCAGCGGATCACAAGAATTCTCGCTTCCTATTACACAGTGTTTTACAAAGTATCATACTTTAAAAAGATCTTAGCTCATAGGAACATGTAATAAATAACTTCAAAATGCAATGGGTATTTAATTGTAAAGCGTGCCTTTAACATTTATGTAAAATGTTTTTTTGTACTCGTCCAATAGAAACTTACCTGGTCACTGGGTAAAGCTAGCAATAAAACTGGCCCACAATGCGTTCATTGCTAAAGTAACATTACTCTGGGTACTAATCTAAAAAGAGAATAACCAATGTACAGATACTAAATGTGCTTTAGAACAAATCTGGCTTACCTTGCCTTGTAAATGAATATTACTGCGGATTATATCTCGGACTTCATCCTCAGTGTCTTTCTGTCAAGAAATAAGAGTTACCTTGTGAAGCGTCACCCGCTGTAAGCAGACGGAAATCACGCACACCTCTTTGAAAGCAGCGTGTGTGTCTGCGCAGTATTTTTGTAGGCGTTGGCTGCAGGCCACAGATCTGGGGCTCTGCCGGCTGCTTTGTCTCTGAGATGTGACTAGAAGCCACAGTAAGGACATCCAGAAGCGATGAGCTCGGTTTCCACTTCATGGCAAGAAGGGAGGAGGCCTGCCTTCTGGGGCGCACACACACCCGAGTCTCTCCCAGAAACGTGCAGAGGCACTGAGCACCTGGGACATGGGCGCCATGCAGTGCCTGCAGCCCACCCTCAGGGTCACTCATCAGACCAGAACCACCCGCCAGCCTCGCTCTTTTGCTCAAACCCAGACACACTTGGGGAGCTTCAGGGTCGCCAGGGCAGGAGTTAGGCCTCCAGTTTACACAAACAGAGAGCAGGAAGCCCGCCTGTGCTTTTGAAAAACTGCGTCCTCATAAGCATAGCCATGAAGATGGAAAACGGGCCATAACGGAATCTTGAGAATGTAAACCTCGATGCTTGCAAAGAGCTGCTGGTTTAAAAGTCAATACATCACCGTGGCTGCTCCTAACACTGAAAAATCGCCCTTCATCTAAAATCTAATATAGGAGTTCAGATGAAACCCATTTTTTTCACTACCTGTGACATGTTTATATCTTTTCCATGTGGCTCCTGAATGTGCCCTGAAGTTGATTAACATAATCTTATCTAATAAAAAAGAAACATGCAAATTGACTGTACCTTCGCTACGCTACCAGCCAATAGGAGCAATATGCAAATTAACCCCCAAGCAAGATGGCAGGCGGGCCCCTTCCGCCTCTAGCCGGCCATGGCAGCACTGTGGAGGGTGCGGGTCCAGATCACAGCCCCAGCCACGGCAGGGGCTCCAGCCCAGCCCTCTGCCACCAGAGGTGGGGTACCAACCACAGCCCCAGCTGCAACAGGGGCTTTGGCCTGGCCCCCTGCCTCCAGAGGTGGAGTCCCAATCACAGCCCCAGCTGCAACAGGGGCTCTAGCCTGGCCCTTCACCCCAGGCAATGTGGGTCCCGATCGCAGCCCCAGCCGCAGCTGAGGCAGAGGTGGTTAGGGGTGATCAGGCCAGGAGGGGAGGGCAGTTGAGAGTGATCAGGCTGGTGGGGGGGGGGGTGGGCCATTGGGACCAAGCAGGCTGACAGAGGGGACCAGTTGGGGCAATCAGGCCAACAACTGGGTGATCAAGCAGTCAGGCAGGTGAGTGGTTAGGAGCTAGCAGTCCCGGATTGTGAGGGGGTTGTCCGACTGCCAGTTTAGGCCTGATACCACAGGGGTCTCAGATTGGAGAGGATGCAGGCCAGACTGAGAGACAACCACACCCCCACCCCCACTGCGTGCATGAATTTTGTGCACCAGGCCACTAGTTTAGAAATAAAAATAACCGCCCCCCCACACACACACAAAATAGTCATTGAATCTGAGTTCTAGAGCCCGTGCAGAAACACTCAGTACAGCCCTCAATGCAGATGAACAGTGGAGAGAGCCCTGGAGGAAGGCCTGTGAACCCCCAAGAGCATGGGAGGGGGGAGACGCCACAGCGGTGGGGAAATGGGGGTGGGGGACACAAGAGGGAACTCACCATACTCAGCCGGTTCTTGGCCAGAGCAATGAGCTCCTGGTCTCCGGGGGCACAGATGTTCAGCCCGATGGGCAGCAGCCGCCGCAGCGCGGCCACGATGAGGGAGGTCTGCACCGAGTAGCGGTCCCCTTTCCGCCTCATCTTCTTCCTCTCCTGGTCGGAAACAGCGGCCTGCGGAGGGACGGGTGCTGGGTCAGGCGCTGCTCTGCTCCGGACCTGACCAATCGGGGGCCCCATTTCCTCTTTCTCCGCTGGTCACTATGTTTTAAAATCCTACTGAGAACATTTCCTCTGTTTTCTTCTCATTTTAAGTCCTGCTCTCCATTCCCAAGTCATTACAATGCACTGGTGTGCACTTCCTTATCATTTTACAAGGAAAATACACATTGTAATTCTAGAGAAGCTATAGATATATGAAAACTCCATGGTAATTTTAGAAATGGCATATTTTATAGTTTTCAATACATAAGAAGGAAAATTTAAGAATAAATGGTGTATTTTTGTCTTGATAAATGCCTGCTTTGCAATACACACACACATTGTGTATCCACAAAACCATTACAAAGTGCGTTCTCTCTGTGTGGCCTGCAGACTTATCTGCCCGGGACCTCGCATCCAGGGATGACATGGCATACTGACCGGTGGCCCGTAAATGTCTGAGATGACCTCTGGGTGGCCTGTCACACCTGAGGACAGCCGTGCCACCTCAGGTCTCTCGTGCTTTTGCAAATGCCATGCTGGAGCCATAAGGTCATCTCAATGCCAGAGTCTGATTTTCATGGGGTAGTGAGTGTCCCCTTTCCATGTTCTAATGTCAAAATTAAAATAACTGTCCCTTAGCCTCATCTTTGTGCAGATCAAATTTCTTTGTAGCAATAAATCAAACATTGAGGATATTTTCATAGGAGAAAAACATAACATATGGAGGGCCAGGTACTGGCTCTAGGCATACAGGGGGTTTTAGAATGTACCCCCAGCATAGGGGGCTGTACATGGAAGTGCCTAGTCATATTTATATTATACTGACTTGCAATTTGCTTGTGTCTGTGTGTGTTTGCGTCTGTGTGTGTTTGTGTGTGTGTTTGTGTCTGTGTGTGTTTCCATCTGTGTGAGTATTAAGCATGTCTTTCTACTCGGACCCTTTGACATCCTGGGCCTTGCTGACCCCTGATTGCCCTTCCAGGGCTAGTCAGTTCCTAGAGAGGAGAAATTATTTGCCAGCAAGCATATCTTTCATATATAAACCAACCAATCCAGAGTCCAGATTCCCCAATCAACTCCTCGACCTGGGCCCAATCTACCTGCCCTAACCACCCAGCCAGGCCCAGACAGCCAGGGTCTGGCCCTCGGCCCCTGAGCCCTGGAATGATTCACACTAGGTTCACTCCTGCTCACCCATCCCACCTGCTCCTTCCTGCAGAAGCCCCAGCGAAGGTTCTTACCTACGCTTTCCACTTACTCCCTCTGCTCCTGACCGACCCTGGGCTCCCCCACACCCCTCTCTATGAGGTGCCTTGTTTCTAGGGACCTTGAGTTACAACTTCTTCCTCCCTGACAGTCAGTTCTGTCTACGTGTCATACCATCCGTGAGTACATCAGGCCTGAGTCCCCTCAATACTCCGTGTGTGTGTGTGTGTGTGTGTGTGTGCGTGCATGCGCGCACGTGTGTGTTCAGTAAACAACATTACCAATTCTATCAAAGTCCGCTTATAAACCTTCAAAAAATAAAAAATAAAAATAAACCAACCAATGGAAGCAGCATGGGGATACTCTCTCGCCGCGACACGGCGCAGAAATACCTTTGACATCTTGGACTTGGTGTCAGAGATGAGGAAGGACATGTTGTTGATTTCGTTCTGGACCACGAAGTTCTGCTCCTCCCGTTTGAAATTCTGAGAAGTCACAAAGGCAGTTCCAGTGACAATCACATAAATAGGAAGTCCATGTGATCAGAAGTTCGTAGGAAGATAAATGTTCATTTGACACGTAAGACTCATCAGGAAAGGGAACACGCACGTGTAGAATACACTGGAGGCGCCTGCCCTGGGCAGCAGTTCTGGGCATTGCACATAACACGGAACTCTCAAAGGTCGGGAATCTAAGGTTCGGAGGAGTCAAGTAACGTGGACACAGCTACCTCGGGTGAATGACTACTGAGACCTGGGTTAGCCGGGAAAGCACGCGTGTCTCCGGATAAACACACGGCACAGCAACGGGATGGAGCTGTCCACCCAGTCAGACGTTTCATCTGCTTTTTCAAGTTCCATAACATTCCTTCATTCACTTCTTTAAAAATACATTTTATTGATATTTACAGAAAGGAAGTGAGAGGAACAGGAAGTCAGAAACATCGATGAGAGAGAGAGAGACATCGATCAGCCGCCTCCTGCACACGCCCTACTGGGGAGGTGCCCGCAAACAAGGTCCATGCCCTTGACCGGAATCGAACCTGGGACCTTCCAGTCCGCAGGCTGACGCTCCATCCACCGAGCCAAACCGGTTTCGGCTCCTTCATTCACTATTAATGTAGGGTCATAGACTCACGGGCAACGGCAAGTATTTGAGCTTTCTCTCCCTCCTCACCAGTTAAGTGACCCCCAGGAGACAAGTTTGAGAAACACTGAGGGGCTGGAAAACCGGCTAAATGTTTGAAAGCCCTCAGCATCCTGCAAACAGCAAGCCCTGTCCACGTCGCCCTACTCACGTGGGACTTGGACCAGTAGACGAACACCTCGGCCACCATGCGGAACAGGTCCTCGGCTTCCGGGCTGGGTTCTTTGAGCCACTTCGCCCTGGATCACAAAATCAACAAAGCGGCTCCTCAGCGACGACTTCAACTGTAAATCTGAAACCGAGCAACCTCGGGATGCTGGCTGCCTTCCCACAGAGCACGGGTGACTAAGTGTCCAGTGCTAACAACTAAACAGCTTAGACATAGGAACTGTCCAAGTGCTGACTTCTCCCTGCGCCCCTGGGCCTGCTCCAGGATGCCCCTTCTGACTGTGATGGGAAACACACACACACAAACAAAGCAATGTATCCAGAAACATCTGATTATAAAGCTCATCCCTAAGAGGTTGGTGATTGAAGCCATTTGTCCGGGGCATGGGAAGCCAGCAAGGTCAAAGTGCCGTTAGAGAAGTCAATCGCGTTGAACGGTCTACCTGTTGTAGTCCACGAAACGGATCAGGAGCGGGTAGAAGGCATAGAGGTCCCTGGCCAGCGTGGTAAACTCGTCCAGGATGAGCAGCTCGGCCTCGGACATGTCGCCTCTGGCCTCGGCTTTCAGGTGGTCTTCCTCCGCCACCACCGTGGCTGCCTTTTTCTTCAGCTTCTCCATTAATGGCAAGAAATGCGTCTTCAGGAGCTGCGGCTTCACTTTGTTTATGATCGGCTGGGAAAACACTGTGAAGAAGACAGATGTCGGTGTGGTGCTCCGCATACAGGGCAGGACCCCCAGGGCAGACTGTCATTTCAACAGCGGCTCCCGAGAGCCCTTCCCAGCACATCTGCCCCGAGTCAGCCGTGGCCTCAGGCTCTAGTCCCAGACTGACTAGGAATTGAATTTAATGTGCTTCCTTTAAAAAGGATTGACAGCCAATTTAGAATAAAAGTTAAGAAATTCACTCACTTTGCGAATCAACTCTTTTCACACAAAATAGAAAATTCCCCCAATTGGGAAAGGTCCTTTGCCTTAGAATAGCTGCCCACTGTCCCACAGTGTATGAGCCAAGGTACCCAGTTCCCCCTCCCTGTCCTGGGAAGAGGGGGGGTTACATACAACACTCACTGCTCATCTACTTAAGATTGGTTGTGGTTGTTAGTGACCATTCTAAATTGTGATTAGGACATCTTTAGAAGCAATGTTCCCCCTAACGGTAACACATATACATTGCAGAAACGTATAAGTGAGAAATAATAAAATCAACCATCATAACCCTACCTAAATTAAGTAAGCCATTCATGCATTTCTCTGGGGTTTTTATAAGTAAGAAGTGGCTTCACAAAATATACACTTGTACGGATTTATGGATTCAATTTTAAAGTCCTCTTCTTTTCATCCTCCTTGCTATTGGGGGCCTTTTCCAAGTCACGAAACACTGCTGACACCGGACCGTTAAGATGGCCTGTATTTTGCAATATGCTGTGCCCAGCTACTAACCACACACGCCAGCGGTGGGCGTTCGCGTAGCTTCCGCTCGTTCCACCTACACGGGCGCAAAGGCACATAACTGCAGTGCGAACATGTGAGGCATCCCTGGGCACCCTCGCCCGTCCTGGGGGACAGGCTGCTGAGGGGCTGATCCAAACCCCAGTCTCCTCTTTGTCTGCAGAGTCATTAGCTTTTACTGCTGTGTTGACTCGTTGACGGTAGAGAGATTGTCAGAAGGAAAACGTTTCCTTCCTTAAAAAGCAGCAAGCGCACGGAAAGACACTCACGGTCTGATGGCACCGGCTTTCGAAAGAACAGCGTGACGGCAAATGCTAATCCTGTTTAGCTCAGGAGAAACGGTAATAAAGCCGGAGATAGAAAAAGTCTGGTTTCTGCGCCTGAAACCTTTCTGGAAGTAAAACAGCTTGAAGCGGCCGCTCCTTCCCCAGCCCTTACCTGCCAGCCTCTTCATCCAGGCGCCCTCGTCAATGCCCAGGTTGTTGTAGATGATCTTCAGGATGTTCCCCAGCAGGGTGTTCATGTGCTCCGAGTTGAGCGCCGTACAGCACAGGCCGGCCCTGCCGGGGTTGTTCTCCGGGCCCTGCTCCCACCACCGGGACATGTAGCTGCACAGCATGGGCAGGATGACTTCCATCACGTGCGGCATCTGCGTGTAGCGGATCCCGGACTCGGCCAGCTCCACTATCTCTTCCATCAGCTTCTCCAGAGACGGGATGTTTGGACAAACGTCTTCCACATTGGCCGGCAGGTTGAGAGCTAGAGGAACACACCCAAGAATAGAAGGTGGGTCGCTGAAGTCAGGGACACACACACACACACACAGCCGTGCCCTCTGGGGTTCGAGGCTCAGCGTGCCCACACGCCTCCCTTGGGCCTTCTCCTTCCTCACAGCAGCTGTGCCAGCTCTCTCTCTTCTTCCCACGCTCCTACCCTATCCTCCCTCAACTCAATGCACATCCCAGTAGATAATTCTAGTAGTTCTCAAAGGCCACTCCTTGACAGCATCGGTAGGCTTGCTGCACTGGGCCAGTGAAAGAAATGGGGGTAGGTGTCTGCCCACATTTCCCCGAACGGGAAGTGACATGACGCGTGACCTCAGCATGTCTCGGCGGTGGCCCGCGCAGCTGCATTACCTGCTCTCTCCCGCGAGGAGCTAGTGTTGTAGATGGAGCAGCTGTTGTGTTTGTTGAGATGAGTTTCCAGAAACGCCACTGGGAAGGCGCCAGCAAAGGCCGCCAGACACTCGCCCACCGCAGATCGCTGCCTGGAGGGGAGACGCTTGCCATTTTCATTTCTCCCAAGTAAAAAACTGAAGGTGTGTTAAAACTGAGGGATAATAACAGCGTTGCTAATACTATTAACCCTCAAGGATGACTCCTATGTGATAAATCATTGCATGCGTTCAATAACCAAGTTCCTGCCGTTAAAAAAGAAAGCCAAGTTATCTTTCAGGCTCACAGACGTTAAGTCCTGGCTAGTGTGGTTAGGAGGCTGGAGGATCAGCCCACATACCAAGGGGTCATGGGTTCGATTCCTAGTTGGGGACACAGGCCTGGATTGTGAGTTCACTACCTGCCCCTGGTCAGAGCTTGTGTGGGAGGCAACCAGTCAATGTTTCTCTCTCTCTCTCCCGTCCCTCCCTCCTTTCCGCTTTCTCTGAAAAGCAATGGGGAAAAAAGTCCTTGGGTGAGGATTAAAAAAAAAAAAAAAGATGCAGAATGGCAAAATTTCAGGCACATAATGTGGGTTAAATAAATGTTATAAAATAATGAGAAGTAAGTTATTTAAGAATTTAATAGGTTAAAATGTTTCATGTATGACTTCAAATTCAGCAATGTATTCCCGTACATCTGATTAGTCTATCAGTAATCATTGTTGTCACTTATTTAATAATTTAAATTTTTTATTCAAGTAGTAATTCTCAGGCCAACTCTGATCATTAGTGTTGGTATTCTGGAAATAGCCATTTTTCTTTTAGATGACTTGTACTAAAATGACTATACTTTTATTAGAACTTATGTTACTTTTTCATTTTTTTAAAAACATTATTTTACTCATATTCAAAATTTTAGTTTTCTGTTCTTCCAGGTCATTTTGTCATATGCAAACCTGCACTAGCAGATTCATAAACACTCAAATTAAAGCTTTACGGTAAATATGGTCTTGACTGATATTGCTTTACTTTTCCCCCCATAACTCTTGTGTTATATTGTAAAGATAGGGAAAAAAAAAAGGCCTTTCTTCTTCACTGTGGTCTTCCACGATTTATGAGCAGCGTCTGGTAATCAAACTCCCAGATTGTTGGCTCCTCTGTTCAAACTGTGGGACAAGATAAGCTACTCTCAAGACTACATTCTTGCATCCCCTCCTCCCTGCTGTTTTCACAACTCAGAGATAATGTGCGGGAAGGTGTCTCTAGTTAGTAGAAAGTTCCCTTCCCACCTCACCTTCAAAAGAAGCCTCTTTAAAACTCTTCATAAGTTTTGCCCTAAGCATGTTATAGGCTTGAGAAAATACTGATCAGATACCTCCCTGGGACATCTGTCGGATAGTCCCTTGGAAAGCAAACACACTGTATAACTCTTTAAGAGAGCCCTGGGACCTGCTCAACTTCAACGCAACCCTGACCCCTTCCTTCCCTGATGCTTAGCAACAGCCACAGCTTGGAGAGCAGGCCAGCCCTCTGTTCCCTGCCCTCTATCGACTAGCAATACGTCGGCCTTTTCCTCTACTGAGAAGTAAATGCAACGTCCTCTCTGCATCTCTCCTTTTAGTTGTGAATTCTTTCACAGCCCAAGTCACCAGCCAAACCCTAACAATAATCAAGCTTACCTTAAAGATTGTGAAACCTTACCCAGAGAATCCATAAAATGAACCTGGTTCTTTAATTGTTAACTAAGGGAAAGGTTATAGAGCAAAGGCTTTTTCTAACACTGGAAGTAGTTATAATACTTGAAACAGCTACTGAGACAGAGTTAAATTTAAAACTTTACCTTTCCACATAAATACTCTTGCTCGTACCCAGAGCATATAAGCTTGTCAGGATTCTGTAACAGGACACCTGTACATCTTCCACTAAGGAAAAAAAGAGAACCGTACATGAGAAAAAAAAAAACACTTGTTATTTGCACGCTGTCTAAGAAAGCTTTGCTAAAACCAAAATTCCATATTAAAGGCATGCTGATATTTTAACATTTGAGAGAAACAACCTAAGGACAAACAATACGTAAAAGGAAACATGAAAAGGTTTTCTCCAACAAAATTGTTTTCTTTCAGGAGCTTAAAGCATTCTAAAGCAGAACTATGAGTACTCGGAACACGATCAGGAACAATTTCTTTATAATTTTCCTCTAGGTGTAAGAATAAAAGGTTTTTTTTTTCAAGGATGAAAGTAACACAAGAGTGAGTTGGAGGGCAGGTAGGTGTTTTACTCCTGTTCCCGAGGTATACGAAGGTGGTACCTGTGATTTTAGGTCTCAGTGAGCCAGTCTGAGAAAGGCAGAGGATGGAGTGTGCTAGTTATTTCTTTTTCTTTTCTTAAATATATATTTTTATTGATTTCAGAGAGGAAGGGAGAGGGAGAGAAAGATAGAAACATCAATGATGAGAGAGAATCATTGATTGGCTGCCTTCTGTATGCCCCCTACTGGGATCGGCCCTGTAACCCAGGCCTGTGCCCTTGGCCAGAATCGAACCCGGGACACTTCAGTCCATAGACCGATGCTCTATCCACTGAGCCACACCGCGAGGGCTGTGCTAGTTATTTCTGACACAACTGGTCATGCGGTGTATAAGTCAGTCACCTGGGTGGTTTCTGTAGCTAGAGAATCGAACAAAACCTGGTAGATGGTCTATGACCCCAAAAGACGTCTATTGGCAAGGAAACCTAAGAACCCTGAATTTCTAATTCTAACTCAGCTCTGTTTTCCTGCAGGAAACACAACCTCAACGGAGAAACCGCCTTGTCCCCCTGACGGCTTCCATGGCCACGCTGCGCTGCAGGCAGGGCTCCCGCTGCTTCCAGAACCCTCGCAGCCAGTGTCTTGTCGGCCCCCAGCTCTGCAGCGGGTTTCGTGCAGAGCTGCACGCCCCTGGGCCCTACGCACGGGGTCTACAGCAGCTGGGTCTGAGACTGCGTGGCAAGGACTCGCCCCTTCTCTCGTGTTTGCGTCAGCACAAGGCCAGGGCACTGGGGCGGGGCATGCGTTATTTTTTCCCACGTGACCTTGGGCACTCTGCGGAGATATATATATATATATATATATATAATATTTTTATTGATTTCAGAGAGAAAAATAGATATAGACAGCAATGATGAGAATCATTGATTAGCTGACTCTGCACGCCCCCCTACGGGGGACTGAGCACACAACCTGGGCAGGTGCCCTGACCAGGAAGTGAAACACGACCTCCTGGTTCATAAATGGGCGCTCTACCACTGAGCCATACCGGCCGGGCCTGTGGATATGTTTAATAACCACAGAATTCCAGCCGACGGCAGCTGGTCAGATCCCCAATGAAAACAGACCAGCACCTATTAGCAGAAGCTGGGTGGGCCACCCAAGGCGACAGGCGCTTTGGGCCCAGCCTGGCCTCAGCGGCCTTCGGTCTGCTGGCCACGCGGCCGTGGGGAGGATCTGCACGGACTCGGAAACAGGTGGAAGCGTTTCACGCGCGTGTCCCGTGGTCAGACCCCGTCAGCTGGCGGCCCCACGGGGAGAGACAACAGCGGACAGTGACTTCGGAATTTGCACGTGGGCAGTGGAAGACTACCATGTGACTCAGCGGGGCCACCTCTGCGAGGATGGTTTCTGTAATCCACACTCGGCCTAGGACGTTCTGCAGAACAAAGCAGGGAACTGTCCACGCAGCGCGGGAGGGGCCCAGATGTGGCTCCCAGAGCCGCCGGCGCCGCCTAGAAATGAGGCCCTAGCGCAGCTCTACGTACGGATGAGGTCCTCCCCGAACTGGTGCTGGCCGATGTGCTCGAACAGGGACGACAGCACGGGCAGCAGCGCCACCGTCGTGTAGTTGATGATCTGCGTGACGCCCCGTGGCTGGCTGCGGGTGTGCGTGAACTGGCCCTCCTTTAGGTTCTCCAGGGTCCGGTCCAGGTCCTCGGCCGCGCTGTCCAGAAACGCACTGAGCGCGCCCTTGACGCTCTCGAGGCCAGTCTTCATGACGGTCCTGGGGTGGGGTGGGGTGGGGGGGACAGAGGGCAGGCGGGAAGGGGGCTGTGACCAGGAGCACGCTCTGCGTTCCCACGGCACACGCTCGGCCGTTAACATTCACCCGGACACTTGCGCACACTCGGAGTTTCGGCCACGCTGCTCTGAATTCCTTCCTGAGAGAACCTCAGAGCAGAGGGCAGGGCTAATGCCTAGCTTTCCAGTCTTGTTCTCCCGTTCTGAGAGGCTTCATGCTGTAGCTAAGCAAACACAGCTGCTGAGCCCGTTCAGCTCAAGTCCAACGGGAGGAGGATGTTTCCGGAGCGATGGAAACATCCGAGGGCAACCCCACCAAGTCCTGCCAAGTGACACGCAAGTCGGGTGCTTTGAGGGCAGATGCAGAGCGACCTGTCTGCCTCTCCGCACACACAGGATACAGGGCCTCTCCTTGCTCTGTTTATTGTGCAAAACACCCTTAAACACAAACCTGGATTATCCGAGGTCTCATGGAATACCCTCGGTTAAGAGGCAGTCAGCAACTTTCATTTCGATTGTCCTGGGTAATAAGTGAATTTAATGTGCGGCTGAAGGCTGCGTCGGTCATGCTACATGGGTTGATGGACTCTATGTTCAGAACACATGCTAGGTGGCCGGTCGTGTCGATGGCAGGCAGAGGAGAAAGGACACAGACCGGGGCTGGCTGACCACCACTCACTGTGCCGTCTTAGGCTTCCCGCTACATCTGTAAGCTGAGAGGAAGCCCTGTTTCTGGTAAAGTATGTTGTCACAAACAGGAGCCAGGCATGGTGTCTAAACACCAACGTGACCTCCAGAACTATCACTATCGCTACCGCTTCTCTCTCGCAGGACACATTTCCAGCTCAGCCCATTACTTGCCTAGATGCTGCAAAAATTAGCGTATTTTCCGGCGTGTAAGATGACTGGAATTGATGATGACGGGAGGAAGATCACAAACAATAGAGAGAGAGAGAGAGAGAGCAAGTGCCAGGCAAGTCCCTGGCGAGCTAGCAACGCCCGTCATAAAAGCAAGCTACGGTATTTTTTACACCCGGCGTATAAGACGACCTCGGACTTTTGAGATTTCCCTGGGTTAAAAACTCGTCTTATACGCGGGAAAACACGGTACTAACATTTAACCATTTATATATGATCTTGGAAATAAAATGCCATTGTATGAGTAGTTTACAAAGGATTTTTCTTTTCACCTACACTGAAATCTTCAGTCCCTATTCCAAAGAATGTAACGAAGGCAAGCAGCCCACTTTAATATTCTCCAATGTCATTATGACACTCGCTGGTTTAGGTAAACACGGACCCGCGTACCTTGCATCCAGAGTCTGACCCAAAATGTGAAGACAGTTGACGATGGAAGCGGCATCGTTTCCTAGGGAAGAAGAAGAAGAAGAAGAAGAAGAAAGCTGTATGAGTTGCCCTGGGGATTTGCCAGCTTTCTTCTTTTCTATTAATAGTGTGTTTCAGAAATCAGTCCACAGCACGACTCGATAGAACAGCTCAAAAAGACCTCCGACAATGTGGAGTTTCGCATGCAGTTCCCTGCTACGGTGGTTCTGCGGATGTCAGTGGGGAAGCGGGGAAGCGGGCCTCGGCCGGAGCTGATGCACTCGGAAGCAGTGGAAGCGCGGCCCAGCCTGGGGGGTCTAACGGAGCTCTCCACGGACACCCCTCCACCAGCCAGCTCGCCTCCTTGTTAAACCACACTGCATGGCAGCTGGGAGCTCAGCTCATGGCCCTTATGGGATGAGGTGGCTGGAAGCCTAATCAATGTCATTCCGGTTTGATGGCCCCCATGTCTCTGCCTTCCTACTGCATCCACCTGCATTCAGAGCAGAATGTGGCTGGTCTTTGGTGAAAGAGAAGCACCATGCTATTATGTTAAAAAAGCATCAGAAGCTGAGGAAGTTAAACCCTACTCCCAAGGAGACACCTAAAATGGGGCTGACTGCTCTTGAAAGATGAAACTCCCTCATTGTGATGAGCAGAAATGTGAATTATACAACCACTACATATATATTCCTTCGTTGTAAGAATAAGAAAAGCATGCCGAGACCGGTTTGGCTCAGTGGATAGAGCGTCGGACTGGGGACTGAAGGGTCCCGGGGTTCGATTCCGGCAAGGGCATGTACCTTGGCTGCGGGCATACCCCAGTAGGGGGCGTGCAAGAGGCAGCTGATGGATGTCTCTCTCATCGATGTTTCTGACTTTCTATCCCTCTCCCTTTCCCTCTGTAAAAAATCAATAAAATATATTTTAAAAAAAGAATAAGAAAAGCAAGTCCAAAGTTACAGAGGTCTGACTGTTCATGAGACAGCCTGACGTTACATCATCTTCATTCTGTATTTTATATACAATGTGTGTGTGTATATATATACTCCCCCCCCGCCCCCACTGTATAACATATCATCATTTCCTGGATCCTGGGGTTAACAACTCCTATTCGAATATGAGTTTTTATGACATTGGAGTATGTTATATTCTTTATACAAAAAAAAAAATGTATCCTAAAACGAATGAATTGAATATACACGGAAACTAACAATTGCTTTAGAATGGCAGCGAGCCACTTTGGTGACAGGATACAAACAAGAAGAAAAATAAGACACTCGTGCCGGAGACCCTGAGAACTGTCAGAAAAGTCCCGCTCATCTCCGGCTCGGTCCCTCAGAATTCCTGATGATAACGGGGACAGAACGAGCAGAAGGGCAGAATTGGACGCATCCCTGTCTATTGGCTGGTGGCAATCTTAGGGCTTGTCCTGTGGTGCTGTGGTCCCTGAAAGTGGTACTCGTTTAATTACTCACTCACTCAATAAATACTGGTTCCATACCAGGCACTCTCAAACTTCAAGTAGTAAGCAAAACAGCGTTCTCAAGGTACTCACATTTTAGCTGGGATACAGATAACAGTCAATCAGAAATCAGTATGTAACGTACCCTCAGGCCACAGTCAAAATGTAGAGCAGGATATAGGGCTTAGAGCAACTGGAGAGAGCAACAGGGGGACTGATCAGGGGGCCAACCCCCAAGAAAGGGGCTATCGGAAGGAACAATGAAGGAACAGACCATGCCTGTAGCGGGGAGAAGGGCCCAGGAGAGGGGAACTGCAGGTGCCAAGGCAGGCCCTGGGGCGGAAACGAGCCTGGGGCTCCGTATGAGGAAGGGGATGGCTGAATCGGGTGGAGGGGGAAGGAGGAGAGGTGTGATGGGGGGAGGGGAGTAGAGGCCAGGGGCTAGTGGCCCACATCCGGGGAGCAAGAACTCGGGGCATGTTTCTTAAGTGCAACAGAAAGACAGGTGGGTTTTGAACAGACTGGAATCTGACTGGTATTGCAAAAGGATGAAATCCCAACATGCAGAACTCTGGAAGGGCCACGTGACGTGAGTTAGGATGCTCCTGCGGTGCCGTCGAGGGGTCGGGGGTGAATTTAGATCAGCATATCAGCAGTGAAGACATTAGGAAAAGTTTTTTCTTATGGGTTAAATGGGACATTTGTCAGCTATTCTTCCTTTTTTTTTTTCCATTTTATTTTCATTTCTCCCTGCCCTCCCCACCCCGCCCCCTTTTTCTCTTTGGTTTTCTTTTGCCTTCAGCCTGCTCAGCAAACTCAGAGTTGCTGTCGCTGTTTGGTAAGGAGACCCTGGACAAGCGCCCGCACGCCCGCACGCCCTCACTGGGAGGTTTCTGAGGATGCCCTCTAGGGGTCAGGCTTCCCACCAGGCTGCGGGTACAGCAGTAACCCCTCAAAAGAGCTGAGCGGTGTGGGCCAGAAAGAGATGGCAGCTCGGGGACACACCAGAGAGGAGGAGCAGGTGCAGGAGCCGTGAGCGACACGGGCAGGAGAGGCCTCGGGAGGTGGGGACGGTGACCTGAGAGGGGACCGTCTGGATGGGACTCTGAAGGGTGGGCAGCTGCCTCCATGGTGGGGATGAGGGATTAGGAAGTGACTGGAACTGGAGGGGACCCGGCGCCAGCTGGCAATGACAGAACCTGCTGGGACCTGGGCAGAAAGGGGATCCACACGGTCTAGGAGCAGAGAGAGGCCCCTGAGGCTGAAGCTCAGGTAGCCGCGCCTTGCTCAGGGATGTGAATGGAGGCCACAGGAGCCGGACTAGGGACCAGGCATGCGGCCAGATGAAGAATTCCGGTCTTTATTATAAAGAAACTAGAGGCCCGTTGCAGGAAAATTCCTGCAAGAATAGGGCTTCCTGTGGCCTGAGCAAAGCTCCCTCTCTTCTCTGCTGCCTCGCTCCCTCCCTTCTCCACTACCTTGGTCCCTCCCCTCTCCTCTGCCTTGCTCCCATCTCCTCTGCCTTGCTCCCTTCTCTGCTGCCTTGCTCCTTCCCTTCTCCCCACCCCAATCTGCTTCCCTCAGTTCTCCCCCGCCTCGCTTGCTTACTTCTCCACAAGTAAGCTCCCTTTTGCAGTGCTCGGCTTCCTTCTACACTGTCTTCTGCACCTGGGTATGCAAATTAACCGACATCTTGGTTGAGTTAATTTGCACACTTGCTCTGATTGGCTAGTGGACGTGGCTTGTGGGTTGGTGGAGGTACGGTCAATTTGCATACTACTCTTTTATTAGACAGGATGGAAAGCCACTGGATGGGTAGGCTGTGTTCTGGGAAGACCGGACCATCTGCAGGCATTCAGAGGAGGGAACACAGGGCTCCGGGGCGCAGGAGAAACGCGCCTGCAGGTGGCCTGGGGGAGTGACTGGCACGTAACAAAATCATTTCTGCCCCACGGCCTGCAGAAGGCCCTGCACACACAGAGCATAGCGCTGTGCTGAGTGACGTCAGAAGGCATGAGGTTTGTTTTCATAAGGAAGAGGGGAAACACCCGTGCCACCACCCCTGCCCCCCGCAGCCTGACCCCAACTGCATTCAAAGCCGCTGAAGGCTGCCCTGGGCTGGGACCCGGGGTTTGTCTTCCCTGACTGCCTGGAGGTCAGGGTGAGAGCTCCTGAGGGCGGGGGGGAGGAGGAGGGAAGAAAGGCACTCGCTCCTCAGTCAGCAATGGGACCTCAGCGTGACCTTACAACCAAGAGAGAACATTCCGGAATCCAAGAGCCAAGCCTCTATGTGCACAGGACGCTGTTATTTCCCCCATAAAATGTTTTAACGGGAACACGAGAACTACTGTTCTGTGGGGAACGAGGCCCGCCCCCCTTGTTAAAACCTTACCTTTTTTCACACAAAATGAATGGCACGAAAACACAAATGCCTTTGATTCTCAGAGTGTGCGCTTCAAAAGATAGGAAATAGTTGGATTAAAGATACAGCCGTATCAAGTCCAAGTTTTAGGCTTTCTCATTCTGTAGATGAGACATATCGTTCACCCTGCCCAGCGTGACTCTGCTGGTTCGATTCCCGGTCAGGGCACAGGCCCGGGGGGGGGGGGGGGCGCGGGGGGGGGGAGGGAAACAGGCCCAGTGGGGGGCGTGCAGGAGGAAGCCGATCTGTGATTCTCTCTCATCATGGATATTTCCCTCTTTCCCCCTTCCTCTCTCTAAAATGCAAAAAAAAAAAAAAAAAAAAAATTTTAAAGAAAAGCATTTCAACTCCAGGAGAGACACGTAGATGTCACTACTATTTGGCATCCAACTTGGATAAAAATTCCATTGCTCATCAACCTGCCTCAGGACAGGCACTGCCACTATCTCACCATGGGCGCCACCGACAGACAAGTGTCCGGTCCCCTGGTTTTCTCTAAAGCTCCCCTTGGTCTCAGCCGCACTGTCCCCTCTCAGCTCAGGCTCGTTAACACGGCTCTCTACACTTCCGCTCTGCTCACCCACAAAGCCCGAGGGGGACCTGTCGACCTCAACTTCCCGTCCTGCCTGGAGCCTCTTCCTGGTCACGGCTCAACCTGGCACTTGAACACTCACCACCCAACACCGGACTGACACGTGCCAGACTCTAAGGGTAGACTTCTTATTTTAGTCTGGTTCAGAAATAAGAGCCCAAGTTCAGAGACACACACACAGCAAGTGCTTGTCCAGATCGGTCGGCCGGCTTAGTTCCACACAGAGGACTTGCACCTGGGTTTTCTGGCTCAAAGCCCACGCCGTTCTCCCCAGGACAGCAGGAGTGTCTGCGCCGGGGTATGGCTGTGTCGTCTGAAGGTTACGTGTCTAATGGAGATGGGGGTGTGTGTGTGTGGGGGGGGGAGGACATCTGTAATAATGTCAACAATAAAGTTAAACCAAGAGGGCAGCTGCAGGTGCTTCCTTATGGAGTTATCGGATGCAGGGGTGAATGCAATCCCCCTCAGGGCACAGGGGAGTGTGTGAGGAACTCTCAGCTATGCCAGCAGGTCCCCCGACAGCTTCCATAAGGCGCCCTGGTTACACATGTTCTGCGATCGCAGTGGGCTCCTGAGCGTGAGGGTTGATAATGCGGTGTCAAAAAATCCCAGAAAAGCTTTCAGTAGCTATTAAAAAAAAATAAACACAGATTAAAAATAAAGTGTTTATGCTGAAACCAGTTTGGCTCAGTGGATAGAGCGTCAGCCTGCGGACTCAGGGGTCCCAGGTTCGATGCCCGTCAAGGGCATGTACCTTGGTTTTGGGCAAATCCCCAGTAGGGGGTGTGCAGGAGGCAGCTGATCGATGTTTCTCTCTCATCGATGTTTCTGACTTTCTATCCCTCTCCCTTCCTCTCTGTAAAGAGTCAATAAGATATATATATATATATAAAATAAAGTGTTTAAATATATGTGTATATATTTACAAAATAAAGTTTACATGTCTTAGACTCAAACATTCTAATAACTGGACCTGTTTGCATTATAATATGTTTGGCCTCTTGGAGTTTGTGTTATTTTACAGGGAAATGCCAAAGCAAATTTGAAAAAAGTAATAAAAGCTATCAAAATAACATAAAGAATTCACAAAAATATGGTGTTGAAGAACAGTTACATGGTAGCTCTCTAAAAAGTCCCTGTTAAAATGTTCAAAAACCCTATTTAAATGCTGAGGGATTTAAAATGCAATGCCTGAAAGGACTCTCAGAACCAGAGATGGAAGAACGTTCAAGTCCAGCTCTCTCTCCCGATAGTCTGACGAGTTATTCGTTCCAAAGGAAAAAAGGAGGCTAGACAACAGCCACAATTAATGGGAGTCTACATACAGTTCCTGTTCTGAGGATTATAAAACGAGAGAAGACACAAGGGAAGCCTTAGGGACGCCAGTGACATTCTGTCTCGGCCTGAGCAAATGGGTACAGACCCAGGTGACATTTCACGAGCTATGGCACCAGCTGTCCCGGACACTTACATCCTGTGCTGCCTGTGTGGAATGCCTCAGGAATTATTAGAAGGAAATTGCAGAGAGCAATAACCCAGGAAACCAAGAGTTCCCGACATGTGAGAAGTTAGAAGCCACATAACGGCAGCATGCTGCTCTTTCATCAGAACGCAGAAGCGTGCAGCTGAGCCCTGGCCGGGTACAGCCGTTGGCTGGAGCGTCATCCATGCGCCAAAAGGTTACAGGTTCGGTTCCCCGTCAGGGCACATCACCAGGCTGCCAGTTTGATCCCAGGTTGGAGTGAGTACCGGAGGCAACCAACTGATGTTTCTCTCTCGCATGGATGCCTCTCTCCCTCTCTTTCTCTCCCCCCCCTCTCTCCCTCTCTCTGGCTCTAAACATAACCTCGGTGAGGATGAAACAAAACCAGTGCAGCTGAGAAACACTGTCCTTATCCAGCTCTGTGTGAGGCCACTCCCCCTAAAGGCAAACGGAGGACGTGGGAATCCCCCGTGATTGGGAGGAGGGGAAGGAGTACATGAACATTCTGTGTGAAATGTTTCCAGGCTGCAGGGAAGTCCACCCAAAGCTAGTCTCCCTGAAATCATTCAGAAGGCAATGTCCACCCTGCCTGGTGGCTCACTGGTTAGTGTCAGCCCCGGTTTGATCCCCGGTCGGAGCACATGGAAGAATCAACCACTGAATGCATACGTAAGTGGGACAACACCTCAGTGTTTCTCTCTCTCTCTCTCTCCCCTTCTCCTCTCTCTCTCTCTCACATCAATTTTAGAAAAAGATGATTTCCGCTTTAATTTTGGATCACTGAAACATTGATGCAAAAATTCAGGCAATCAATATGAAATGTAACTTACAATTACTAAAGTTAACACCACCAAATATTGGATGCGATTATAATAGAAACTAAATATGTCAAGTAATTATATTCAGAAACTATGATCTCCCCCAAAATTTAATGTTTAGAACTTACAAGTTATTTGTGTGTATTTATACATGTACACACACACACACACACACACACCTATATTCCTCAGTTATTCACTGTGCCTCTGAGAGAACCCTTACTTTTCCCTGTAAATGGAGTTAAGCTGATAATACCTTTTTTGTGCACTACATGTTTTGTTCCTGAGGTCCCCCTAACACTTTTGAAAGCTCACACGTGGAGCTCACATGTACCTGGCCAGCTTACAACAGCAGATGGCGGGAAGGTCCCACTCAGCTCTGCCAGCCGCTGCGGGGTCCCCACAGGACACAGGGGAGTGAGTGGCTGCCTGCACGCAGGGGAGGCAGGTGCCTGAGTGTGAGCTTCAGCTCGGTGAACTCAGAAACCGACAGAAACTGACTGTGGGCTGAGCGGTTCTGGAAGAGTCACTTTGGCTCAGTGAAATGCTTGCCCTCGCTGTCTACCGCGTGGCTCCCGTGTCTGAAATGCAATCGGCATGCGCCTGTGTAGCCCCGAGCATTACACGTCAGTGCAGGGGAAAGTTTTGCATCTAGAACAGCTCATTACGGAATCGATCTGAGATCAGCAAACACGCATTCAAGGTCCCTGCTCGGCTGCTCCCTCTGATATAAACAGGGCACCGCTCTGCTGTCCCCCGTCCCTTGCTCTGTCATGGTACAGCCTTAGGGTTTTCACAGGAACAGCGGATGAGTGGAAAGAGCTGGCCTCCCGTTTCCCCACGGGGCAGGCTCCTGAGGAAGGACCCGCAGGCCCCGGGGCCGGGCCCAGGACGAGCACATGCAGCCATGCCCACGTGCGCGCATGCAACACCGCACACCACACAGTGCCGACGCGGGGGACCCGGTGAGGCCATGCGGGCGCTTGTCCGGGGGGGGTCTCCTTACCAAACAGTGAGATCCTATGCCTGACAAGAACTCCGAGTTTGCAGAACAGGCTGAAGACAAAAGAAAACCAAAGAGAAAGGGGGCAGGGGGGAAGGTAGAAGAGACAGGGAGAAATGAAAATAAAGTGAAAAAAAAAAAAAAAAGAAGGAGAAGGAGAAGAAGAAGAAGAAAGAAAAAGAAACAGCTGATATATGAGCCGGAAAAAGCAACATGATGTCCCGCAGAAAGTACTGATCCTCCGGGCGGAACGTATAGTAAAGGCACTAAAGAACGTTCCCGAGTGCATATCTCTAAGAAACATGGTTGAAAAAAAGCACATATTATAAGAAATAAAAAAAACAACAACAACTGAAAGCAAAGCTAATTAATATAAAAGCAATCTATATGAAACCTGCAAAAATATAACTGAAGGAAAAAACCACGGGGAAGAGATTTATCTGTCCAAATGTACGACTGGAATTCTAGAACCGGTGGTTGTCACGGACATGATTTACCAACAGAAATGCGGTGTTTGGGGCATAAGACGTTACGTTACGTTTCTCATCACTCGGACTTTGCTGCTCCCCAACCGGAGGCCTTGCACATGGCACTCCCGCCACCCCCCCCCCCCCACCCCCCGGCCCAGCCTTTCCCAGAGGCCGCTTCTGGGTTTCTGTCGGCGCCTGTCTTCCCACGGGACTGACGCTGCCCGCACAGCCACCTCTGCGCTCTGACGCTGTCGCCTCGGCCAGGGAGGTGACGGCACCACCCACATCCGGCCCGACTTCCCACGCCGGTCCCGGCCGCCCTCCTCCCCGCACGGCTCTCCCAGGACCAGCGTGGGCAGCACGGGGCACCGACTCTCCGCCAGGGAGTCAAGGGGGCATCGAGCTGCTCGTGACAGGATGGCAGAAGGAGGCCGCGGAAACCGCGCCTGGGATGCCGACCTCCCCTGCGAGGCCTGTGGCCTCGCATCTCACTGCAGGAGCCGAGTGGACGCCACATGGAAGTCACACACGGGTGGGCAATCTCCCCAGCGCTGGACGCTCCAAAGCAGCCATCTCCTCGGGCAGCCCCTGCGCTGTTATCTGGACCGCACACCCCAACGAGAGCAGCCTCTCCGGGCCCCGCCTCAGACCCCCACGTGGGGGCCGCGAGGCCCGCACCGGGGTCTGCCTCGGTTGAAGGACGGCGATCACATCTCAGAACCGCGCACATTCGGGGTGTATCTCGCGAGACCTTTTACCTCTCGCTAGGGGGTGCTCCCTGGTATCCTGGGGAAACTCCCTGAGATGATGCCGAGTTTACGGTGCAAGGGCTGTGTTTTACCCGAGCGAGCCAGACCTGGGATGCTCTGCTGTGATGTTAAACAGGACTGCACCGCATCCCGTGCCGTTAGGGGACACTTAAAGCGGAGACCCTCCATCCGCTGCTCCCACCAGGGCCTGATGCGGGCCCTGCGAGAATCAGCAATATACAGAAAGCTGGGACCTCCTGTGCTGTCACCTTCAGGGTGTACGTTGGTTTGCTATGAGCTCTGGCCTACACTTTCTCTAAAAAACAATCCTATACAATAAAAGGCTAATATGCAAATCAACCCAACAGCAGCACGACTTTTTGCTATGACACGTGCTGACCACCAAGGGGCAGACGCTCAATGCAGGAGGCTGCCCCTGGGGGTCAGTGCGACCCACACAGGAGGAGCACCGCTCAGCCAGAAGCCAGGCTGATGCTGGCGAGCGCGGCTGTAGTGGCGGAGCCTCTCCTGCCTCCACAGCAGCACTAAGGATGTCCGACTGACGGCTTAGGCCCGCTCCCTGGCACAGCTCTCCCGAGGGCTCCTGGACTGTGAGAGGGCGCGGGTTGGGCCGGGTGCACAAATTCATGCACCGGGCCTCTAGTATTTCCATAATACTCGGTCCTCTCCCCCCCCCCCCCCCCCCGCCCCACACACGACTAACACTGGAGAATTTGTGTGGGATCTCCCTCAGCATCGACACTCACTTGCTGGCTCAGCCCCCCTTGCAGTCCTGCCACTGCTCCCCACCGAGCACCCCGAGGGCCTCAGGACCAACCAGCACACCAGCCTTCTCCGTCTCCACGTGGCCTCACTGGCTGCGGAACCCGTGCCACTCAGATTCAAGCGTTTCTCCACCAAACACGTATGTCCAACTTTCAGCTGGCTCTCCAGATAAACGAGCTGCCAACAGCCAATAAATACCGAACCAAACTTAACCTCTTCCTGTAACTGGCCCTTCTGAACTTCCTCCCACCTGCCAGGAGCACAACAGTGTCGACTCCCCAGCCTGCACCTCTGCACCATGCTGGCCTCCCGACTTGCCGGGCTGGCTGTCTCTCTCGGTGTCGCTCACCCCGAGTCCCTCTATCCGCTCACAGTGTCCTCGACACCCCAGTACGTCACACGTGTCCCACCTCCAGGCATCACCCTTATTACATGGTGAGCTCTACATATATGAGTCACTCAGCCATACTTCTGAGTTCGTCACAGTTAAGGACTATATCCTTGCACGTCCCTGGGTTTGGACAGCACCGTATCCAGGGCCGGGACAGCATCCCAAGCAGGTGATCAGGAGTCTCTGCGGGAGCTGGCAGTGGCGCTTGTGTTCCGGGACCTCCATCGCCTGCCGTAACCTCGCCCACCCTTCTGCACCCCGATCCTGCCAGAAGCGCCACGTGGCCGTTCTCCTCTGGAAGAGGCTCAGCGGCTTCTTAGTGCTGACTAGTTAAGCGAGAACATTAAGGAAAATTTTAAAAGATGAAGATGTCAATGACAACAACAGTTAATGCCAATGACAACACTCCGCAGTGAACCCACATTCCCTGAACCTGTCCTGGTACCAGATGGTGAAGCTGCTCGGTTCACGTGGTGAGGGGAGGTCGGCAAGGACGAGTGCCCCGTGGTGTGTGAGTGAGACTGACAATCACACGGAGGCAGCAGACAGGGCCGGCGAGGGGAGAAGCCGAATGTGTACAAGTCTCTGTCCTCTGCTCTGTCTCCCGATTTATGGCACCGAGCGGCATCTAAATGACCGGGGTGCTCTCAGGCACACGCTGTGTTCGACAGAGGCTGCCGGGCCCAGGGAGGACAAGGACACTCTGCAGTGGGCCTGGGGGCAGGAGCCAGTGGGAACTTGGCATCCTGTGGGCATTCACTAGCTAGGGGGACCTGGCCCAGCAGCTGCAGGAAGGCCTGTGAGGTGAGCGGACGCCCCTGGGCACGTATTCATTGCACACCAGTTTTATCCACATTGCAGGAAGACTCTTATTTGACAGAGTTTGGGGACATTTTAATGCTACTGCCATCCTCTATCGCATGACTGGCTACCTCCTTGCTGGAAAACAAGATAACGTAGCTGAGTAAAGAGATGAGTTTAAAATCCCATTCACGTCCCCACTCCCAATGGCACTAAAGCAGAAGTCTAATTCTTCACCCTCTGCACCCAGGCCCACCTCCCTCTATCCGACAGGCCGGCCCTGACTGCCGCTCGGCATATCATGACTGCCAAGTTCAAGGAAAGCCAGGCCTGCTTCGTGCAGGTGAGCACGCCCAGGACAGCCTTCCCGCTGAAGCCAGAGCTGGGCGTGGACCCTGCCGGGCCGCGGGGACGAGGAAAAGGCTCCCTCAGTCAGCGCTTCTCGTGTGCGAGTTCTGGGAGAACTCTGGGCCACGCTGAAAACCCAGGGCAACACCAGCAAACCTATGACGAACACTCAGATTTCAACCAACGCGAGAAAGCGCTGCCCCGTGCCAGCTAGAGCAGGGCCAGGGTAATGCCAATGCTGGGGAAGGCTGTACTCTGACCTCACCTTCTCCCAAGAGTTGACGTTATTTGTTTTAATATTTAACATTGTAATTCTTGTAAATCGGATTTTGTCTTCCTAAAGAATTAAGGTTGGGCCGAAACCGGTTTGGCTCAGTGGATAGAGCGTCGGCCTGCGGACTGAAAGGTCCCAGGTTCGATTCCGGTCAAGGGCATGTACCTTGGTTGCGGGCACATCCCCAGTAGGGGGTGTGCAGGAGGCAGCTGATCGATGTTTCTCTCCCATCGATGTTTCTGACTTTCTGTCCCTCTCCCCTCCTCTCTGTGAAAAAAAAAAAAAAATCAATAAAATGTATAAAAAATTAAAGTTGGTAAGAATATGAGATCAGGAAGAATTTCAATAAATTAACGTTAAAACGCCATCTTTCAAACCTCCCAATACAGAGTGCTCCCCAGCCTCCGCCTGTGAATTGTGGGTATTTCAGTCCTGCCGTTCAGCAGCGAACATAGGAAACCTTGTTGTCTACATCACATGATTAACCTACAGAAACCATCATCCCTGGGGCCGAGAGCAGGAGGCTGGCCGGGCAGAGACACTGGGCACAGTTGCTCAGGCTGATGCCCCTTCCCCAGGCGCCCCCCCCCCCACATCAGTCTGCGTGCACAGCCGTTTACCTGGTCACCATTTCCTTCTCCTTGTTTGACGCGTGTCCTCCGGAGCACAGCGGTCTGCTCGCCGCAGACAGGAAGTACAAACGATGGTTTTTGAAATACTGATCGATCAGAGGCAGCACAACCTGAAAGGGAGGAAAAGAAGACAGGTTACACGGTGGAGTGGGGGGTGGGGGGGTGAGGGGGCGCTGAGGCTGGAGCAGGCAGGCCATGTCCAAATGCAACAGGTCCCAATCCTCACAGCCGCACCAGCCGCCCCCCAGCGAGTGGCTCTCCCCTCACCTGCTCCTGCGTCTGTGTGTGTGGGGGGGGGGGCGGGGCGGGGGGTGGAGGGTGGGAAAGGGGATTATGAGGATACACTAAATTTTCAGCTGTTTAGAATTACTTTCGGTATTTTATCAAAATGAAATATTCTTAGCAATCCATAAAGGCAGATTAGTCGCCATTAACGACTGCCATCACTTATGGGGCCCCTTCCACGCATGAGGACGGCAGTGACATCGGCATGCAATCCGCCCGGTGGGACTGTGGCAGTGCCATCTCTTTCTCTGCAGGGGCAAACCGAGGCGTAGACAAGGTGTGGGCCCCTCACAGCCGCCTGCCCCTTGCCGCTCCACAAGGTCCTCAGAGCCGCCTGCCATTAGCTGCGCCAGCCCTGGCTGCGGGCCTTGGGTGACTGCCTCCCGCCCTGCCCACTGAGCCACAGGCTCTGCCCGGGCCTCGCCCTCTGTCTGCAATGCCCCCCCCCCCCCTGTGACAGCCCACTCCCTCCTGCAGGCCTCTGCAGGGACTTCAGCAGGACCCCTTGCTCAGTCCTCAGCTAGACAAGGCCCCCCTCTTCTCAGCTCGTGCAATACCATGTGCAGTTTTAGACTCCGTGACTGGGATCTCTCTCTCCCTCAGAGGCCCTGGGCTACAGAGAACAAGAAATCCTTCTGCGCTGGGTCCCCCTCAGTCCTTTCCTGGACCCGGTGGCCACCACCTCGCAGGGTCATTGACCACGAAGCACCGATGCTGAGGGCTCCGCTGGGCATGCAACAACCAGCAGACAAATGTTTGAACAAATAAATGAAAAAAAGTAGGACTAAATGGCATTCCCAGCGCTTAAGACTCAAGTCTGTCTCTCTACATTTCCCGCTACGAGGTGGTGCAGATATGTAAACAGAACAGGAACATGGACCTCTGGTGATCTTCCTAGAAAGTTGAGACATTGCCCGAACTTAGTGATTGGCATGGGATAGCTCCTCAACAAATATGTGAATGAAGGAGTCATAGATCTTGTAGAAATTGAGCCATGCTAGGCACCTGCACACATAATTACTAGGGTGCTGAGGATGCAGGCGATGCTATACAAGGGTGTCTTTAAACATGGTGCAGGCCATGAATTCAGCACCCCAACCCCTGAACGCCAGGGGACTGCGTCACGGAGAAAGAGGTGACCGGCGGGTGCAGCTCAGAATAAACTTCAGATGCTTCGTGCAGACCTTGAGCAGAAGAAAAGACCAGAGAAAACCTCCCGCAGAGTAAAGGCACAATTCTAACAACATAGGGCGGGAGCCAACTGTAAGTCAACGGGAAGAATGTGCCATTTTGCAAATGATGTCTAACGCAGGTACTCTGCGAGGAAATTGGCAGGCGTGAGGAGGTCTTTAGGTTAATGGCAACATCCTGCCCACGGGCAAGTGTCCAGGGCATTCCGTGTCCGCGAGGACAAGGCCTGACGCCCGACAGGCCAGGCACCGTGCAAACACGGGTTAAGTCAATAAGCCAACACGGAAACCTGACAGCAAACTCTGCACCTTCCCCGGGGGCCGAAAGAAAGTCATTAACGCTCCGGGCAAACAGCAGGTTCTTGGTATACGGTGTCAAGTGGAATGAACACTCCGTATCTGACCAGCAGGTGCTCTCGGAGCCCCAGCCACCCCATCTGTGAGCCAGCAGACAAAGGCCCCCCCCCCCCCCCCATTAAAGGTCCTATTGTGACTGCCCTTGTCACGTTCCCGTTCACAAACCAGCGGGCTTTGTTCTTCTTTCTGGAAGAAATGCTCGGCTGAAAACGTTCAATCAGAACAACATCCAAATACTGAGAGGTCAGCCGAGACCGGTTTGGCTCAGTGGATAGAGCGTCGGACTGCGGACTGAAAGGTCCTAGGTTCGATTCCGGTCAAGGGCATGTACCGTGGCTGCGGGCACATCCCCAGTAGGGGGCGTGCAAGAGGCAGCTGATCGATGTCTCTCTCTCATCGATGTTTCTGACTTTCTATCCCTCTCCCTTTCACTCTGTAAAAAATCAATAAAATATATTTTTTAAAAAAAACAAATACTGAGAGGTCAGCATTGTCTTCTCTGCTGTATGAGAAAGCCCGAAAAGGGGAACTCTGGACACTAAAGGCAGGGAGGGCAGAGCGATCTGCGGGAGCCCATCGCCCGCACGGTGCATGCAGCTGTGGGTGCCAGGATCTGTGGGCTTGAGAAGAAGCCCCGCATAAAGGCAAGTGCGTTTCGAAAAGGGGCAAAAAAGCTAACGGGGTACTCTGTAAGCGAACACACTGAAGCGCAAACAAGACGGACTGTATACTGTACTTTAGCAAAGAACTTGATTTCTTGCTCGTAAGGGAAACGCTGTCCTTTGCCTCTGCTGCCGCCATCTGCAGACAGGAGAGAGAGAGAGTGTGTTGAGGAACATGGGCCTGTCCGACGTCCCAATCGCCACCCGCACGCCGAGTGCCCGGCACTGAGGAAGGTGCCACCCCGCCGCCTGGATGTGAAAAGCCAACCAAGAACACGCGGGCCGACTTTGGCAGTGTCACAAGAAATAAAAAGAAATTTAAGCCCACAGCCAAATTCAACTAAAAAAGCGACTGAGCGGAGCCCGGCCACGTGGCTGTGAGTGAGCACAGGCACCCAGCACGGCCCCGAGGGCCCGGGGGGCCTGGAGGGAAGAATGGGGACAGAACAGGGACGGCTGCCCGTCTCAGCGGCGGGTCCCACGGCTGGGCTGAGAGAACGCCTGTAAGCTGAGCGACTTCCGTAAGCAAAGCAAAAACACCCAGGTCTCCCCTCCCAGGGTCCAGAAAATGCTATCGGGGTTCAGAATTGATTGGCCGGAAGCATCTGGCTCAGGGTGGCCTTTTCCTCCCTCCTTCGGGCATGCAGAGGGGGCTTCATGCACCCAGAAGAGGGGATAATACTCTGAGGACCGCTAGGACGTGCAGCACACGGGGCAGAGGGAGTCGTTCAGGGTTAGATTCGGGGTTTCGGTAAAATCTGTAGGCAGAGCCTCCATCTTTTTAAGAATCAAACTAACTTGCCTGAAAAAAGTTCTTTTGCCAACGGAAGAAGTCAAAACCACCTAAGAGATACACTCCTAAATCTTAGACGCACTCAGGACAGGTTTTAGAAACTTGAAACGATCGTTTGTGCTATCACAGCGTTCTTCCCGTGAATGAAGAAACCAATGGCTTTTTGAGACTTGCTCATTTAATTTCTTGTCGTCACTTTTGCACTCAATCTCTCCCACGCACGCCCGCCACGCAAATGGCTGGACCCAGAGAAGGGAGCAAGGTGCCTACCGAACTCCAAGATATACTGGTGGGCTTCGTCCACGTAGCGGATGAGCTGCTGCAGGAAGCTGTAGGCAAATCGCTTCTCGATCGTAGGCGTGTCCAACTCCAGGTCCTTGAACCCTCTAGAAGCGCAGAATGGAAACGGAAACGGCCATGCATCAGACTATTAGGAGGTAAATATATACTTAAGGACATTTTGTGTTACATATACAAATTTAGATGATCTTTCCTATGCTGTCGCTAGAGGCAGAAACGAGGTTTAGTGTATCCGGACTATGTTGAATACTCGGATGTAAAACTGTAGCTAATGACTTCATTACGATGCAGCACACTTGATTAGTGCGGTGCCTTGAGAGAAACAGTGTCATTTCTGGATAAGGGACGGGGAGTAACAAGCGCTAAGGAACTGTGGCAACAGCGTCGCGCTGGTGACTCTGATGCGCACTGAGTGCGGGGACTAGTAGCGCGAAGGTTTCAACAGGCCGCTGACTTCACTCTCGGCCTTGTTGCGTCTGACAGGGACGTGTGACCGGTCTTACGAGGTGACTAACCGGGGCATGCACGCTTGTACCTGGACACAGCATAGCCGTTGATCTGCAAGAACTTGAGGATGTCCTGTGCTTTCTCCCGGTCCTTGGCTTTCTCTTTGGCGGTCAGCGTGTCGTAAGGCACCAGCAGGGGATGGTTCCCGCCCCCTAAGAGAATGTCCAGACAAGAACACAGAGTAGCAGCGGGAAGTCATCTGGAATGAGACACGCTGCCGAGGTCACAGGGCCACGCCACAGAGCTCCTGTGCCCTCTCCTTGCACGAGGATAGAGGGCCCACGCAGGCTCTTCCTCCAGCACCCAGAATGTTCCAAGGAAGACTGCCATGGGCCTCGGGAGGCAATGATACCGTGAGCACCAGGCTTCCCTGACAGCAACGGCCCACAGCACCTGCAGCCACGGGAAGACAGAAAGTGCTGGGCTCCCTCCCATCAGAACATCCCCATGATCTGAAGGTCCAATGGCTCAGGTGGGCAAAGCATCTCTTTCCTCCCAGCAGTGGGACTCTGCGTTTCCATGAGGATTTTTAGGAAACATTACCTTTGGACTCCAGCTCCGTTTTCTTCTTCTTCGCCCATATATTATGGTAGTTCTCAGCCATCATTTCTGCCATCGCCTTAAACGAGCAAAATATTTAGCACCTCGGTTACGCTTCAATAAGTAGAGAAGGGTAACTTTGTTTTCCAACGTGTGATATGAAAACACGCTTAGTTAAGTTAATAAGTCATAGTGTGTTGGCGATAAAATGCTTCCAGGAAATAACGGAACCCAATGTCTTCCTTGGAGCCTGACTCCCAGGGAGCGGGAAGGGTGGTGAAATGACAGAAACGGTGGAGGACGTTTGAAGGGAATGGTCATTGGTAGTTTCAACGTTTAAAACACGCGTTTGATTAATTCAACCGTGAAACTTCAAATTAGCTATGAACTTCAACCACGACAAATTATTTAGCACTTTTTCTTTTCATTTCCAAAGCTTCAGAAGATAGCCTAAACCTTATTAAACACTGAGACCGGCAGAGAACACCAGACAAATAGTCTGGATTTCCGTCTCATGGCGCACATAAATTAATTGCTAAAATGTGTGGCCCACCAAAACAATGTATTTTTTTTGCCAATTTGACAAAAATAGGTATGAGTTTGATTCAGTCACACTGAGACATGGAAGCACAGAACAGACCAACTGAGGAATCTCAGAGGGAAGGGAGGAGGGGGGACAGGAAGAGACTGACCACAGAATTCATACGCATATGTGCTAACCCACGGACACAGACAATAGTGCGGGGAAGCCCTGGGGGTGGAGTAGGAAAGGGGTCCATGGGGGGATAAAGGAGAAATATGTAACACTTGCAACAATAAAGATAAATAACACACACACACACACACCAACCCACAAAATTCGCAGAGTATTTTGAACAGTAGCCAATACTTACATGCAGGTCCCTGGACAGGGTGACATTGCTCATGTCAATGGCCCGAGGGCTGTACCCGTGCGCAGCATCCACAGAGACCTAGGCAAGTTGTGTGAAAAGTAGCATCTCAGTAAGACGCCCTGCGGAGAAACTTGCAAGGCACTTGTGAAATACAAGGCAAACGGACTTCCAAACACACTTCCTCAGACAAAACTGGCACGTACCTACCCGAACAGATCCCACAAACTTATCTAGCAAATTACATTACATTGGGGTGCTTGGCAGTGACTTGTGACTGCATTCTAATCCCTCCTGACATCTTCGGGGTTGCCAACCCCAAAAGCTAATAATCAGAATTCAATTATGCAATGATTCTAAGAGCCCAGAATGTTCCCTTAATCAAAGGATCTTTGTGTTCTTGAGTTTC
Organism: Antrozous pallidus; assembly: GCA_027563665.1. Taxonomy (NCBI): domain Eukaryota; kingdom Metazoa; phylum Chordata; class Mammalia; order Chiroptera; family Vespertilionidae; genus Antrozous; species Antrozous pallidus. The sequence goes on along the minus strand of CM050529.1, from coordinate 5,682,495 downwards.
TTACAAATTCTACTTGGCTGCAATGAACTTTACCCTTTTTCATATAACAATAATCAATCAATCAAAGAGGTCAATATTTACAAATGTCTTTATGAGCTACATGTTAAGATATAATATAACCAACTTTTTACTTTTAAAAGTATAACATACACAGGGTGTCCCAAAAAATGTTTGCATATCTTGAATAATTATTAATTCCAATGGGTTAAACCTGAATAGCAAGAAACGTCAATTGAGCTCTCAGCTGTTAAAGTGCGTATACATTTTTGGGGGACACCTACTAGTATTCAGTGATTTACAAAGGTTTCCTGTAACCAGAAAGTTTCCTTCATTTTTAAAGTTTGGCATTTATAAAATGAAACATATCTTCTTATCAACTGTAAAAAGGTTCTGCAGGCAGAAACCAGTTTGGCTCAGTGGATAGAGCGTCGGCCTGCGGACTGAAAGGTCCCAGGTTTGATTCCGGTCAAGGGCATGGACCTTGGTTGCGGGCACATCCCCAGTGCGGGGTGTGCAGGAGGCAGCTGATCGATGCTTCTCCCTCATCGATGTTTCTAAATCTCTCTCTCTCTCCCTTCCCCTCTGTAAAAAATCAATAAAATATATTCAGAAAATTTTAAAACATAAAAGGTTCTGCTGCCCTGTGCTCTGAACACACCCTCCAATGGCATATTAGGTGACAGTGTGTCATGCCTATAAATCTAAAATTACATTTTGACCTCTATTTCACAGTATAGTTTTATTATATAAATATATATACTAGACACACTTCATGATGTGTGCATATTATTGTATCTCATATGTATACTCTCTTGTTAGACCTGGATAAACACGAAACAGAATGAAAGCTACAATAAAGCGCCTATCTGGGCTTGTGAAACCCAACGAAGGCTGTTGAGGGCCATCACTAACAGGGGCTCCGGCTACACTCAGTTCTCTGCATTCCTGCTGCCTCGTACTCGGTGCTCAGTATGTGTGAAAACACGCGAAAGCAAAATATAGTTTGAAACGTGTACAGAAGGTAAAATACGCTTTCACAGTTTCCATTTGTACGACACTTACTTAAGAGAACTTTATAGGGAAAATATGCCCAAATCAGAGCTTAATCTATTTAAAAATGTATTTCCAATACGGGTTTCGCGTGCTTTTCTTTCCAAAGACAGTATCTGTGTAAATGGCAATGCAGACACAATATTCTGTGTACCCAGAACCAGTGGCCTGAGCGGTGCAGACAGGGACAATCGCAGACTTGGCTTCAGGAAAACGAAGGGACCAGAGCTGAGAGCTGGTGTCTGGTCCGGCCCTGAACCCAGGTTCTCCAGGTCTAGGCTGTGCCTCCTGGAGCAGCGGTCGCCAACCGATGGGAGGTCCATGAGGCCTGGGAGGTTGGCGACCGCTGTCCTGGAGCCCTCAGCCCACATCTAGCAGCTGCCAGAGGGATGGGCCGTTAGTGACGAGCTCTCAGAACTCCTGCCCTGACTGACCGGGTGCACAATGGACTTTTGCAAGTGGCAGGTGCTCCAGCTCCCCTGCCCGGCACAGCCATGTGGGCTCGAGGTCGGGACCACTTCTGCCTGGCCTCCCGCTTCTCCCTGAGGGCCAGCCTTCAGCTCTTACTGGAGAGGAGAAAGTTCTAGACAACCCACTTGGGGTAATGAACACGCTACCCCTTTTCAATGGTGCAACGGCAAGACCGTACCCCTGGGGACCCCTTCTCAGCCTGAATAGGAGAGGGCGGCCTGGCTAACCCCTCTAGCACTTTAACCAGGACGTCACCGAAAATTTAAAAAGCACCAGATGTGTTTTTCCCCTCTAAACTTTACGTTGATCTTCAGAGTTCTCAAATGAGTTGTCTTGGCACACGCAGTGGGCGAATAAACGATCAGAATTATCTCACAGCCGCATAAAGCACGGCCCCGGGGGGGGCGCTCTCACCTGGCTGGTCTGAGAGATGCGCCGGGTGCGGTGGTACAGAGCCATACTGTCCCCCTCGCGCGTGCGCTCGATCCTCCAGCCCCAAGCCAGCATCGTTTTCAAGGACTCTTTGATTGGCCAGCGGTAGATTTCTTTCTCCTGCAGACAAAAAGGAGGAAATAAAAGGTCTGGGGGGGGGGGGGAGTATTATAACCCAGATGAAAATATTTAATGCTTTGCTCTGAAATGGACTTCATTTAAAAAAAAAAAAAAAAGATCGCTAGACAAATGCTAACGGGACCCTGCTCATCACCACCCGGGGGCTGGTTTCCCTCAGCGCCCCAGCTCCTGACCCTTAGACGGAACTGACAGGAGAAATGGTCAGAAAAGCACAGATCACATGACCCGCCGGCTAAGCCTCTCCTCCAATCTTCATCAAGAGACCTTTCTGTCCTCCTTCAGCTCCCATGTCGCCATCCCTCCTCCACCAACTCACTCGCCAGAAGCTCTAGAAACTCTCCCAACCTCACTCTCCAGAAGCTGATGACCCAAAGCCACTAAGTCTATGAGAACTTACACATAAATGATACTATACGATCACTTCATGATCCCTCAGCAAGAAACTCTCAAGAATTGATAAGAATATTTTCGAAAGTTCTTAAAAATGCAGGAGAGGAACAAAAAATCAAAAAGGAACAGAAAAAATATTAAGTAGAGAAGAAAATAACCAATTAAATAATGACAGGAAATGGGAATGGGGGGGGGAAGATAAAAGAAACAAAAGAAGCCTTGGAATAAAAGTTAAAGATACCATATATAAAGTAAAAAATAATAATAATAATAATAATAGGAAATTACATAATGAAGAAAAATGTTTGCAAAAAATTACAGCTATATAACCTTAAAAAAAAAAACATCACCTTTTCAGATAACAGTTTATATGGCTTCATTAATGGTTGAACTTTAGATGAGTCTGAGTATGTTTCTCCATAAATCCATCCATTGGCCAACTGAAGAAAAAACCAAGAACAAACATCAGGACTGTTTTGCATCTATTAATTTTAGAGCGTGTATGCGTGCATGCGTTTAAGTGTGCGCATGATGAAATAAATCTAAAATGAACCAAGGTAAGGATTAAGGTTTGAAATCTTATCCGGCATAATTTAATATAAAAATTGCCATCCCAGGCGACATTATGTCGAGGAATCCCTGGAACAAATCTTTCCCTCGGAGACTGAAGACACCCAGTCTTCCTTAAACACACCAGGGCTGGGGTTTTGTCCATCAGCACCGCCTGAGGAGGCAGCCACAGCCGTGGCCCCGGTGGCATGCATCCTGACACATCCAGGTGACACCCCCCCCTCCCCCCCCGCCAGTGGCACTGGCCTGGGAGTGACTCCAGTGAAGGAGGGAAACTGAAGCAGCCTTTTTTTTTTTTGGAGTGTCCTGAACAATGTTACTTGCTTGCCCACTCCTATAGCCAGTACTCCTCAACACGTTTGCCCCCATGATTTTTAAAAATATATTTTATTGGTTTTTACAGAGAGGAAGGGAGAGGCATAGAAAGTCAGAAACGTTGAGAGGAACATCAACCAGCCGCCTCCTGCATACTCCCCACTGGGGATGTGCCCGCAGCCAAGGTACATGCCCTTGACCGGAATCGAACCTGGGACATTTCAGTCTGCAGGCCGACGCTCTATCCACTGAGCCAAACCGGCAGGGCTAAACACCAATATTCTTATTCATACGTGTATCCTATGTGTATTAGTGGCAGAGCTAGCTAAGTATTAAATTAGCAAGTCATTTAAACGTTCTTCCCTGATCTAGATAAAACTCTCTCTTTAGCGCAGAAAACTGTGGTCAGAACCAGGGGGGGCCAGTGCCACTCGGGGCTGCTCGAGGAGGCCTCTGACTTACCTTGTCCATGGACCACCTGTCGTGGGAGTGCTCCGCGTACTTGTTAATGAAGTACTCCAGCTTCTCAGGAATCGTAATGCTGTGGGGGAAACAGAGAAAAGGCTTGGTGCGCGCAGGGTTGCAGGGACTCACATTAATAAGTTACTCACGGCCCCTGCGTGCTGAAATCCCACTCAAGGCATAGCTGTTAAAAAAAAAACCTGTGTTGCCGAGACCGGTGTGGCTCAGTGGATAGAGCGTCGGACTGCAGACTGAAGGGTCCCGAGTTCGATTCCGGCAAGGGCATGTACCTTGGCTGCGGGCACATTCCCAGCAGGAGGTGTGTAAGAGGCAGCTAATCGATGTCTCTCTCTCATCGATGTTTCTGACTTTCTATCCCTCTCCCTTCCTCTCTGTAAAAAATCAATAAAATATATTTAAAAAAAAAAAACCTGTGTTAACGAGGTACTACTTTTCCATGTGATAGGAACAATGTCATTAAAGTGAGGCAGAGAATGTTCCATGTCCTTATCATATACTGATTCATACTTTACAATATCTTAGCATGAGTTAAATAAAATATTTATGGTGTAGTATAAATAAAAGTCATTAAGATGTACTCAAAGATGAGGAAAATAGATGATACCAAATTTTTAAAAAAAAAAAACCTGAATTAAGATATGGTTAGATATAACGAGCTTAAAGACACACTTCTCTCCCATGTTCAGTTTTTTGAAGTTATTCTTTTTTTTTTTTACTTAAGTCTCTTCAGGAACAACTCTACATGGGTAGAAGACTGCTGAAATCTGACCAGTTACATTATTAAAGTGTACTAAATTTTAAATTAATTTCATACAACTAGTGACGTGCTAATGACTTTAATTATTAATGTTCTATCCCACTGTTCTAATTCTTACTAACACAGAATACAGGGAAACATAACTATAGCACATGCTTTAGGATTTTATAACATTTATTCTTGATTCCTTTTATGTTTAAACTAGAGGCCCAGTGCACAAAATTCGTGCACGGGGGCGGGGGATGTCCCTTATCCTAGCCTGCACCCTCTCCAATCTGGGATCCCTCGGACATCCTCCTCACAATCCAGGACTGCTGGCTCCAAACTGCTCACCTGCCTGCCTCCCTGATTACCCCTAACTGCTTTTGCCTGCCAGCCTGATCATCCCCTAACCACTACCCTGCCAGCCTAATTGATGTCTAACTGCTCCCTTGCCAGCCTGTTTGCCCCCAACTTCTCTCCTCTGCCAGCCTGCTCACCCTTAACTGCCCTCCCCTGCAGGTTTGATTGCCCCCAACTGCCCTCCCTTGCAGGCCTGGAACCTCCCAACAGCCCTCCCCTGCTGGCCATCTTGTGGTGGCCATCTTGTGTCCACATGGGGGCAGGATCTTTTACCACATGGAGGCATCCCTCTTGTGTGTTGGAGTAATGGTCAATCTGCAAATTACTCTTTTATTAGATAGAACATTTAAATGACTTGCTAATTTAATACTTAGCTAGCTCTGCCACTAATACACATAGGATACACGTATGAATAAGAATATTGGTGTTCAGCCCTGCCGGTTTGGCTCAGTGGATAGAGCGTCGGCCTGGTGCATGGAGGGGGGGTGCAGCTGGTTTGCCCTGAAGAGTGTCCCAGATCAGGGTGAGGGGTAGCCTGGGCGATGGGCCTGTGGAGGTTTGCAGGCTGGCGACACCCCCCAGCAACCCAAGCAGAGGCCCTGGTATCTGGGATTGATCTATGTCTACAATTGAAACTTTGTAGCCTGGAGCAGAGCCAAGCCTTCTAAGCACTCCTGTGGCAACAGCCATTTCTGTTTGAAACTTTGTAGCCTAGAGTGGAGGCAACAGCAGGCTGAAAGCTTGGCTTCCTCCATTGCCAGGGAAACCCAAGCCTCTGTTCTCTCCAGCTCAGTGGCTGCCGCTATTTCTGTATCTTTTATATAACTGAAACTTTGTAACATTGAGTGGGGCAATGGCAGGTGGAAAGCTTGGCTTCCTCTATTGCCGGGGAAATCCAAGCCTTCCTTCTGCTCTCAGTGGTGGCAGCCATCTTGGTTGATGTTTATTTGCATAATCTGCTCCTGATTGGCTGGTAGGTGTGGCTTGTGGGTGTGGTGAAGGTATGGTCAAATTTGCATATTACTCTTTTATTAGATAGGATAAATATCTGATCTCTTGAACAGATGCTGAGTGCATGCAATCGATGGACTCGTGAAGATAAATATATTTATGAATGAAAAATTAAGTATATGTATAATTTCATTCTTTGGTGAATATAACTTACTAATGAGTGTTGAAATTCTAACTACAACTTGGTGTAATGAGATGGTTATTGTTCTTTCCCAGCTGTTAGCAGCCAGTAACTGAATGATGGACTACACACGTACTTCAGGGAAAAAGTCACAGAAACAGAAATTATTGAGATTACTGTTTATACCTGATCTGTTATGAAGCCCCCGAAGGGCAAGCCTCGGTAAATTAATACATATGCCCAACATTAATGAATTAATTCAATTTAATTAATCGAAGCAATGACGTTGTTCCGATGTTATTTTAAATCCTGCCATGGGGGAGGGACGAGAGAAAGTTCACTTCAGCACTTTATCATGTCAGACGTCACACATCCGCCTATATAATAAAAGGCTAACATGCAAATCGAACAAAGGGTGGGGAACAGTCGCTATGACCTGTTCTGACCACCAGGGGGCAGACACTCAATGTAAGATCGGCTTCATGGTGGTCAGTGTGCTCCCACAAGGGGAACGCCACTCAGCTAGAAACTGGGCTCATGGCTGGCAAGCCAGCAGTCAGACATCCCCCAGGGGCTCTCGGACTGGGTATAGAGCGCCCACCGGGCTGAGGGACCTCCTCAAATTTTGTGCAGGGGGCCTCTAGTCATTTACAACAAAAAGCTGCCACAACAGAAAGAGTCCATACTTGGAGGTTTCGACAGGCTGGGGGTTGAAGTTCCCCTCCGAATCCATGGACGACTGCTTCTCCATCATGCTGACGTGGTTGGACTCCATGTAGTCCGGGGGCAGTGCGCCCGCCACCGCACTCAAGCACGGCAGGGCCAGCTTGAAAAGCTCTTGTTCGTATTTCTAAGAGGAAAGGGAGAACCGGAAAAATGGCATCAATAGTGCGTCCCGATTTAGCCAAAGTTGTGCACACGATCACTGTGGAGAACGAGACGCTGAAGGAGAAGATGTGAATCCCCCGGGCTGACATGGCTCACCAGCAGATTCTGCCCCAGAAAACAGGCCATTCGCCCCGAATTCCCTGCAAACACAAGCGATGTTAACAGCAACACCCTGCAGCTGAAGCCTAAGAAACGTCTTTCGCCCTAACCAGTTTGGCTCAGTGGATAGAGCGTCGGCCTGCGGACTGAAAGGTCCCAGGTTCGATTCCGGTCAAGGGCATGGACCTTGGTTGCGGGCACATCTCCAGTAGGGGGTGTGCAGGAGGCAGCTGATCGATGTTTCTAACTCTCTATCCCTCTCCCTCTCCTTTCCTCTCTGTAAAAAAAAATCAATAAAATATATACTTTTTTTAAAAAAAGTCTTTGCTTCCCTAAAACTATATTCCTCAGTACCTGAAACGATGTGGCTTTGAACATACTAAGTGCATAAGAAAGTGGGCAACGTGTCTTTACAACAAAAACCCGTTTCAGGCAACGAGGACTGTATTTCGTAGTTGTGGTCGGTTATGGGGCTGCACATTGTAGGGACCACACGGGGGGACACCTGCGGAAGGCATTTCCGTGCAAAGACGTTGGGATTAGAGCCGAACTGGAGGGAAACACAGGTAACACACATCACCGGACTTTCTGGTACATAAATTACATGATTCATTAAATTCGTTTTTACAGATTTTTAAAAAATATACTTTATTGATTTTTCACAGAGAGGAAGGGAGAGGGATAGAAAGTCAGAAACATCGATGAGAGAGAAACATCCATCAGCTGCCTCTTGCACACCCCCTGCTAGGGGATGTGCCCGCAGCCACGGTACATGCCCTTGACTGGAATCGAACCCGGGACCTTTCAGTCCGCAGGCCGACGCTCTATCCACTGAGCCAAACCGGCTTCAGCTATTTACAGATTTTTTTAAAAAAATCAAAAACAGTCATTAAAATCAGATCTCACTCTAACCATTCAACTTTAAATTGAGGTTGGAAATTCTTCTAAAAATGGCTTATACATATTCTTTTAAAAGGACTCTGTTTACCAAAGATAATTCAGCAAGAAGAATTATCAAGAAGTCGCTACTAAATGAAGTCACACGAACTTTGCCCTACTAGGAGGCAAACTCAGGTTCTCAGGGAAGTCTCATCTAGTCTCATGAGTTCTCACCAAGTCTATCAGGGAAGACAAAATGAATGTGATCAAGAATGTAAGCACAACTGTACACAGCACGACGTCTACTTTTCTCTGATGTGTGGCTATCCATTCTTCTGAAAGTATATCAATTATTCATTATAAATATGGAACTTACGAAGGGCTGTCTGAGTGCAGGGGCTTAAATGTCCATAAGCAGCAAGTGGACAGTCAGTAAACCACTGGAATGTAATTACTCCAGGAAATTTCATGTAGTATATTTCCATACCTGACATGATTTCTTCCTTTTATAAGATTGGGAAGGTGACTAAGGGCAGTTTGAACCCAAATAAGACCAAATACAACAGAAATGTTATCAACCAGCCAAAACCAGTTTGGCTCAGTGGATAGAACGTTGGCCTGTAGACTGAAAAGTCCCAGGTTCGATTCTGGTCAAGGGCATGTACCTTGGCTGTGGGCACATCCCCAGTAGGGGGTGTGCAAGAGGCAGCTGATCGATGTTTCTCACCGATGTTTCTGACTTTGTATCCCTCTCCCTTCAATAAAATATTTTAAAAAGAAACGTTATCAACCATATGCATTATTTCCTAAAATGCTTCGCCATTTTAAATTCAGAAAATGTTATGATCGCAAAGACGCGGTACCATAGCCATTATGAAAAGTCCCTATGAATTTCATTTTTAGCATTTGCTATAAATTCAGAAAAGAGAAAAAAAAAAGCCTGTTAAGTCTTGTTAAATCTTATCAAGAACTTGTGGCTTTAATTATTTTATCGCACAAATAAGCTCACAAAATATTCAAGTACCTTTTGAGACAGGGCATCAAAAATACCCCAGAACAACTTTCTTGATAAATGAAGTTCTTCCTCTGAGGCAGCTCCGAAGTTCCCCCACCCGCCCGGCAGACAGTAGTACTTCCAGCACCTTTCGTAATGGTTGGTCAGCAGCTACGGAGACAATGATAAAGGCGATGAGCTACAGACGCCTTTGATACTTTTTCCACTTCTTCCCACGTGGCATTCTGACACCAGGTAAGAAGGTAAATCGGACCAACACTGCTCGAGCCCCCTGAATTCTTCTGGGTGACCTTGTCCCATGTCTGTTTCAAACCTAACAGTGGTCACAGCAGAGAGATCTATGGACCAGTGTCACAAATCGCTCACCTTACACATCCTTTATGAGGCTGCTGGATTGTCTATGCATCTCTGTGTTCTTTCTATGTTCGTGCCCATCACTTACCTCCTCCCAGTTTGATGAACTGGGATCCCCTGGACTCCGTGCGTATAACAAAGGGACTGACGTCAGGGTGACCTGAGCATAAACATCCCCAGGACAGGGGACCTAAAAGGTGCCTTTTGAGGGAACGGCACCTCTGAACGAACGTTTGTGCTTCCTTTCCGCCACCCTTCACCCCACGCTGCGATGTGATGTCTCTAAGTAACGCCCAAACTGCCCGTTTCCATCATCTCTTTAAGTATATTTTCAATTTATGATCTTACTGAGTGTCCATGATGCTTTATCAAGTTTTCCTCTAAATATTTTATTTGTTTAGAACCAAACTGGAAATTCAAACTACAGCATCTTTCCGTTTTTCGGTAGTTCTTTGGGGAATGTGTTCTTGATCTACACACAAATACTCACAACTATTTGCCAAGTTAATAAAATGATGTTTATCAATCAACTAAAAGACTTTGGACTGTGCCCTGGATGGGTGGCTCAGTTTACTGGAGCATCTTCCTGTACCCCAAAAAGATAGCGGGTTTTATCATCCATGAGGAGAATCACAACCAGAGCAGAGAGAATGCAGTGACTTCTCTATCCTTCGTGACAAACCATAACTGCCATACAAAAAGGTCACCGTCCGACCTCATGCCATGACATCTGGAGACCATCATCAGATAGCCAACTTCGAACCGCTGTTTTCAAAGCTGCGCTTCGTCTCTTGAGGCTGCTGATGTTCTAGGCCAGGCCTGTCCCCATGCTTCCAGCCTGAGGATTTCTCGGCTCATCTTTCTCCTGTGGCCCGTTTGTTCTCACCGGTTTCCATTTCCACTGACTTACAGTAAATCAATCTTAGGATTTCTAGGGCCTTCTGTTGCTTGTATAGTTTAGGTTGATACACATAGATCTATAGTTCTATCCCCATTTCCTCAACTGGAAGAAACCTTCCAACATCAGACACCGTACATGACATTTCTCAAAGACGTACATACGTTAACAAGAAACAGTCAGAGGACCCAGGGGTAAAATAACTAGGAACGTGTCTCATCCTTACCTTGAGGGGCATCTTTGCATGCTCGTTTAACAGCGGGACATCAAACACGAATCTTCTGAGTAAGTGCTGCATCATCGAAGGTCTCAGTTGGCTGGTGGAACAAAGCTGATTTTAATAATGGAGAGGAAGCGGTCTAAACTAAGTCGATAATTCATCAGACTAAATTAAATATGCCAAGAACCTGTACCTATCTCTCTCTTCGGAGGATGTTAATTTTAGGTGTTCCCCATGCAAAGATTAACCGATGGTTATACGTGAGTAAGAGGTTCCATTTGCCCCTGTCTCCACTGCGATCTGAAGGCTGATCCCTCTTTCCCACAGGACACGCTTTTTCTTGGCTCCCTCCCTTCCCAACACGGCTGAGTAAGGTGTCTTCCCTCGCTCCCAGGAGTGGAAGGGTCTCCAGAGACCGGATGGGAAGCAGAAAGATGAGCGAATGAGGAGCAGGAGGGAGAAAAGGGCTGACATGAAACTTCTGCCAGAGGCCGATGGGAGAGGTGGACGTGGCGGGCATCAGCCCTCTGCTGTCAGGCAACCTGGAAGCTCCTACCCACTTAATATGTACACAAATCAGTGAGTCACGTATTTTGATTCCATTTTATAGAATTTTAGCCTCAGGGAAGTGATAGAACGGATCTCGTTTTTCACCTCCCCGAGTCCCGTCTGGCTTCCAAACTCCTACACCCCACTGTGAGTGGAGACCTTCCCTTCGCAGTGAACTGTTAGCTGCACCTCCAGGAGCTCCTGTCCAGTGAGAAAGAGGCCTCCATCCTCGTCAGGGGCCTGAGAAGTTGTCCCTTTCGCCGTCCGAACTCCAGAGGGAGGAGACGGTTCTGGTTTTCATGGGGAAGGCATTTGAAAGCCTCTCTCTACAGGAAGTGCTTTCCCAGCTGGACGGAAAAGCCGGCCTCCCTCCCTGCCACTCATAGTAATGCTTTAATCTTACTAGTATACCGAATCACTTTCTAGATTGAGTAAGGACCTCTTTCTCTTCTGTTCTGGAAGAATCGAAAGGGGAGAATCTATTAGTCTTACACTAAAGTGGCCGGGGCCTCCTCACACCGCCACCTCCCCCACTAACGTCCAGAACAGCACAACCTGTCCAACATTACGTCCAATGGCCAGACACAGCACAACCTGTCCAACATTACGTCCAATGGCCAGACACAGCACAACCTGTCCAACATTACGTCCAATGGCCAGACACAGCACAACCTGTCCAACATTACGTCCAATGGCTAGATACAGCACAACCTGTCCAACATTACGTCCAATGGCTAGACACAGCACAACCTGTCCAACATTACGTCCAATGGCCAGATACAGCACAACCTGTCCAACATTACGTCCAATGGCTAGACACAGCACAACCTGTCCAACATTACGTCCAATGGCCAGATACAGCACAACCTGTCCAACATTACGTCCAATGGCCAGATACAGCACAACCTGTCCAACATTACGTCCAATGGCTAGACACAGCACAACCTGTCCAACATTACGTCCAATGGCTAGATACAGCACAACCTGTCCAACATTACGTCCAATGGCTAGATACAGCACAACCTGTCCAACATTACGTCCAATGGCTAGACACAGCACAACCTGTCCAACATTACGTCCAATGGCCAGACACAGCACAACCTGTCCAACATTACATCCAATGGCCAGACACAGCACAACCTGTCCAACATTACGTCCAATGGCTAGACACAGCACAACCTGTCCAACATTACGTCCAATGGCTAGATACAGCACAACCTGTCCAACATTACGTCCAATGGCCAGATACAGCACAACCTGTCCAACATTACGTCCAATGGCCAGATACAGCACAACCTGTCCAACATTACGTCCAATGGCCAGATACAGCACAACCTGTCCAACATTACGTCCAATGGCCAGACACAGCACAACCTGTCCAACATTACGTCCAATGGCTAGATACAGCACAACCTGTCCAACATTACGTCCAATGGCCAGATACAGCACAACCTGTCCAACATTACGTCCAATGGCTAGACACAGCACAACCTGTCCAACATTACGTCCAATGGCCAGATACAGCACAACCTGTCCAACATTACGTCCAATGGCTAGAGAGGTTTGGAGAACACTCCTAAACTTAGCTCATACCTTACTACAAGGATTACCTACTGGGAATTAGTTTGTTGGTTCAGAAGTTGTTTCCAAAATTCGAAACAACTTGTAAAGGGCCACAGAGTAAAGAGATTCTCTTTCTGAGAAAAGGAGAGACCCGATAAAGTTAGTTCCCACTCACCCACAAATAGAGAGCAAACAAACTTCTATGGAGTCCCGCTGAGCTTTGGTCAGGGAGCAGCCCTTAGAAAGTCTGTACACGGTATGGAGCAGCGAGTCGATGAGGGACGCGTGGTGCTCTGTGCCAGCAAAAAGGGGGGCACATCTGGTTAACAAAGGCAACACGGCTGTGCAGAGGTACCGGTTGAGGGCCAAGGCCATGTCCGTAGCGCTCAGAGCAGCCTGAAAAGGAATTGGAGAGGAGAAGGTCATGTGTGTTTGGGTTGACATGTAATTTCACGATCTAAAAAATGACATTAAAAAAAAGTGAAAACGTATACCTTTAAATGTGGCTCATGTGATTTTTACCGCTACAATCAGCTTCAATTGCTTATCAATAGATAAAAAATGAAGGAAGTGCTATCTCCTCAGAGAGAGGCTCATATTCTATAATACAATATCAATAGCAGGAGAAATGGAAGCTAAAGACACTAACGGTATCAAAGAATGTGAGTACTTGACTAGGAGAAGAAAGAGAAAAGAGCTTATTCTCAAAATATATTTCAACTTCGTACATTCTCTCTGAATTCTACATTGCAATACTGTTTCTGTTTCTGCTCACGTCCACCAGCGTCATTACTGTCCTATCTCAGAATTTCATGTGGACACACCCAGAGGGGACAAAAAAAAATCTAAGTTTCATTTTTATGATTCTCCTCTCCTGGCATTAATGAAATCTCTGTTGTCAACTAACAACCGATTGCCTTCTGAAATCAAGAAGACGCATTTCGCTGAGGATGACGGGAGGTGCTATAAAACTCCTGGACAGTAAGCTACAGCTTATTCCACAAAGTTCCAAGCAGCAGTAAATTAACGCTGATGATGAAGAGTCTCGATGGGGCCACTGGGTGCCTGGGGCAGATCTTAACCCATCTGTACGTCACCATGAAGACACCAGGATGACATCATGAGTGCATGACTCAGCAATGCCCACCGAACCTTCTTCGTAATACTTGAACTGCTTAATTGAGAATAACTGTTTAGGCCAACTTAGAGGTTATCAGGAGCCACAGTGATCTCCCAAATTAGGAGTTTCTTATTGTTTTCCGTTGCACCTGATTAGAATCCTTATCTCAGGAGGCTGAGTCTTGTCTACTATTCAATGAATTCCTTGAGGAAATAGTCTATTTTTAATATCTAGTTTACACACTGTTTGCCTAAAGAGATAACAGGCACTCCATAAACATTGGGTGACAATAAATGGGTAAAGATGCCTAGGAAAAAAGTATCACAAGCCAGAGACTGAAGAGTCAGGATACGGGGAGCCAGGAGTTCAAGCCATTACCGTGTCTAAGGAAGCAGCGGCCCGGAGATCCGGCAGGAAGCCAACCTCCAGAAGGTGGAGGAGGAAATCCTGAACCTCAATTCCATAGACCCTGTCAAGGAACAAAACCATGGCTGCCTTGTGGTCCGGGCAAAACCCCGCAGACATGTCAGGCTCCACCACGTTCCCATCTGAAAGAGAGAAGGTGACGGGTGGAAGTCAGTGGTCATGCCATTCGAGAGACAGCGTACAAACGTCTGCTTTCCAGCCCCCTCGTGCTTTCAGCCAAGTTATCTGCCGAGTGGTTTTCTGTTCTTCTGTTGAACAAGCTACTGCTGGGAACTGGCTCGGGACAGTGCAATTTATTTTCTTTTTATTTATTTTTTAATATATTTTATTGATTTTTTTTTTTACAGAGCAGAAGGGAGAGGGATAGAAAGTCAGAAACATCGATGAGAGAGAGACATCGATCAGCTGCCTCTTGCACGCCCCCTACTGGGGCTGTGCCCGCAGCCAAGATACATGCCCTTGATCAGAATCGAACCCGGGACCCTTTAGTCCTCAGTCCGACACTCTATCCACTGAGCCAAACCGGTCTCGGCTGACAGTGCAATTTAAATCCCAGTCACGGAAATGTTATTTGGAATATCCATTTGTTAACAATGTGATAAGGTTCATAATAATATTCATTATGCTAGATACTGAGAAGAAATAAAGAAGGTATCCCAAATCCACACTGTAAAACCAGGAGGAAATACCATGAAAAGTTAAAACATAAAATATGGTTTCCCTCGTTTTAATAATGGGAGCCTCTTGACATGTTAATAAAACTTACTAACCACGATGTGATATTCTCGATACATTTATATATTTGTAGGTAGATAATTACAAAATGATGAAACGATTCTATGCAACCAGTTTGACTTTCAAATGAAATATATTTGATGAACATAATTAGAATTAGCATTTAAAACCTATCTGAGCGTCATATTATTTTCTCTATCAACAACCAGTGTTGATGTCTATGTAAATTACTAAATCCTTTATTATAACCCCATAGATTCATAGGTTGGGGACCATAATATTAGGAATTATGGGATTACATGTCAATTGAAATTATTGGGAAAATGATGTCCTGTTTGGCCATGTGATGATTATACCAACTGCTGCTCATAACACATCACGAGATTCCACAAAGAACACCATGGAATCTTTAATGATGACGCAATGTCGAAGCAAGAAGAACCCAGGGGAAGATGACAGAAATACATAACCGTAACATCCCAAAGAGCAGTCGCAACGTTTTCGATTTCATTCATAGTCAATGAACGGATTTGATATTTACATCATAAAAATAAACAAATAATGTTTTAAGGAAAATCAGATTCAAGACTAAGGTTGAACACTTACGAATTTGCCAATTTAGCTCTAAACCAAGTGAAATTGGATTTAAAATCTGGCCAATCCCTAGTGTTAAATCAGTGTGGTGTAAGTTTTCTTTTTTTCCTTTTTAAAAAATAGGTTTTTATTTATTGACTCGAGAGAGAGAAACATCGATTGTTGCACTCCCTTACGCATTCATCGGTTGGTTCTTGTATGTGCCCCGGCCTGCGATGAAACCCTCACCCTTAGCATATCAGCACGATGCTCTAACCAACGGAGCTACCTTCCAGTGCCTGTAATTGCCTGTTAAAAGCCTATATGAAATTCCTGTTCAAGTCTTCTGAAAAGCACATGATACGAAATTTAAATGTATCAGGTTCTACTATTTTAACATATGGTTGAGCCTAACTCCCAGATCCTAAGATAAGAAATGGCAAGTAATTCACAGGTTCCAGGATAAGACCTTGGTTTTAAACACTCATTCACTTAAGGAGTGCCAACAGGCATTCACTTGGGACCCAAATCTCAGTCGCTAGGCCTGTTCACTGGCTCCCCCAACACAGCCGATGAGCAGCCTCCTCTGCTAACTGGCATGCGGAGGCCTGGGCATCGGCTTCACATTAACCCTGGGCACCTGCGGGGTTCACCCGCCTGGAGTCCCCTCCTGGACCATGGTCCAGCCTTCCGGGGCGCAGAGCTTGGGGAGCAGCATCTCCGAGACCACGTACTGCCTTCGGGCCTCTGAGCCCCTCCCTCGCCCTCTCACTGCTCAGCGGCCACGCTCCGCTCTGGAACAAGCGTGCTCAAATGTTTGAGACAGGCCTAGCCTACCGTCCGAGGGGCCTCACCTTTGGCTATGGCGGGCATCTGGAAAGTGATGCTGATCACCCCCACCAAATCTCCCAGTGGAATCAGGGACCTCAAAATTGATCTGATTCTGATGGCTTCCCCCTTGCCAGCGTGAATCAACTGCGGGAAGAGAACAAGGAACGTCAGAATCACTCTGCGAAATCGATGCTATCATTCTGCCTGCAAACTTGCAGGACAGAATCGTGTCTAAAATTATTTTCTTTTACGGATATGCATAAAGTTAGACCCCGGCTCAGAAACGGCGGTTTCGGGCGTACAGATGAATCTCCCTGCCCGCAGTCTCCTCTGAGACGGGCGCGCGATGCCGAGGCGAGTGGCCGGCAGTGTTATTTTTTTTTAAACACATTTTATTGATTTTTTACAGAGGGGAAGGGAGAGGGATAGAAAGTCAGAAACATCGATGAGAGAGAAACATCCATCAGCTGCCTCCTGCACACCCCCTACTGGGGATGTACCCGCCAGCCAAGGTACATGCCCTTGACCGGAATCGAACCTGGGACCTTTCAGTCCGCAGGCCGATGCTCTATCCAGTATGCCAAACCGGTTTCGGCATGCAGTGTTGTTTTTAAGGAGCATAAAGATCATTGTTCTGGGTGCGGGCAGACACCCCTACCAGCTACCGTATCTTCACACAGAGGAGCCGGGGTGCCGCTCTGGGGCCCCAGGAACTTACGTGCATTTCAGGGGCACAGCGTCCTAACAGGTCAATCAAAGCTGCGTAGAAGGTCATGATGGCGTTCCCCATGTGGATGGTGTTGTCCTCCTCCGCTGTCTCACTGCCATGGACCATTCCCGAGAAACAAACAAATCAAACAGGAGGATGCAGTGACATTTCTGGTTTATTACATGTTCTCAAGGGTTAGGGGCCACTAGGTAGTAATTCATTCTGATGCTTCCCAGGTCTGTGTTTAATTTACAGCTGGACATTTTAAAGCAAAACGATAATGCATTGAAGGCCAGATGTGAGATCCCATCACCAAGAACACGTTTGTGGGAATGTGAATGTTAAGATGCTTTCAAGAGGGAAGAAAAAAGAGTTGTCAATTTGATGATTCTGCTCAATTTGTAATGGCACCTAGCTCTTTAGCAAGGAAGGTAACAGGTGGAAGGACCCGGTACATCTAGGTCACTTTTGTGACTAGATACGTTTAGAGAAAGGGTGACAAAGATCTGTCCCGTAAGGTCACAAATACAGGGTGCCCAGTACAGTGTTTCCCCCAGAGTAAGAACTTTATAAGCATGATCTCAGTTACCCACTCATCTCTTACCCACCAACCGCTCCAATCATCCAGCATGTCGCCCTCCCCTCTGTGAGAAAAATGTAAACACTTCATTGTCTCACCGAGGAGACAAATCTAATGGCCCCGGGAGATCGAGACATTTGTCCTCAGCTGTCAGCTGAGTCCGCTGCGTCGGCTGGACCCGGAGGTCTGACCAGGGACACCTTTCCCGGCATGCAAGGCTGTTCCCAGGGCCCTAGAGTGCACACCCACTGGCATACTCTCTGCAACTGAGAGAAACTGAGCCCCCCCCCCCCCCCCGCTTCCTCTGTGGCTGACTGGAAAGCACAGACCCCCCAGTTTGGAGCCCAGCCACGGAGTGGACAGAACTCCGTGCCGGGCTGTCCGTACGGCAGAGTTGGCAGGACCACGTCTGTGCTTGAACTTGCCTCCAACAGGCTCTGTGTTGTTTCTTCTCCAGGAGTGGGGCTCATGAGCCAAGCAGGACAGCCACCACCCCGAGTGAGACAATCGGAGCGGCAGCCCGGATTAGAGCATGTCCATCGCTGAAGCTAAGTACCCACAACCTACACGTGTCTGGACCAACGGAAGGTGGTTGCTGTCACCCTTCCTCTAAACGGATCTAGTCACAAAAGTGACCTAGATGTTCCAAGTCCTTCCATCTGTTACCTTCCTTGTTAAGGAGCTAGGTGCCATTACAAAAATTGAGCAGAATCATCAAATTAGCCCTTCTTTTTTTCCCCCTTCTTGAAAGGATCTTAATATTCTCATTCCCACAAGTGTGTTCTTGCTGAGAGTATCTCAAATCTGGTCTTTAATGCGCTGTCATTTTTGCTTTAAAATGTCCAGCTGTAAATTAAACAGACATGAAAAGCATCAGAATGGATGAATACTGGTTTGGCGGTTTGATGGCACCTAGCATGATCGACACCCCGCCCCCCCCGTCCCCCGATTCTGGACTAAGTCTCCATTATCTTCCTAAAGGTCTCTTCCTCATTCACTGTTGTCGTGAAAACTCATTCCAGCTGCTTCCCCTGACCTCGACCCCAGGTTCGAAGGCTCGCTGCCATCACCGTAAGAAGCAAGTTTGCCGGAGCCTCTGGGAGAAGTCTCCATGTACAACCTCCCACAACCTGTGGTCCTCACTCCAGCCACGTCTTCCTCAGGTCTCTGTTCATCCGGCCTGGTCTAGCAGCCCCCCCATCCCTCTCCCACATCCAACACATTTGGTCTCCAAGGGGAGAAATCACCAGTTACGTTGAAATTAACAGACGGCAGATGATATTTTCTACAAGTTCAAGTCAAGTAGCACAATTTACTCCTAGGAGTGAGTGGCCTGGACCTACGGGATTTTGCTGGAGCCGCTGGCTGGGGAGGGGCCGTCTCGAGAAGGGTCCTCGGCTATTTTGATGGCCTCTTCCATGGCTGCCAGGAGCCCGTTCCCGCCCTCGCCGCGCAGGGCAGGGCCGAAGCACTCGGGCCTGCGGATGAGCAGCCGCACCACCACGTTTGCGTTCTCCTCCACACTCTCCCCTGCGGGCACAGGCGGGTCACATGACTTCTGAGCAGATGATGTCAAACGGATTCACTTATATTTAAAGAATAACTGAAACCAACGAATATGGTGGTAAAGCCAAAATGACATTCAGATGACGAGCTTTATGTGAACAAGACTGTCATTTTCTGTTCTTGTACTTAACATTTCCAACGTAAAGCAAAGCATTATGGAGGCATATGCTGTTCATTTGTTAATTTGTTGTTGTTGTTTTTTAACATACTTTTTATTGATTTTTTACAGAGAGGAAGGGAGAGGGATAGAGAGTTAGAAACATCGATGAGAGAGAAACATCGATCAGCCGCCTCTTGCACATCTCCCACTGGAGATGTGCCCACAACCAAGGTACATGCCCTTGATCGGAATCGAACCTGGGACCCTTCAGTCCACAGGCCGACACTCTATGCACTGAGCCAAAAGGGTGAAGGCCATTTGTTAATTTGTAATTTGTAACCTGAAGCCATAGTCCTAGGCCTTATAGAATCCAATTACAAAAATTTATAAGAATGTCTAAGTACAGAAATTTTTAAATTTAATGAAGTACAGCATCACTATCAAAACAAACATAAAATAACCTGTTACTATACATATCTGATTACAAAATATTGTTTCTTTTCTAATATTTACCTCCCCCATGAAAATGCTGGCATATATCACTATTTTATACCACTATTTCTAATGAGCAAAGAGGGCCCAACCAGCCATTCATCCTACCGTTACAGAAGACAGCAAATCTGAGGAAGTCCAGGTATCTCTCCCCTTCGACCGGGTTCCAGCCGATGTCGGGGTAGCCCTTGGCCACCAGCATCGGGCAGCTCTGCAGTCCACAGCCGGCCAGATACCGGACCACCTGCCAACAGCACGGGGAGCAGAGCTGAGCCCTTGGGCAGCACGTCCGAGGCCAGCTACTTACTCCAGACGGCGAAACACCAACTTGTAACAAATGCAGCTTTGAAAGTTTTTGTGTGTTTTTTCATCTTCATTGTTGAGAGTATTATAGATACCCCTTTCCCCCCCCCCCATAGCCCCTCTCCACCGGGATCCCATCCAGCCCCAGGCCTTCACTACCCTATTGTGTCCACAAGTAATGCATATCCGTAATTACAAAAACATAATATGCTAATTAGACCAGACGTCCTTCCAGACGACCTTCCTGATGAAGCCGGGGCAAAGCTGCTGCAGCTAAAGGAACTGAGCCCCTTGCACAAATTTCATGCACCAGGCCTCTAGTATGCAATATAAGATCTTTGGTTAACCTCTTCTTGCTCCCCCCCCCCCCCCACACCTTCCCTCTGAGATTTGTCACTATGTTCTGCGTTTTCATGCCTCTGGTTCTATTTTATTCATCAGTTTATTTTGTTCATTATTAGATTCTTTGTTCATTTGTTTTCTTTTTAGACTCAATTGTTGATAGATGTGTATTTACTGCCATCTTATTATTCACGTTTATGATCTTTTTTCTTCCTCTTCTCAAATACCCTTCAACATTTCATGTAATCCTGGTTTGGTGTGGATGAACGCCTATAGCTTTTCCTCGTTTGCGAAGCTCTTTATCTGACCTTCAATTCTGAATGATAGCTTTGCTGGGTAGAGTAACCTTGGTTGTAGGTTCTTGCTATTCATCACTTTAACTATTTCTTGCCGCTCCCTTTGGCCCTGCAAAGTTTCTGTTGAGAAATCAGTTGGCAGCCCTAAGGGTGCTCCCTTCAGAAACTAACTGCTTCTCTCTCTGTTTTTCAGAATCTCTCTTTGACCCAGACTGCAGTGCTCCAGCCACTACGTGGGGATCAGTGTGTATATTAGATACAGAGTCTAACCAGACCTCAGACCCCTGGACGCAGAGTTCCCCTGCAGGGTCCGGGGCCTGTGGGATCCCCCACCTTCTCCAGGTCGGGCTCCCGCAAAGCTAAGGCCAGCTCGTTGTTGTCCATCACCGAGGCTGCCGCCACGTCCAGGGGCGTCGAACCTCTCATCGCCGGCGAAGCTGTTCAACGAAGAGGAAACAAAACCTGGATTGGGCTGCAACTCTGAATTCCGTGTAGAACGCACTTTCACTTAAAACTGCATTTTGAAGGGCAACACATAACGCACCCCTCTAAGTTAAGTGACATTACTTTGGAATGTGTGTATTATTGTATCACAAAAACTAAAAGTCGAACCCTGACTTACCTAGACCAACACTGCTGTTTTCCAATAAGTAGCTGAGATGGTCAAACATAGCTTTCTGGTTCTGCCGGCTTATCCGACAGAAGTAACAGAGGAAACGGCAGCAGTTGGCTACCATCTTGGGAAAAGTGATCTCCTGCGTAGAGAGCATTTAATTAGCTGCGAAAGCAAATGACCTTTATAAAACTGGGTCACACTGTTAACCCGCGTGTGCCCATGTCTGCAGCGCCTCGGCCCGAAGACCTTCCCACGTCCAAACTCTGACCCACCCGTCCCCGAGCCCCAGAAAAGCACTAATGTGGAAACTGCATCACCATCAGTGGCTTGATTTGGAATTAATCTGCAGCCCAAGCCGAAGGAGGCATGAGCCCGGGTTAGGAATCCCACAGACTCGGGGTGGCTCCTGACCACTAGCAACTGTGCTTCTTTGGAAAACTGCAATCTCCCTGACTTGGTTATGTAAACCTGGAATTAGGAGGATAACACTGCTCGTTTTAGGCAAGAAAGGGGGATGTCAACGAGACAGTCTGTGAAGAATATTACCCACCCTGTGTAATATTTGGAACCATAAATTCTGATCATCAGTGCTGCCACTGCGGTTATCATTAAAATTCCAGGTATTCAGTCT
The DNA here is from genome assembly GCA_027563665.1 of Antrozous pallidus. Classification (NCBI taxonomy): domain Eukaryota; kingdom Metazoa; phylum Chordata; class Mammalia; order Chiroptera; family Vespertilionidae; genus Antrozous; species Antrozous pallidus. The sequence continues at coordinate 5,660,627 of CM050529.1, read as the reverse complement.
CCTGGCTGCACCCTGACCGGAAGCTCGACCCCATCAGACACAGGTCCTCTAAGAGCCAAACCCTGTTGTTAGGATGCTCAATGATACCTGCGGTCCTTCTTCAACACAGCATTTTATAAATGTCTTTGTAAGTCTGTCTAAATGGTGACTGGACAGGAACTTTATAGACTCATGTCCATATTTTGAAAAACACATAGTGAAATTTCAAAAATTATTGCAATATGTTTTGGAAATCAGACATTATGAAATGATACCGATTTTATCTGAAGTTATTTGATATATTACTCTGTTCACTTGGTTCTAAAGAACTTTATTTTAAATTTTAATCCTTTAACAATTCACTTTCGAGTCTTACAACAAATACTCCTCAAGTCTCGGTCTGGACTGGGAACTTAGTGCAGCCCCCGGTTGCCAAGGGGAACGGCTGGATCCCAAGGACATGTGTGTGCTGTGGACGTGTAACGCGAAGAAACTGACTTATGGTTCTAAATTTTAAATAAATTGTACAGTGTTCACTTTCGAAGTTTCTAAACATCCCTTAAGTGACAATAATTAAGGATATAGCAAATCACTCAGCATAGGCTAAAAACTATTATAGATATTAAAGGAGAAAAAAAAACACTAGTAGTACATCCAATTCTCAATCGGTAAGGTGGTTGTTGTTTTTTGTTTTGTTTTTTTTTATATACATATATATATTTTATTGATTTTTCACAGAGAGGAAGGGAGAGGGCTAGAAAGTCAGAAACATCGATGGGAGAGAAACATCGATCAGCTGCCTCTTGCACACCTCCAACTGGGGATGTGCCCGCAGCCAAGGTATATGCCCTTGACGGGAATCGAACCCAGGACCCTTCAGTCTGCAGGCTAACGCTCTATCCACTGAGCCAAACCGGTTCGGCCCAAAAGGTGTCTTTTAAAACAGTCCTCTGAAAAGGTTTAAGAAGTGCATGTACTCAAGGGGGCGCGATAAACACCACCCCAAGATTCGAAGGTTTCCTTTACCTTGGACTCCCCACCACCAAGGACGTTCACCATGACCTCCATCACCGTCTCGTGCATGCCCAGGGCCCGCATGAGGTTAGGGTGCTGGTAAAACACTTTGTTATTCATAATGTCCCTACAAAGGAGCACAGGTCAGAGCAAAATGTCAATAAACATTTATCTGAAACCCGATCAACCTTTTGGAAATACTGGCGTGTACGGAAAAGTAAGAGCAATCATAGTTAAGCTACAAAAGTTAATAAGTACAATTGAGTTTTCCTTAAAAATATTGGTAGCCTACCAAAAATAGTAAACCAGTTGTCTATTCTTTTCAATTATAAGAAATGTACTAAATATATTAACATTCACTAATATGAAATAATTTTGGACACTTATCCTAATTTAATGTATATCCAAATATGTTCAACTTTCTTTTGTATAGAAATGAATCAGTTCCAACATTTATTTAAAAATTCCTATGTAAATTATTGATCTGTATGTTTTCTTTAGTCCTTATTATTTTTGCATTCTATTTTATCTGTATCAGTAGTCATCTCCACTATCTCATTTTTATCTGATGTTTACATAGCTAAATTAGCTTTTTTTCCCAAAAAATATTTGTGTTCTACATCACTTTTTCACATTCCACATTCCAGATTGCTACATCCTTATGTTCAAGTATTTTTCCTGTAAACACCATCTAGATTAATTTAAGCTTTCCTTTTTCTCTGGTACATTAGTTCCCTCTTATTTTCATGTCCCCAAGTTAATGCAAATTACTGATGGCTTAGGTTTATGCAGCTACACACCAATAACGTGCTCACTAAAACACATTGCCTCCCATTCCTTTTTTCTGAATTCTGTGCTCCTTTCTCAAATGTACAGCCTTTGGAAGGCCTTTCAATGAGGAGCTGTAAGTAAATACTCTGAAATATGTTTTTCTCTCACTCTTGAATATGGGTAAAAATTTTCTCTCCAAAACCACACAAAGCACGAGCTCATTGTGTGGGGTCCTCCACTGGTAGCAACCCAGCACTGAGTTACGTTCTCCAGCCCTGCCATTGAGAATTCTAAGTATCGTTCCTTTGCAAGTATTCTGGCTTTCCTCTCTGCTTTATTCTAAAACTAATGGCCCAGTGCACGAAATTCGTGCATGGGGCGGGGGAGTGGTGTCCCTCAACCTGGCCTGCACCTTCTCCAATCTGGGACCCCCTCGGGGGCTGTCTGATTGCCTGTTTAGGCCCTATCCACCCCCTTTCTGGCCTGATCGCCCTCACTGCCCATCTCCCACTAGCCTACTCACCCCCAACTGCCCCTCAACCAGCCTGATCACTTCCAACTACCCTCCCCTCCTGGCCTGATCGCCCCTAACTGCCTCTGCCTCAGCAATGCCACCATGGCTTTGTCCGGAAGGTCTCCCAGTCTAATTAGCATATTACCCTTTTATTAGTACAGACAGCCTCTCCAGGTGTCGATGTGGAACTCTTGGTGCTTTATGAATCTGTGAATTCCCATCTTTCATCCACTCTGAAAAACTCAAGCCAATAGCTCTTCAATCTGCTCTTTAGTCCCTTCATTGTGTCTCCTAGCAACCTTCTTCTGCACATGCTGGGCCTCCTCTTGCTATCCCTCAGGTCTCACCACTTCTCCTTTGTATTTTCTATCTCTCAGTGCCACATTGCTGAGTAATTTCCTCAGCTCTATGATCTATCTCAGTAATTTTCTCTTCAGCTACAGCTTACCTGTAATTTAATTAGTTTTTTTATATCAATTCTCATATTTTTTTGTTTCTAGAAGTTTATTTGGATCTTTCTCAAACCGTCCTGGACTTGTTGCATGTCTTGTTTTTAGAGACTTCATTTATTCCTTTGCATAGTGATCTTATGTTCTCTTTCCAACATCCTATTGTCTGAAGTTCTTAAGGGAGATGTTCTAACTCCATAGTTCACTGTAACTGCAGACCCTTATTTATGGCGAATAATGTTTCCTACGTGTTTGCAGTTTTTTATTTTGGGCTAATTTTTTTATGCTATTTGGGTTTTTTTCCTGCAAGATTTCAGAGGAACTTGAGCTGAGAAAGCACACCACCAGGCTAATTTCTACATTAATTTCTCAGCTTGGGGCTTTCTTATGGTGCAAAGGTTAAACCCCAAATCTACATGAAGCACAAGTTATTTTGCTCAATTTGCAGTTCCACATTCTTCTTCCAAGGCCCAGTAGATACAGACAAAAATTCTTTTTATTTTCTGCCGGAGAGTGTTTATCTCCTTATGGATTTTAGTGTGTTTTTATTAACCTGTATCTTTATATATGATGCCACATTTTTGAGTAATTGAAAAACAAACTCAAAGGTGTTTGCTGTTTATCATAGCCATCTTTACATCTAGTTGTAAAACTAGACACGTTTCACTATTGAGCAGCCTTCCCATGTAGCTTCTGGACATAATCTCTAAAAATAAAACGATCTAACTCAATGATACGTGCAATGTAAAGAGTGTATTTTTATTAATGTGCCTGTTGTCCTAGTACTGGGATGAGCCATTAGGAAGACAAACGCATATAAGACAAAAGGCTGTAATGACTCGATGTACCCTAATCCCCGAATCATGAGCTTCTCCTCTTCTCTGCCCATCCTCACGCTCAGCAGAGAGCGGATCTGGCCCAGGGAGGCCAGCAGGCTGATGGTATCCTCCACGGAGACAGCGCTGATGGTGTAGGTCTTGGGGAGCGCCTGGACCAGGCCCCCGATGCCGTCATACTGCCGGTGCAGCAGCACGAACATGGCCCTCACCAGCTCGGGGTCCTCGATGACGGATTCCTGGGCCCACCGCACCATCGTCTCGGAAATCAGCTGCTGAAGGGTGGCTGCGGGGTCGTGGGTGATATTTTTTTTAAAGGAAAATCATAAGAGAAGACATGAAAGTGGGCATTTCAACTGCATATTTCAGAATCCCGAACGCATATCTATGTTTGTACCAGAATACTTTTAGGAATATTTTTAGAAGAAAATAAGCTTCACTTAAATATGTGTGTGTGTATATACTGTGTGTGTGTGTGTGTGTGTGTGTGTACACACACACACATATATATATATAATATACGATAAAGATGAGTTATAGGACATGCAAGAATAGAAATACACAAACTGACCAACTTTTCTTTAAGGACTACTTTTATAACGAAAGGATTTTCGTTGTTTCAAAATTGCAGCCACTTTTTCAAAGCCACAGTTGGCAATCCATGCAACAATGTATATGAGCTCTCCTATTACTTTTACTTCTATTTTCTTCGTTCCATTACCTTCTTCCCAGAAAACCTGGCATCACATGACCTTATGAAAGTCAATCATGGGCATTGAAGGAGCTAGATGTTTACCCAGCTGACTCCTCATCGAGTCATCTGCAGCAGTGACCTCATGTCGTTACATTTACACTTAAATTTGGGATCCCAATAGTCACTTAAAAAGTCTTCAGAAAGGGTTTAATTGTGAAACTATTAAAGTGAAAAGTCATTCTCCACACAGAAAATTACTCGCTGTGTAATGTGCAATGTACTACTCTTAAAAACAACAGAATTTGCCCTGGCCGGTGTTGCTCGATGGGCTGGAGCATTGTCACAGGTACAGAAGGGTCGCAGGTTCAAATCCTGCTCAGTTTGATCCCCGGACAGGGTGCATGCTGGAGACAATCGACTGATATTCCTCTCTCTTTCCCTCTCTCTCCCTTCCTCTCTCTGTAACATCAATAAAAACATATCCTCAGATGAGATTAAAAAGTAAAAACAACAGAACTTGCACACCTCATAAACTAAACACTACAATCACCAAAGCTAATATTCTAGATTATTTAGGAACACTTAGGGTTGATGTGACCAATTCACACATAGTGAAGTACTTAATTCCTATCATCAATACACTGGCTGGTTTTTTTTTAAAGCTGTTTAACCTGCTTTAATCTGTTTAAGAAAACAGATTTAAGGAAAAACAAAAATCATGTACCAATTTTAACCAATTACAAAATGCAGATGAAAGACCAATATGCTTCCACGTCTCTCAAAACTATGCTGTCGTTTTATTTATTTATGTATCTATCTATGTATTTATTTTCAGTCGAGGCAGAAGCCTCCCCTAGAAATGACAGGGTTTAATCTGCAAAACGATACATTATTTTGGTGGTCACAAAAGAGAACTATCCAAAAGTGTAGCTTATTTAACAAGAAATTACATGTGTGGAATTTTAACTACACACACACACACACACACACACACACACACACTCACACACACAGTCAAATCCCATTACACAAAAGATCATTTTGCTAAAAACTCTTTACAAATAGCTGCCAGCACGTTGGGGATTTGCATTTCACCCACAGCATAACCTTCGCCCGAGCATCCATGACCGCTGTTCCTCCTCCTCACACCCCTCGGGAATGCGGCCCGGGAGAAGTAACACGGGGAAAAGAGAAGCCGAAGTGGCCTCTTTCCCGAACTCTGCACAAGTCTGGGTGCAGGCCATGCTGCCATTTTAAAAGCTCAAAATCAGCCGAAACCGGTTTGGCTCAGTGGATAGAGCGTCGGACTGCGGACTGAAGGGTCCCGGGTTCGATTCCGGTCAAGGACATGTACCTTGGCTGCGGGCACAACCCCAGTAGGGGGCGTGCAAGAGGCAGCTGATGGATGTCTCTCTCTCATCGATGTTTCTGACTTTCTATCCCTCTCCCTTCTGCTCTGTAAAAAATCAATAAAATATATTTTAAAAAATAATAATTTAAAAAAATAAAAGCTCAAAATCATAAACTTGATAATAAAAAAAAGAGTGGTTATGAGAAACGCTGAGCTCTGCAGAAGACCTGGTTATAACTGTAAGAATAAATGTAGAAGTCACTGTATAAATAAGTAGTTCCTATTGTTAGTGAAAAGACCCACAATTTCTTGAGTTTGTTTTTTTCCTCCACTAAAAGCTGGTGATAACCTGGCTCTGCATCTGAGCATGGGCCTCAGGAGGGAGGTGACGAGTGTGTGTCTGACGCTCTGCCCTGTGCCGACTTGACTCAGGAGTAGCAGCTTAGTCTGCGGTTAGGTCAATTATGCATGGACCAGAACCAAAATAGAGTTATAGGCACTACCTATTTAACCCTTAAGAAAAGGTTTGACTTGGTATAAGAGTATTTATTTGAAAATCAACTGCCTGATATTTAGATCAGAAGACTAAGTTACTCCCTTTTGCTTTCTCTTCATAGCCTCCAATCAAACACCTAAGCTTCAGTGCTCCCAGAGCCGACCCCCCTCATAAAGCGCTTTCTCTCCATCCTCATAAAGCACTTTCTCTCCATCTGTTCCTGTCTCTTCCTCCCTCTCTTCCCCCTGCTCCTGTGGCTCCTGTCTCTTCTCTCCTCTCTTCCCCCTGCTCCTGTGGCTCCTGTCTCTTCCCTCCTCTCTTCCCCCTGCTCCTGTGGCTCCTGTCTCTCCCCTCCTCTCTTCCCCCTGCTCCTGTGGCTCCTGTCTCTTCCCTCCTCTCTTCCCCCTGCTCCTGTGGCTCCTGTCTCTCCCCTCCTCTCTTCCCCCTGCTCCTGTGGCTCCTGTCTCTTCCCCCCTCTCTTCCCCCTGCTCCTGTGGCTCCTGTCTCTTCCCTCCTCTCTTCCCCCTGCTCCTGTGGCTCCTGTCTCTTCCCTCCTCTCTTCCCCCTGCTCCTGTGGCTCCTGTCTCTTCTCTCCTCTCTTCCCCCTGCTCCTGTGGCTCCTGTCTCTTCCCTCCTCTCTTCCCCCTGCTCCTGTGGCTCCTGTCTCTTCCCTCCTCTCTTCCCCCTGCTCCTGTGGCTCCTGTCTCTTCCCTCCTCTCTTCCCCCTGCTCCTGTGGCTCCTGTCTCTTCCCTCCTCTCTTCCCCCTGCTCCTGTAGCTCCTGTCTCTTCCCTCCTCTCTTCCCCCTGCTCCTGTGGCTCCTGTCTCTTCCCTCCCCTCTTCCCCCTGCTCCTGTGGCTCCTGTCTGATGCTGCCGAGCGCCTCCGGCGGCTGCAGGCATCTACTCAAGGATCTGATCCTTGGAAGGGGCAAGCTCCGCTCTCTCCCGGGCTCTCTCCTCGCCCTGGTTGAAAGGCCGGTAAGGGCCCGCAGCGGGCCCCTCTGCCTCCCCCCTGCTTACAGGACTTGTCGGAGGCGCTCTCCGCCGGCTTGTCAGCCTGTTTCTTCTTCAGGGACGTCACCTTCTCCACCAGGGACAGCAGGCGGCCTCTAATGGTTAGGTCACTGTGTCCGTCCAGAGACCCGTCGTCATCCAGCTCAATTCCTAGTATGGAAAGAGGGCAGAGAAAGAAGAAAAGAAAACCTATTTTAAAAGTACAATCATCCTCAGGCTTTGCAACCTCTTTCATTCACAGCGTTGGACACTCAACACCGAGCCAGGCTACCCAGGAGCACTCACGGCAACATTCGTGTGTGGTGTCTCCTCCACTCTTCCCCCTGCTCCTGTGGCTCCTGTCTCTTCCCCCCCCCCCCCGTTCCCCCTGCTCCTGTCTCTTCCCTCCTCTCTTCCCCCTGCTCCTGTGGCTCCTGTCTCTTCCCCCCCCCCGTTCCCCCTGCTCCTGTCTCTCCCCCCCTCTGTTCCCCCTGCTCCTGTGGCTCCTGTCTCTCCCCCCCTCTGTTCCCCCTGCTCCTGTGGCTCCTGTCTCTTCCCTCCTCTCTTCCCCCTGCTCCTGTGGCTCCTGTCTCTCCCCCCCTCTGTTCCCCCTGCTCCTGTGGCTCCTGTCTCTTCCCCCCCCCCGTTCCCCCTGCTCCTGTCTCTCCCCCCCTCTGTTCCCCCTGCTCCTGTGGCTCCTGTCTCTCCCCCCCTCTGTTCCCCCTGCTCCTGTGGCTCCTGTCTCTCCCCCCCTCTGTTCCCCCTGCTCCTGTGGCTCCTGTCTCTTCCCTCCTCTCTTCCCCCTGCTCCTGTGGCTCCTGTCTCTCCCCCCCTCTGTTCCCCCTGCTCCTGTGGCTCCTGTCTCTTCCCCCCTCTCTTCCCCCTGCTCCTGTGGCTCCTGTCTCTCCCCCCCTCTGTTCCCCCTGCTCCTGTGGCTCCTGTCTCTCCCCCCCTCTGTTCCCCCTGCTCCTGTGGCTCCTGTCTCTCCCCCCCTCTGTTCCCCCTGCTCCTGTGGCTCCTGTCTCTTCCCCCCTCTGTTCCCCCTGCTCCTGTGGCTCCTGTCTCTCCCCCCCTCTGTTCCCCCTGCTCCTGTGGCTCCTGTCTCTCCCCCCCTCTGTTCCCCCTGCTCCTGTGGCTCCTGTCTCTTCCCCCCTCTGTTCCCCCTGCTCCTGTGGCTCCTGTCTCTTCCCCCCTCTCTTCCCCCTGCTCCTGTGGCTCCTGTCTCTTCCCTCCTCTCTTCCCCCTGCTCCTGTGGCTCCTGTCTCTTCCCCCCTCTGTTCCCCCTGCTCCTGTGGCTCCTGTCTCTTCCCCCCTCTGTTCCCCCTGCTCCTGTGGCTCCTGTCTCTTCCCCCCCCCGTTCCCCCTGCTCCTGTGGCTCCTGTCTCTCCCCCCCCCCGTTCCCCCTGCTCCTGTGGCTCCTGTCTCTCCCCCCTCCCCCGTTCCCCCTGCTCCTGTGGCTCCTGTCTCTTCCCTCCTCTGTTCCCCCTGCTCCTGTGGCTCCTGTCTCTTCCCTCCTCTGTTCCCCCTGCTCCTGTGGCTCCTGTCTCTTCCCCCCTCTGTTCCCCCTGCTCCTGTGGTTCTGTCTCTTCCCCCTACTCCTCTGGGCTCCGGCCCTCAACAGGCAGCACAGAATAGAAGACCGAACAGAAAACAAAATCTCTCAGGAGACAAGACCCAGTCCGCTCCTTTCGCCGACAGGCAGCTGTGACTTCAGGCGCCTCTGCCTGGACCTTCTTCGTTCTGCCGGCTGAGAACCCCCCCGCCCCTTTTCCTCCTCACGTGCCTCCGGAAATGTCCTCAGTGTGTCAACAACTTGAGACACAGGGAAGACAGGCCTCAGTGGGTACCTAAAGCATGGATGCTTTATGTCTGAAGCAATAATTCTACATTGCAGAGCGTCCTCTTCTTCATACTATATACATGGCATATACATGGTATAACCTGACGGCAGCCCTTCAGGGGATCATTCATAAGCTGAGTTCATATGCAAGGCAGTGCTTTTATTCTCCTTACTGAAATAAAATGAAAATAACGCCCCCGGGGCTGTGCAGATCTCCCAGGAACTGGCCGCCCGGTCACTGTCTCCCACAGGGGCCGCCTGCGCCCCGCCACTGCTTGGAGGCAGAGGACGCACACGCCGCAGCGTGGAATCCATCCCATCATGCAAGTTCTCAGAATGAAGGGGGAGGAGTCCCTTCGCGTGTAATTCAATGAAGGACTCCCTTAGGCGTTAATTTATCTCATGAGATGTAGGCTGAATTTCATTGGCCTAAAAAGTGGCCACGCAGTCAGTTTAAATGCAACTGGTTGTGAATAAATTTCATTAGACTCCATAAGCCTAATAGTTCTCTGCCCGAAGCACTCCTGCCCTGACCCCTTGTTCCCTGTCACCAGGAAAAGAGAAAAAAGAGAGCAGGGATTTCAGTTATCTTCCGCTTCATCTGCGACCCTGTCTGACCTCTACCCTCCTGACTTCCCACAGAGGGTCCGTTAACCATTTTATCATAACAAAGTTTCTTGGATAAACCCCAGCCAGCAGGCATCATGCGTATCATGCGAAGCTGTTAACACAGATCTGCTCCCATAGCAGCGAGCCTGCAGCGTAAGAGCTGCTTTGGAGGCAGGAAATGCGCGTCGAACAAGAGCTGGGGGTCGCGGGGACCTTACCACAGTGTGCCATCAGATCTTCGTGGAAATCCAAGAGCTGGTCTCGAATTTCCTCCGGACACGGACACTCATTTTTGTCATCCTTAAAATTGAGAAGCATGTTGATCTGAACGTTTGGAACAAAGGAAGAGGAAGAACGGGAATGAGAGGAAAGTGGATTGAGGAGCCACACAGCAAAGATCGTAAAACCAAAGCTCTTCAAAAACCCCGTTTTTGGAGTATTCGTAAAATGTTGCCCAGCGGATGAATGTATTGGTACTAACGATGGAACAAAGCAATGCTTCTCTCCTCTCTCTCTCTCTCTCTCTCTCTCTCTCTGTCGGATAAATTAAAAAATAACATACTGGCAGTAAACAAATAAAGAAATCCCATTTGAAAACTGCCCAGCGTTGTGTCCCGGGAGTGGAGGGTTTCTGCGGCTGGGACGGAAGCCGTCGGCCATGAGGACAAGTCCCCATAGCGTTCGTGGACTGAAGCGTTGCTCCCATTTGTAAGACATCAGGATCTGGCGAACTGGCCATGATACGTATCTGGTCCCTTTTAATAAGCCTCTTATTTGTTTAAACTTTAAACTGACCCAGGAGACTGCTTGGCGGAAGCTAAGGCTACTGACTGCGGCCCCTCGGCCCCTGGGCCAGTGTGAACAGGGGGTGCACTGGGCCCTTCGCAGTGCCCGGGGCCCAAGTGCTGGCAGAGGAAACGGGGAGGCTTTCCCGCTCCCTCCTGTACCTGCTCTTGTGGGGGCGACCGGAACTCCTTGGTCTTCCGGGCTGTGAGCGCGGCTGACATGTTCAGGGCCTGCATGACCTCGTTATAGCGGAAGCGCTGGTTGTCCTGGAGCCTCGCCACGAAGTCGTCGGAAAAGGCCACAATGGCTTCTATGCGGTGCCGGACCTGGCAGTCGCAGAGGTACTGGAGGAGCAGGCACATCTAAGAAGACAAGGACAGAGACACCGAGTGTAAGTCGTGCATCTCGAGAGTCCTGGGACAGCAGATAAACGCCAGGGGCAGAGACGCGCAGCTGCACTCTCTCCTCCTTCACACACAGAAAATCCTACTCCTGTGAAGGAGGTCCCAGGAGCGAGACAGAAGGTGCCGGACCAGGGTGGCAAACGCAAGTCCCTTTGGTGGCCACTCTGCCTGGCCTCCTGCAGCTGCAGGTGCTGTGGCCGATGGGATATGGAAGAAGCTGGCCAGGGGTTTCCCGGGAAAGATGTTCCATCACTGATAACAGACTAGAGCACCCGCTTCTCAAGGAGAACGTTCCTTGCCAAAACCGGTTTGGCTCAGTGGATAGAGCGTCAGCCTGCGGACTGAAAGGTTTCGGGTTCGATTCCGGTCAAGGGCAAGTACCTTGGCTGCGGGCACATCCCAGTAGGGGGTGTGCAGAAGGCAGCTGATTGATGTTTCTCTCTCATTAATGTTTCTGACTTTCTATCCCTCTCCCTTCCTCTCTGTAAAAAATCAATAAAATATATTTTAAAAGGAGGAGGAGGAGGAGGAGGAGGAGGAGGAGGAGGAGGAGGAGAAGGAGGAGTAGGAAGAGGAGGAGGAGGAGGAGGAGGAGGAGGAGGAGAAGGAGAAAGAGAAGGAGGAGGAGGAGGAGGAGGAGGAGGAGGAGGAGGAGGAGGAGAAGGAGGAGGAGGAGGAGAAGGAGAAGAAGGAGAAGGAGAAGGAGGAGGAGGAGGAGGGGGAGAAGAAGAAGAAGAGGAAGAGGAAGAGGAAGGAGAAGAAGAAGAAGAAGAAGAAGAAGGGGAGGAAGAGGGAGGAGGAGGAGGAGGAGGAGGAGGAGGAGGAGGAGGAGGAGGAGAAATTGTCGGCACGACATTATCACTGGAGGAAGATGAGGCCACACAGCTGGGGCCGGAAACCACGACTGAAGGTCGCAGCAGGGTCCTGAGAGCTGGGTTTCAAAGGACATCACCGAGTTCCCCCAACCCCAGACCCGTCCACCTGCAGACACTGCATGTAACGTAGGTGGTTCTTCAGCATAGTCGCTAACTGGGTATTCTCCCACAGGAATCCCAAAGGATTTCTAAGGGAACAGTAAGCCTTTCAAAATATGCCAGCCAGGGAGCGTTCTGGCCACGCTGAGGAAACACTTAACTACACCGACACCGACTGTGACTCAGTACGAGGCACTGGGGGTCGCTGTCCACAAAGCATGTCTGTCCGTCCCCCTCCCTCCACCCCCTTCGCCCACCCTCATGTAAACACCAACCCCTAGGGTCTGGACCCTCCTGACTCAGTCTGCCCTGGACCACCCTGCAGCCCCCCCACCACTTATCCCATGCTCCCTTGCAGCCCCCCACTCACCCCCTCACCTGGAGCTTCACGGGCTCAGGCAGTTTCATCTGCAGCAGCCCCTCTGCCGCGTCCCCACGTACGCCCTCGGGCCTGGCATCTTCGGGGTGCGGCTCCGTGGGCGGCGCCTGGCGCTCCTCCTCCTCCTCCTCCCCCCCGGAGGCCTCCCTGAACACCCGGGGCTCGATCAGCTGCAGGATGTGCTTCAGGTCCTCCCCTTGGAAGATGCCCATGGTGAGCAGCGTGTAGAAGAGCTTGATGAGCGGCACGAAGAGGAACTCGGTGGTGCCCCCGACCGGGTCCCTGGCGCGCAGCCCGCCCTCCCGCACCACCTCGGTCAGCATCTGCATGGTCTTGGCCTTGAGCGTGTCCAGCGGGAACTCGGGGCTGTACTGGTAGCAGTCGTGGTTGAGGCCCACGAAGCTGGGCGAGGAGAAGCGCATGCGCGGCCGCAGCGAGGTGCTGAGGCCGATGCCCGGCAGCCCGTGCTCCCGGTGCTTGTCCGGGAAGAGCGTGATGCTCTTGGTCTCCTCGGTCATGGGCACGATGAACTCGTTGTTCATCATGAGGCGCGCCGTGGCGTAGGCGCTCAGGTGGATGTCGATGAGCAGGTCGTAGTAGCCGGCGCGCAGCAGGCCGGGCATGTACTTGCTCTCGATGGCGTACAGCAGCTGCGCCTCGTCCACGTGGCTGCAGAGCGCGTGCGCCACGCGGTGGTTGCCCAGCGCGCACACGGCCGAGTAGAGGCGCAGCGTGTGCGAGTGGAAGCGCAGCAGCTCCTCCTGCTCCGTCAGCTCCAGGATGTCCACCGACCTGCGGGGACAGCGGCGGCTCAGCCACAGGGACACAGAGAGGAGCGCGTGCAACCCGCACTCTCTCCGCACGACACGCGGGAGAAGTCCGTCCCGGGTGTTTGACAAGATTCCCAACGTCAAGAATTTTCTGTTGAAAATGTTCACCCTCCCGTGCTTGCACCCTCCTCATCGTCTAGACCAGCGGTCGGCAAACTCATTCGGCAGCAGAGCCGAAGAGCAACAGGACAACGACTGACATGTCTTTTGGGAGCCGAAAACCGACTTCTGCGCACAGGCCACGAAGTTTCCATCGTGCCGTGTGGTGTTTTGTGGAAGAGCCGCACTCGAGGGGCCGAAGAGCCGCAGTTTGCCGACCACTGGTCTATATCCCCCAAGTTCTGGGCACCTCTTAGACTGGTCTCAGCCTGAAGCTGGGGACCCCTCCTTTCAGAGCATGAGCACTCCCTGGGAAACCCCAAGTGCCCTTCCCTACTGGGGGGCTGGTTGCTAGAACCCAGGCAACGGTGCCTGTGACTCTGGAGGCTGCGCCTTATTTCTGACCTGTGAGCAGCTGCCGGGCCAGCCGAGAGGAGCTGTGAGGCTGAATGCCGGGCCGTAACCTCCCTTCTAACCAACCTCCCTCCCAAACCCACACACATGTCACACATATGCACCGCTCGGGAAACACACTCTATAGTGACATTTTCAGCGAGGAGCGTTTCTGCTGGGAAACTGACTTCACACAGGCTCCTCATTCGGGTCACAGATCGTGACCTTCCAAAACCTCAAAAATCGGGCCAGAGTATGCCCAACGTCTTTCCTCTGACGACAGAATCCGTTTTCAAAGTCGATCCTTCCTATAGACAAGCCACTCAACTGGAGTCCCCAGGGCCACTGGAGTCTGAGGGGCCCCTGGGAGGGTGCGGAGGCGCAGACCTGTTCTCCTCGGGGATGTGCAGCGACATGAACTGCAGGGGGTCCACGCACTGCACCAGCCAGCCCTGGCGCTCGCTGACCCGTGACACGTCCACCTTCAGAAACTGGTTGGGCATCCGGCTCCACAGGACGTGGGACAGGAACTGCACATGGAGACGCGGGGGACACTGAGGCACGGGGTTCCTGTGCTCGCTCTTGAAGAGTCCCGCCGAGAGGGGCATCACGTTCTAGGGGACGAAGCAGAGGAGCGTTTACGACAGGCCGGGGAAGGATGGCCATTTACGACAGGCCGGGGAAGGATGGCCGTTTACGACAGGCCAGGGAAGGATGGCCGTTTACGACAGGCCCGGGGAAGGATGGCCGTTTACGGCAGGCCCAGGGAAGGATGGCTGTTTACGACAGGCCCAGGGAAGGATGACCGTTTACGACAGGCCTGGGAAGGATGGCCGTTTACGGCAGGCCGGGGAAGGATGGCCGTTTACGACAGGCCCAGGGAAGGATGGCCGTTTACGACAGGCCGGAGAAGGATGGCCGGCGTTCTGCAGGACAGACAACAGCAGACAGACCCACTGCGTGTCCACCCGAGGCTCCATGAGAAATGGCAGAGAGGGGGCTGAAGCGCCTGAAAGGAGGCAATGTTGGAAGGGAAAGGCCTGGTCCTTCAGGGCAGGCGCAGGGGCAGGCCGGTGGCTCTGCCACACCCTCGCTGGCCTCGGAGAAGGCAGGTGGGCTTGCTCTCCAAGCTGCCCTTGGTGCCACACATCCTGACACAGGTCACATCCACGTGGCTCTCTCTCCCTGTCTGTCCTGTCACCCTCCTTGTCTGTAACCCACACCCTCACTCATGCTGCTGTTTCTGTCTCTCTCCCCATCCCTTCCTCTCTGAAAGCAATAAAAAATATATTTTGCCGAAACCGGTTTGGCTCAGTGGACAGAGCATCAGCCTGCGGACTGAAAGGTCCCAGGTTCGATTCCGGTCAAGGGCATGTACTTTGGCTGCGGGCACATCCCCAGTAGGGGGCGTGCAAGAGACAGCTCATGGATGTTTCTGATTTTCTATCCCTCACTCTTCCTCTCTGTAAAACATCAAAATATATTTTAAAAATAAATAAAAATAATAAAAATTAAAAATAAATATTTTTAAATTTTATTTATAGGATTAATAGCAGTACTGATTTAAGAAGGATATATTATTCCCTAACAGAACACAATCCAAATGTAATGCCAAGAATGAGTCTCTCTTACCTTTATTCTTCCCAACTCAAACTGGAAAACATTGGGACTTGTAGCTTGCGCAAAAACTGCAGGAAATAATTTGGTGCTTGGCTCCACCTTAAAACCAACGAATTGAATAATATTATTAGCAGAGGAAGAAACAGAAAGAACACGTGTTTTCTTCACAACAGCTAGGGACACGTCACAAAAGCGAACCGGGGACTTTCCTTTCTCCTACACGGAAACCGTCTTTCAACAATTACTTGGAGCATTTCATTTCTTTGCTACGTGAACATTTAAGGAGAAATGCACCCTTCGCTCTGAGGGGCGTAAGGCACAGCTCTTATTCAGGCAGAAGTAAAAAATACGTAATGCATTCCGTTCTGTTTTCATTTCCTTTTGTTGCTGTTAATCCTCACCCCTGGATATTTTTTTCCCATTGGTTTTTAGAGAGAGCGGCAGGGAGGTGAGGGCAGAGAGAAGCATCAATGTGACAGGGACACATCTGTCATTTGCCTCCTCCCGCACGCGCCCTGGCCTGGACCTGGAATAGAACCTGCAACCCAGACGCATGCCCTTGCCTGGGAATCGGACACAGGACCCTTAGGCGCACACGCAGGTGCTGTAACCACTGACCCACACTGGCCGGGGCCTGTGTTCACGTTTTTCTAACGCGCGCTCCCATCTGACAGAGTGTGCTCTCCTCTGGTGGCTAACAACGCCGCCCTGCGGAGAAGCGGCGCCCACAGAGACGGTACCTGGTAGTAGGTGCTCAGCTCCTTGCTGTTGGCCGTGAAGGTGAGCAGCCCGCTGGCGGCGTCCACCACGCAGCCGATCTCCAGCCCGTTGCTGTTGCGGACCTGCCCGGGGCTCACGCTCTCGCCCGCGCACACCATGTAGCAGTTGCTGCGTTTGATGCTGAATTTTAAATAAAAAACATGTTCATCTCGGTACAGCCGCAGGTAGGTAGAACGGAAGCATGACATCTCGCGGACTAAACCTAGATTATGCTGCGCAAGCAACAAGCTCATGCTGTGGGGTGGGGGTGGGGGTGCACACGGGCCCGAGTCTTGAACCCGGGCCTCGCCGACCGGCGGGCGCTCTCGATCAGCTCGCACACGCCCCTGCTTCACACCTGATGGAGACGGGTCAACAAGCTGGAACCACGTAAGAACTGACCTGCACCTTCCCTCCGAAAACTCAAACCAAACTGCATCTTTTGCTGAGGTTCAAAACAGGTCGTTTAAGAACCATCCAAATGCATAATTTTCATTCCCAGACGTATTTTGTGTGTGCGTGCGTGTGCGTGTGTGTGTGTGGGTTTAACCACCGTTCTGAGATGCGAGCGCCAGTCATTCGATACATTTACCGTTTGGCTAAAAACATGCCCCCTTAGGGACACTTCCCCGTGACCGGCTGTGAGAGGGACTCGGCTGGAACAGGCACAGAATCAGCGTGAACAACCCGCCTGGGTCTCCCTCTCAGCACCACCTTCACCAGAGACGGCAACAAAACCGTTATTTTCACTTTGTCTGTCACCAGATAGCAGACAGACTGACGAGACCAGGGAAAAACAGGCCACAGGCAGGCAAAGAACAACAAGTGAAATGCCCTAGCCCAGTGGTCGGCAAACCGCAGCTCGCGAGCCACATGCGGCTCTTTGGCCCCTGGAGTGTGGCTCTTCCACAAAACACCACGGCCTGGGCGAGTCTATGTTGAAGAAGTGGCGTTAGAAGAAGTTTACGTTTAAAAAATGTGGCTCCCAGAAGAAATTTCAATCGTTGTCCTGTTGCTATTGGGCTCTGTGGACGGATGAGTTTGCCGACCACTGTCCTAGCCAGTCCGGCTCAGGGAACAGAACGTCGAGTCCCGGGTTTGATTCCAGTTAAGGACATGCACCTCGGTTGCAGGCTCCTCCTCAGCCCGGGCTCTGGTTGGGACGTGTGAGGGAGGCAACCCACTGACGTGTTTCTCTCTGTCTCTCCCCTGTCTCCCACCCTCTCTAAAAACCTATGGAAAAATATCCTCAAGCAAAGATTAAAAAATAAAATTTCTTTTAGAAAAGGTGAGCTGGTCAGTTTCTGGCTAACCAGGTCAGCTGTGCTTCTTTGCATTGGGTCCTTAAGACTCAACAACCCTTCCCTCAACTACCCTTACATTAATTTTTGCTCCCAAAGATGCACTAGATCTTATTTTCGGGGCTTATATGACAGCGAGTAGGTCTTATTTTCGGAAGATGTCTTACTTTCGGGGAAACAGAGTATTCCCACAACAGAATCATCTATTTGGTGGCTCAACCCCAGCTTCCCTTATATGACCATCTTCTCTGAAAATCAAATATAGCCCCCAAGAATATTCCTGGACACGGGTGACTTTGGAGCGCCCACACAGACATGAAGCTCCCCTCAGTAGAGAGATTTGCCAGCCCACTGCCTCCAGGTCTAAGTTCCAATGTTTCAGGTCTACAGACAGACCCGAAGGCAGGAGAGTGAACTTCTAGTCACCAAAAAACGAGGTGCGGCGGCTATAAAATCAAGGCAACGTATGGAGGACGGGAGGACGCATGGGCACAGAGGTAGGTGCAAATGTCAGGTCTTCTCCTGTCTACTTCCGCAAGGGAAATGGCCTTCTTCACTTTTTTGAAGGTTTGGTTTGAGTTTGGCTTGCTTTACGAATGAGAAAGGATGGCACAGAAAGTGTAAGTGACTTACCCAAAGCCACACAGCGAGTCAATGGCCAGGCTGAGGAAAGAACCCACTTACTCCTCAGTGGGAGGTCAAACATGCCCACTGGTCTCCACCACTAGCCCCTCTCGTCTTCAATCGTCTCCCCCCCACCCCCCGCCCCCCACACCAGGTCCCAGGATGTGTGTCAGATCCCATGCTCCCTGTCTCACCTTCCCCATCCTCATCCCTGGCACAGAGGCTGCGACCCGCAACCCAAGCTGTTAGTCATGTGCGACGTCAGCTGAAGGAGCATGCCTGTCACCCGAAAAGGGGGTGCGCTGCTCCCACTTTATAACTGTTTTCACTTCTAAATACTCAGCTCCCTTACTGGCTTGTTGGAGCAACAGAAAGGACACTGGCACTATGGTTTTTGATCCTAGTGTTCCTATAAGTAGAAATGATGCCCTGGGTATGAAATCCAAGAAAGACAATGCCTAGGGTCATCCACATTGCGATCATCCATCCCTGGTAAGAAAGGGAGGAAAACCAACCTTTCGTGCACTTTCCCTTTCTCGTCTCCCAGAGTCACGGTTACTGTGCGGACTCTGTCCAGGTCAAAGCATGTGTCGTACTGGTGGAAATCGGCCGTGACCCAGCCCACCCAGACGCTGGCCGGCTCCTGTCCGGGGAAGATCCTCACCGAGTAATAGTACTGTGAAGACAGCAAAGCAGGCGTTGGCGCCGTTAAACACGAACCAATCTGAACTGCATCGTCCTTGGATTGTTGATGAACATAGCTGCTTAAAAATCACTGGCCTAATTAAAACGTCATTGACACCAAAGACTAACACTGCAAACGAAGAAGGGCCTTCGAGCAGAGATCCGGAGTTCAACTAGAAATCACGGGAACAGAGAAGTCTCTATCGAGCAGACGTGCTCAACAGGGGAAGACTCTCGTACTCCTGAGAGTGTGTGCATGACTGTGGGAGTACACACATAATATGCACACCGTCTGTATTTGGACATATAGAGGATGTTTATGTAATACAATCATCCGCCGATAGGCAGGTAAGCTTTGAATTCTGCCGGCTTTCACAGTGTGCTAATCTACGCTGGAATTTTGCACCAGTGGATAGGTCGTCTTCCCTAGCGCTAAAATGTCACGTTTCCACACCTTAAAATCACTTTGAAATAGCTCCGATCTAATATGTGAAATCCGATCTCAGAAACATGGGGGAAACTGAGGGACACTGCTACCTATTTTTTTCCATTCGGCAGTTAGCTGTTTGGAAAACTTTAAACGGCACAGAGCAAAACTTGACCTCTAACAAAACATACATTATCTTCCTTTAGACATCTCACAACGATGAAAGAAATTATATGTACTCGGAGAAATTAGTTCACAAATTCAAATTTTACCAAAAAAAATAATAATAATAGGCCTTTTTCCCTAAAATAGCTCTTTTACTGCATATCCATATATATTTCAACTTTTTACTCCCCCCCCCAACCAAATAAGAAAAACTAATTTTAAATATAAGCTTGCTAAGTAGGATGACTCAAGTGGACGGTTTGAAATGTCAAGGGGGATGAGTGACAGACGGACGTAACGACGAGAGTGGCGACCTCGTACCGTGGATGTCTGCATCAGGTAGTCATAGTCATCTCGATCGTCCGCCAGGACGTCCTCCGTGAGCCTCGCGGAATGGCTCGTGCTGTAATCCGGCTTCGTCTTTCTGAGCAAGAATCTGAAAACACGACAGAACTGGGAGTGAGCAAACGTTCAAAGCTCGGCTTCCTTCAAACCCAAGCAAATCATCAGCTTAGTCCAGTGATGATCACCCAGAGCGATTTCACTCCCCCGAGGATGTCTGGCAACATCTGGAGATGTTTCGGGCTGTCGTGACGTGGGGTGGGGGCCAAGTGTGTGCCCCCTGCATCTAGTGGATGGAGACCACGTGTCGTGAACAAGGCAGACTCTCACGACAAACAGCTCTCTCACCCAGAGCATGCTGGGGCTCAGAAATTCAGATTTAGTGCAAGGCAAAATGCTACAATGGACTGCCTTCTTGTCCACAAAAATACTAATTAGGGAGGATACTCTTTAAGCTTCAACCAAGAAAGTAAATACAGACATTCTGAAAACTAACTCTTGGGGGGAAATACTCACAAACCATATGTCTGCTATGCAAACAACTCCTACAACTCAACAACAGAAAGGCAGACAAGCCAATCCAAAAATGAAGAAAGAATTTGAAAAGGAATTTCTCCAAAGATGCTCTACAAATGACCAATAAGACTATGAAAAGATATGCACTAATCGTCAGGGAAATGCAAATCAAAACTATATGAGCTATCACTTCACCCCCGTTAGGATAGCTACTACGGGAAAAAACAAAACAAAAATCAGAAAACAACAAGGATGTGAATGACTTTGAACTCTTGCATGGTGGTGGTAAAATCATAAAATGGTGCAACAGCTCTGGAAGACAACATGAAGATTCCCTAAAAACTTAAAATTAGAACTACCAGGAATCCCATATCTGCGTATATATCCAAAACAAATGAAAGCTGGGGTCTTGAAAAGGTATTTTTATATCTGTGTTGACATCAGCACTATTTACCATAGCCAAGAGGCAGAATCAAGCCAAACACCCATCAATGAATGGAGAGATGAATGGATAAACAAAATGTGGTTTACAGACACAATGGAATATTAGTCATCCTTTAAAAAGGGAAGAAGGTCTGACATGCTACAACATGGATGAACCCGGATTATATTACGCTTAAGGAGACAAATCAGTCACACAAAGAAAAATACTATATGATTCCACTTATACGAGGTACCGGATTAGTCAAATTCATGGAAACAAAAGGCAGAATAGCAGCTACCGGCGCTGGGGCAGGTGGAAAGGAGACTTGTTTAATGGGTATAGGGTTTCGGTTTTGCAAGATGAAAACATGCTGAATGTGTTTCAGAACAATGTGATCACACCTACTGTTCACTCAAATGTGCTGCACACTTAAAACTTGTAAGTGCACTGAAAAGTGGTAAAGACGGCAAATTTTCTTGGTTGTTTTGTTTTTGTTTTTGTTTTGCCAAAATGAAAAGGTATAAAAAAGGAACTCGGGAGAGAGAGTACATTTGTGGTAACAAATCAGAGCCAAGCCTTCTGCTCACTCCATGGTGACATCCATTTCTGTTTGGGTTTATTTTAATTCTATAATTGAAACTTGTAGCCTAGATTAGAGGCCTAGGTGCTTAATTGGGTGCTTAATTGTCCCCTATAGGATCCTTTACGCATGAAGAAGGACAATGAGAAAGAAAACACCGATGTGGGAAATCCCTGGCCCCCTCCCCACAGAACGAGCTCACTCTGAGGATCCCTCTGCAGAGATCAGCCACCTTTGTTTCAAACGAGAGGGCTTTTCCTGCGCGTAATCTTTGTGGTTATTAAACTCTGGTTTTGCAGCTTCTTTGTCCTTGTCTACTCGATCGGGCACCAGATGGCCATGAGCTGTCTTCATCAGAACCTCGAAATCAGAATCCGCGTCGTAATCCTCCAGATCGCTCTTGGGCCCGAAGAGGCCGGCTCCCGGGAGCCCCCCGGCCGCCGTCCTGGAGAAGACCTCTGCGCACTCGATGGGCATGCTCAGCCGGTAGAACATGATGTCCGTGCTGCTGTTCTGGGAACTGAAGGACTTCTGAGTGACCTTTAAACATGGAGAGCTGTCCGCGGTGCCGTCTATCCTGGTCACCTAGCACACAGAGACGCAACAGGTCAACCCCAGCCATCACTGTGGGTTTGGGGGTTCTATCTCTCGGGGTCACCTAGCACACAGAGACACAATAGGTCAACTCCAGCCATCACTGTGGGTTTGGGGGTTCTATCTCTCGGGGTCACCTAGCACACAGAGACGCAATAGGTCAACCCCAGCCATTACTGTGGGTTTGGGGGTTCTATCTCTCGGGGTCACCTAGCACACAGAGACACAATAGGTCAACTCCAGCAATCACTGTGGGTTTGGGGGTTCTATCTCTCGGGGTCACCTAGGACACAGAAGCAATAGGACAACTCCAGCCATCACTGTGGGTTTGGGGGTTCTATCTCTCAGGGTCACCTAGCACACAGAGACGCCATAGGTCAACTCCAGCCATCACTGTGGGTTTGGGGGTTCTATCTCTCCAGGTCACCTAGCACACAGAGACACAATAGGTCAACTCCAGCCATCACTGTGGGTTTGGGGGTTCTATCTCTCCAGGTCACCTAGCACACAGAGACACAATAGGTCAATTCCAGCCATCACTGTGGGTTTGGGGGTTCTATCTCTTGGGGTCACCTAGCACACAGAGACGCCATAGGTCAACTCCAGCCATCACTGTGGGTTTGGGGGTTCTATCTCTCCAGGTCACCTAGCACACAGAGATGCAGTAGGTCAACTCTAGCCATCACTGTGGGTTTGGGGGTTCTATCTCTCGGGGTCACCTAGCACACAGAGACGCAATAGGTCAACCCCAGCCATTACTGTGGGTTTGGGGGTTCTATCTCTCGGGGTCACCTAGCACACAGAGACACAATAGGTCAACTCCAGCAATCACTGTGGGTTTGGGGGTTCTATCTCTCGGGGTCACCTAGGACACAGAAGCAATAGGACAACTCCAGCCATCACTGTGGGTTTGGGGGTTCTATCTCTCAGGGTCACCTAGCACACAGAGACGCCATAGGTCAACTCCAGCCATCACTGTGGGTTTGGGGGTTCTATCTCTCCAGGTCACCTAGCACACAGAGACACAATAGGTCAACTCCAGCCATCACTGTGGGTTTGGGGGTTCTATCTCTCCAGGTCACCTAGCACACAGAGACACAATAGGTCAATTCCAGCCATCACTGTGGGTTTGGGGGTTCTATCTCTTGGGGTCACCTAGCACACAGAGACGCCATAGGTCAACTCCAGCCATCACTGTGGGTTTGGGGGTTCTATCTCTCCAGGTCACCTAGCACACAGAGATGCAGTAGGTCAACTCCAGCCATCACTGTGGGTTTGGGGGTTCTATCTCTCGGGGTCACCTAGGACACAGAAGCAATAGGACAACTCCAGCCATCACTGTGGGTTTGGGGGTTCTATCTCTCGGGGTCACCTAGGACACAGAAGCAATAGGACAACTCCAGCCATCACTGTGGGTTTGGGGGTTCTATCTCTCGGGGTCACCTAGCACACAGAGACGCAGTAGGTCAACTCCAGCCATCACTGTGGGTTTGGGGGTTCTATCTCTCGGGGTCACCTAGCACACAGAGATGCAGTAGGTAAACTCCAGCCATCACTGTGGATTTGGGGGTTCTAAAAACCACGTGTTTCATGTCCTTAAAACCCCAAACGCAGTCACATGTGGTGTGATTCTGTAAATTAGATGACTGAGTATAGCAAGACTGTGTGGCTGCTATACCCATAGTTCTGCTTCTAACTCAGAAGAAGGTTTGGGAAATCCATGTTACAACCGCACCTCTTCAGACCGAGCCCGAGATTGCCTCTCAAAATGGAAATCAACAATTGCTCATCCGTCTAATCAGCTACTCATAAAGTATTTAAAAATCAAGGCTGAGCCCGTGCTTAATTCTACTTCTTTGCAACTCATCAGGGCTACCATTTTAAGAAAGTGACAGTAATTGTCCAAGTAAAACCCCCAATGTGTCAAGATGTTCTAATCCTGTCTTTTGGCAATTGTCTGGTATTTTAAGGAAAAGCAAACCTCGATGTGTTCGTGGTTTGATGGCACCTGGAGAAACTGAGGCAGCCGCTTGCTGAGCCACATGGTGATGTCCCTGTTGGTGTTGACGGCAAATGGCTCGTAGCCCTCCTGTAAGCCGCAGATGGTAAAATACTTCAGAGTGCTCACGTCCTTTCCAAAGTTCATCCTTCCCACCTGAGCCACGCCCAGGCTGCACACAGGTATGAACCCTGGAAGAAAGAGGAATCACAATCCTCAGCTCCATTAGCATAAGAGCCTGCCAGGACGGCGAGCGTTGCTCCAGAAACAGCGAACCAATGCTGAGGATTAGACGTGAGGTCAGAAGGGCAGTATTCGCGCTCAGCATCACAATTCACTAACTGCGACCTCTGGGGAAGCCCCTCCTCACCTTGGACTCTGTACATGAGGTGCATGCTAAGCAGCCAGTCCTCCAGGATCCCCGGGCCTGTGCCCTGACCGGGAATCGAACCATGACCTCCTGGTTCATAGGTCAACGCTCCACCACTGAGCTATACCGGCCAGGCAAGAAACTCCATTTTTAACATAATTTAATGTCCATTAAAACAGCCCCGTGTGGCCGGTGGCCCCCTTGCTGGAAGTGTTTGCCTCATGAAGGGCTTTCCTCTTTACATCCCCGCCCAGGTCACCCGGAGCCCCCGCACAGCTGCCTGCTCTGTGCGCTGGGCATCCCTTGACTGGTATTTCGAACTTCTCCTTTATCAGAAATCACACGAGCGAGGACTCCCCGCTATACTGTCACCACATAAAGACAGACAGAGCTGTGTTTTTTCATCTTCGTCCTCTCAGCAGCCAGCAGAGGGCCTGAATGGGAGGGGGGCTCTCATGACATTTTTATAAAACGAGGGAACAGACAGAGGCTGTAAGCAGCACAGAGGGAAATCCTAAATAAAAACTCAACATTTGTGGGAAACGCGCCTCTTGCCTGCCAGCAGCCATTTCTGCCTTAGCTCCGTCGCGCCAAGAAGCCTTGGCCAGAGCAATGTCAAGGGTGTCTGATCAACAGGCCATGAGGGTGCCCAGGCGACTTCCAGCGGCAGCTCCTCTGTCCTCGCCCTCAGCCAAAGATGGGGTCACGGGCATCAGAGCCAAGCGCCTCCTTGTGCCGCCCCCAACACACTTACCGTCACCAACATCGAAGTCTTTGAAAGCCAGCTCTGACCCCGAGTCGTCCAGCAGGATTTCGCCGTTCAGTGTGAACATCATGGTACGCTCCGCCATGTCCACCATGCACCCCATGACGTCGCCTGCTTGCCAGGAGCGCCCGTAGTGCTCGTTGCCCTGGTGCCACCGCTGGGCCTGGGGACAGAAGAGTCATTGTCCCCGAAGAAGCCGGGAGAATGCACCCCCACTGCCTTCAGGACCCACAGCAGCCCTCCTCTCCCCACCCCCACCCCAGAGCTGGGATCCTAAGTCCTAAGTCCCTAACGGCAACCCTGTGTGCGCCGACTCGAGAAAAGCCCAAAATGCTATGTCATCATTTTGAGAATCCGTCACTTGAAAAACCTACTCTACCCACTTTCTATTCAAAAGAAAATTCTGTCTTTAACATTTTATTTTTTTTCCCTATAATGAATGCTTCTCAGGACATGGGTGGTTTCTCTCTACTCCCCCCAAATACAAAGAATTATGAGCAGAGAGACTCAAGCTGGGAACTTATCATTGAATGACATTCTAGTTTTCATCCATTTCAAAAGTAAGTTCCATCCCTTGGAACAATGGCACCAATACATAACAAGATGGAAATCTTAACCCAAAAGTAGGTTTACAGTGGTGAGTCCACATTAAGACTTCATTTTTGTAATATTATTTAATTCATTATTATATTCTTTTCCATACAAACAACTGTAAACCTTTGCCCCAACTTGTATAATAAAATTAAAAGTTTCAGGCCAAACCCAAAAACGTTTACAATATGTTTGCTGAAATAAAAAGCCGAAGACTGAATATAGATGCCAATGTTGTTTGATATACACAGAGGATAAGTGTGACCGTTGAATCTTAGTATATTCTATTGGTCTGTAGGTACAAAATTCGTGATATTAATTTGCCAGGTAAACCTTTTCACTTTCCCCTAAATGTCACCTTCACTGTGATCTAATATGTAATGAGATACAGTCACCAATGCAGAATAATAGTATGATTCTTCTCAAGTATGATACCTAGATTTTAGGAAAAAATTTTAACTACATTAGGTATCACAAGGCGTTCAACTTTCCTATCTGAAAAAGCAGAATTCGGGACAAATAAAGATAAGACATTTCGGGACAAAGAGGGGCAACCGCGCTAGAGGACACAATGCTAGTTTCTAGCCTAGAGGTGCTCTCCCCCCACACATACCTGAGAGCCACCGCCAAACCCCTACGCGATTATTTATTCTAATTTCCCTTTTCCCATTAAATCTCCCTCATCTGAAAAGGAATAGAGTCCATGGAGGAAAATCAGAGAAAACAAATAAAAGATCTATTTTCTCAGCAAGAAGGACTATTCGTCTATCGTGACTATGTTCACACGCACAGTTTTGTTTAATATTTTATACGGATAAAGTAACATTCAAATATTTATATGGTGTATAAATAATAAAATAAGCTTCCCCAGAGCCAAAGAAATGAAAAGGCCTAACGATGTTGAAAAGGGGAACTTTCTGTGGTTATAAAACCGCATTTGCCTTAGGCATTCTTAGGCATTAAAGGTGTCTGCCTGTCATTAATTACTGCTCGAGGATCGATTTCTTCCATGGAATTGCTGGGTCAACGTGTGTGCTTTTTAATGAGTGTATGTATTTTTAACGCTTCTGTTGGACACGGTGCTTCATCTTTCTGACCGGGGGCTTCCTGTGTTTGTGGGGGGAGAACGCTGTTTTGAAACTCCAAGGACAGGAGTTGCCCTGGGAACCATCTTCCCAACACGGGCTCTGGAAAGGGCTGTGTGGCTGTGCTCCCTGGGCCTCCGGGGAAGCCAGGCCCGGCAGGGAGGATGCCTCTCCCCCAACACCCCACACCCCCGGCTGCTGCCTGGCGCCCACTCACCTTGAAGCCATCAAAGGCAAAGGCGTGCTCGTCACAGCCCAGCTCCTGATCAGGCTGGCAGCCTGGCCTGCCCCAGCCGACGCGCATGTCCCCCGCAGTGACAGCCTCGAACTCAAAGTACCACCTCCCCGCCTTCACGGCGTAGGTTTTCTCGGCCCGGAAGATCCGGAACCGCTCCCCGGGGCTGCTGCACACTTCCGCTCGGGCAGCTGGGGATGCAGGGAGAGTCTGTGAGCACAGGGAACACGGAAAGGGGGGCAGACACTACGTGGCTTTATAACTACACCCACAGTGAGGTGCTAGTGACACTCTCCTCCCATCCGGGGCACATGTACTAAGTGCGTTCATCAGGACGGGGCAGCCCATGGGCCGGCAGGCAGCACCGGCCTCCGCATGCGGCTTCGGCCAGCCGGTGACGCTGCAGGAGAGAGCTCTTTCTGTGCAGACACCTGCCAGCAGTTGGCGGTTTGGTAGCGGAAGATGAGATAAACGTGAGGCACGGATAGATACAAACAGCACAAGAGACCGAAACCATTGCTCATAAGAAATGAATGGGCATTGGCGGGTGAGAGAGAGGAGGGAAGAAGCAAACAGGCAACGAGGGGGAGACAGAAAGCTATAGAAAGCAGGGGTCACCATCCACACACTCCCAGGCAGCATGAATGAGGGCCTAACTCCCTCTCCCCCACACCATAATGTGCTGCACACGCGCACACACGCACACACACACACACACAGCGTTTCAGAGAGTAAAAGGGTGGGGTCTGACATCAGAACCAGTGAGGTGCAACGGTAGACACGTGCACTGAGAGGACACAGTAGACAGAGTAGACGCACATGGACTGAGAGAGGACGCAGGTGGACTGAGAGCGGACGCATGTGGACTGGGGATACACATGGACTAGAGTAGGTGCATGTGGACTGAGAGTGCATATGTGGGCTGAGAGTAGGTGCATGTGGTCTGAGAGTGCACATGTGGACTGACTGAGCACATAATGGCTGAGTGTGTGTGTGTGTGCATGTGGATTGAGAGTGGACACACGTGGACTGAGAGAGCCAGGAGTGAGAAACCTTAGCCATGGAAACCTGAAGCCGAGTGACCATGAGAATGTACACCAAAAGGTTGCGGGGGTTATTTTTTAAAAGTCCATACACTCAACACATGTTCATTGACTGCCTATTCTAACGTGCTTTCCTTAAAGCAAAACATCGCACTAATTGATCCTGCCTACACGAGTGAATATAAACAACGAAGGCTTAGAGGACGCTAGATCCCACTGCAGTTTATTCCCGTAAACAACTAAACCCAGCTCTTCGAGGGAGCGTTGGCGGACGGGCGGGGGCAATGTCGGAACCAGGTAGACTCCCCAGGAAGTAAACCACTGTGGGTGGGCCACGCTCCTGAGAGACGGTCTAGCCCTTCAGAAACAGGTGCTCTAGACCAGCAGTGGCCAACCAGCAGGCCACTGGTGGTCCGTGAGGTCCGAAAGGCTGGCGACCGCTGCTCTGAACTGCACACAGCGCACGAGATCACACACTCCAGGACTCTGTCTGTGCCCCCTCTTTTCACTCATCTGGCTGGAAACCCTGCCCGTGAGTTGCAAGCAGAGGGAGCAGAAGGAGTGGAGGGAGCCGGCAGTACCGTGGTCTTGGTCGGGCGCCTCCAGGCTGTAGCCGTACCCCAGCAGCGTGCGCACCGCCTCTCGGAGGCTGTCCTTGTTGGACTTCTTGGTTCTGTCATCCAGAAGGGTGTAGGGCACGAGGCGCGGGTTTCTTCTGTTCTTGACGTCCTACGGGGAGAAGAAGGTGCGGTCATCCAAGTAACGCCAACAACTTGAAGAAGTGAGACAGTAAACACGACGTTGAAAGGGAACGAAACGCCAGGGCCCTGAGGGGAAAGGCTGCCCCTCCATCCCCTTGGTCTCCTCGGGCTCCAGAAGTTACCGGAACAGGACCAATATAAAGGAGTTCATCAAATGAAGGTCTGCACCGGTATAAAGCAAGACCTCTCCAGAAGCAGAAAAAGTGAAAACCACCACAGCAATAACAAAAGCCACCGGAAGGACCTCTTCCAGCATGTGCCTCTGCCATGGCCCCAAGCGATGGGCTGGCGTAGAGAACATGCAATTTCCCTGCACAGTGGCTGACAAGTCTTGGTGTTGAGAAAAGGCACCTTAGCAGCTCAGGGATTCTGAGTCCAGAGACCACGTAAGGCTGCTCTCCCTTCTTAAGAGAAAACCCCGTATGTCACAAAAGGCCGTTCTGGGACCTCACGTAGCTTTAAAAATAGGCAGCGTCGCCGTAGGTGGCTTGGCTCAGTGGATAGAGCCTCGGCCCGTGGACTGGAAGGTCCCAGGTTCGATTCCCGGTCAAGGGCACATGCCTGGATTGCGAGCTTGATCCCCAGTGTGGGGCGTGCAGGAGGCAGCCCATCAATGATCCTCTCTCATCATTGATGTTTCTATCTCTCTCTCCCTCTCCCCTCCTCTTTGAAATCAATTAAAAAATATATTTCAAAATAAATAAATAATTAAAAATAGGCAGCGTCGATCCCCCCAAGTACCTGCTGGATGCCATAGGTCCAGCCTTGCCGGACCCGGTCCCGGGCCCACACGTTGTGAGCGTTCTCTGCTAATTTGTCCACCATGGCTTCCTGAGACGGGGTGAGTTTGATAAAGCTCAGGTCCATCGGTGCCGGCTTGTAGCCACTTGTCAGCTGGTAACTACAGAGCAAAGCGAAAACACACACATAAGGGGCTTTCCCGGAACAGTCAAGGTTGAAACATCCCTGTACGAGTTTTGGCGTGGCCCCACCTCCTGCCAAAGGTTCTGTGACCGCAGCGGGGACCGCTGGTGACACAGCTCCAGCACGCCGGGTCCCTCCACTCAAGCCCAGAACTCATCTGGAGGAAGGGCCACACGACCCTTATGGTTTTGTTTTTCACCAATAAACCAAGTTCAACAACTCACCTGTCTCTCAAAACGGAGAACAAGTTACCATTGTTTGTGTTCCTAAGAGTCCAGGCTTAATGCAAATGGAAGTCCTGGTTACCAGGGAGAACATTCAATGGATTTCTCAACCAACGTTCTCGTTTTCAACTTGTGAATGTTTTATTAATGTGATTTTTACTTAATGAAGCTGTGTACGTCACCTTATAGATACCAGGAAAATTCTAATGCATCTACAGATTAGTCCTACGGACATAACTGAGGAAGCCCTAGCTAAGAGAGAGACTAGGAACCCCACAGCCATCCAAAACATGAAGGCTGGATTCTTCAGGGGCTCTTACCAGAGACTATTTCTGCACGCTGAGCTGGAGGGAAGAGGTACGAAATAAGCTTTCATCTTTGGGAAGAAATATAACATTGAAAATGTAAAATTTTCAACACAGACTATGTGGGCGCCGGCACTGCCCGCCCCACACAGACACACAACTATCTCCCTGTGTAACCGCCGAGGCTGGTACCCAGTACTTAACAGCTGCTCCTCATGCCCCACAAGCACTGTGCCTCGGGCTGGGCACCACCCACTTTCTAGCCGTCTCTGTGCTTAGAGCAGCGCCGGGCACACAGCAGCCTTTCAAGCGACAGTTTTTGAAAGAACTAACTTTATTTCCTAAGTTCAGATAAACATACACACCTGTTCATCTCAAGAAAATTCACCAGATAAGGATGCGAAGGTAAAAGAATAAATGACAGAGCTTGAGAAAATGCTCTTTACCTAAAACGGTAAGTCACATTTCCTCTCCTAACTGCTCTGGGTGGTATTGGTGCCAGGTAAGCTCCCGCCGGGGGGAATCTGACTGCCCCGGAACCTAGACCAGTGCCCAACGCCGGCAGGCTTTCGATAAAAATAGGTTGCATGAATTGATGTATGTCTAACACAACACAATGGACTACTGAATATTGTCAGATGCTCAACTTACTTCTTGGGTAGCTTCATCTTTTTCACCTTTTCCTCGGCATGTTCATCTGATATACCCACGTGGCATCCTAATGCCAACAAAGTCCTGGAAGACAAGACCAGGGCTAAGCACAATCCTTCCCTGAGCCCGAGGGTCAGCTCATCCGCAAATGGAAACGAGGGACAACAGTCCTCCCGAAACAGAGCAAACGTGTTTTTTAAGGAACACTTATTAATTAATCAATTACTTACTTTTGAGTAATGAGTACGAGAATGGAAATAGAAATGGCAGACACAGAACAATCCACAAGTCCCTTCCTCTATCCCAGTGGTCGGCAAACTCATTAGGCAACAGAGCCAAATATCAACGGGACAACGATTGAAATTTCTTTGGAGAGCCACATTTTTTTAAACTTAAACTTCTTCTAACGCCACTTCTTCAACATAGACTCTCCCAGGCTGTGGTAGTTTGTGGAAGAGCCACACTCAAGGGGCCAGAGAGCCGCGGTTTGCTGACCACTGCTCTAGCTCTTTTCCCCCTAAAAGCACCAACAGTTCCCGATTCTTCTGTCCTGCTAGAGCGTGGGCTGCACTAAAAGAGACACACGTGTGCATGTGCGTGCGTGTGCACGCTACATACACAGCAGACAGGTCTCTGCAATCTGCTACCTTGACTTTACAATTTCACTTTGAAATCCTGTCCTTTCTTTAAAGCTGGTTTATTTTTCAACAGCTCTGCAGGGACCCGTTAGGGGGACATGCCACGATGGTCTGTGCCCCTGCTCTGGCTCACGGCCTCTGGTTATTACAAACAGGGCTGCCGGGCTCAGCCTCACGCAGGCAACACGTGCACTGTGTCCTTCGTCTCGGGGAGTTCCTGGATCCCAGGGCACATACACGGTCAAGTTCAACCAGGTCTGCAGAAATGGTAACGATTTCCATTCCCACCCGCACCGTCTTTTCCCCAAAGTTATCAACCTGCTTGACCTTTGCCAGTCAAGCCATAGGTTTAGTTCCCGCCGGAATTAAAGGGCTTAACGCTTAACCCTTTCGGGGAGGGGAAGCTAAGGACTCACTTCAAGGTCTCGAGCGACATCTGCAGGTTGTAGTTGCGCTCCTGCTCCGGCAGCTTGGAGAACTCCACCAGACACGGGTGCTGCCTCTTGTTGTCATCCCTGACCTGAAACAGGACAGGAGGGTGCCGTGGGTCAGTCCCCGGTCTCACACCGGGAGTGGCCCTCCAATCAGCAGTGGAGAGCGGGGGAAGCAGACGGGTGCCCAAATCCTTACTGAGTGTAGCGGCGACTTCGCTTTAATGGGGAACCGTTTTTCAGCGTTTAGAGCCGAACGGGTCAGAGACCCTGTGAACCTGCCGGCTGACATCAACTCCTCCGGAGGACCCAGCCCTTCATCTCTCCCACACATGCTCCTTCCCACTGTCAGGAGTGATCCCACCACGTCAGCAAGCCTGATTAGCATGGTACAAGGTGTTTCTATATAGTGATCTTGGACAGCGTATATTAGAAATCGGACACACTAAATCAAAGACTTTAGGCATGGATCAATGAGGAGGCCGGCCTGGATCACTGCACTGGTAATTAAATATGAGTCTTCTTAGGGACTGAGTCTTCTTGGGGGCCTTTGCTCCCGTGGGGGCCTCGGTGGCAGGTGTGTGCTGTCAGGGGACAGACTGCTCCATGGGAACATTTGAGCTCTGCAGATGACACACGAAAGCACTTCCAACCACGCTGGGTTCTTTCTAAGAACCTTTAAAAGCAACGCCTACTGCTGAAACCGGTTTGGCTCAGTGGATAGAGCGTCGGCCTGCGGACTGAAGGGTCCCAGGTTCAATTCCGGTCAAGGGCATGTACCTTGGCTGTGGGCATCTCTCCAGTGGGGGGTGTGCAGGAGGCAGCTGATGGATGTTTCCCTCTCATCAATGTTTCTGACTTTCTATCCCTCTCCCTTCCTCTCTGTAAAAAGTCAATAAAATATATTTTAAAACAAAAATAAAATAAAAGCAACACCGACTGTCCGCCTGTGTTAACCTTGATTGAAAACGTAGCCTGCAGCTTATAGATGGGTAACTTTTCAATGTTCAAGGCAACGGAGCCACGATTCAGTCAGCCCGCCCACCCCGGCGCTCCCTCCCGTAAGGAAAACCGCCCCAAACTGACGTGTAGGGAAAAAATCAGTCCGTTCATTCACATCACCACACAGCAAGACGAGCGAGACAAAAGATGACTCCGAAAGTTGCACGAACGCAACGTGTAGATAAACGTAAAACTCCGTACCGGGCCATACTGCCAGCCGAGTTCAATTTTATTCATGACCCAGAGCTCATGGATGTTCTCTGCCAGCTTTTCCCTTATCCTCTCCAGGTGAGGGGGCAACACGATCTAAAATTGAAAAAAAGAAAAGAAAAAAGTACACATGAGAAAAAATATAATACAACACAGCGCTGTCCTCCCTGCAATGGAACTAGAGAGAGCTGCCTTGTACCCCGTTAAGTTAAAATAACTGGGTTCTAAGCCATCTAGTATATGCTAGCTATAAAAATATAACTAGTTATCTACACACTCTTTTTTTAAAAAATATATTTTATTGATTTCTTACAGAGCAGAAGGGAGAGGGATAGAAAGTCAGAAACATCGATGAGAGAGAGACATCGATCAGCTGCCTCTTACACGCCCCCCCACCGGGGATGTGCCCGCAGCCAAGGTACATGCCCTTGCCGGAATCGAACCTGGGACCCTTCAGTCCGCAGTCCGATGCTCTATCCACTGAGCCAAACCGGTCTCGGCTATCTACACACTCTTTAGGGAAATGTTGAGAACGTTTTTGGGGAGGGCGGCAACTGAAGTTTCTAACTTATGAACCCAGGTGAGAAAGAAAGAAGACAGAGTTTGGTGGGGACACTGCCACAGAGAAAGACGCCTGGGTGGACAGGGCTGCCCAGCAGAGCCTGCGCTGGTTAAGACACTCACACAACTTGTCCTGACCCCCAACGTGGCCTCAGCCACAGGCTGGACCGGAAACGAGCTGACCGCAGGGATCTCTTTCCGCTTGCCTCTGTATTGTCAGTGGTTTCCAAATAGCATCTTTATAAAGAGTAAGTTTAATAATTTTTCTATCAAAAATACGAAGTGATTTTCAAGGTGAGCTGTTGTGTCACCCACAACTGGTCCCTCACCAAGCTGAGCAGCGCTGGCCGCGCCCCGATGAGGCGGGGCGGGGTCTGCGGGGAGCAGCTCTCACGGCCTCTCCCCCCAGAGCCCTGGAGGTGACCCGCGTCCCCAAGGTCCCGGGGGAGCCTCGCACCCCGGGAATTTCGACTCGAGAGCCCATGACCTCAATCTTCTCCCCAGATAAGTGTCCATGAAGTCGTTGCACAATACTAAGCGTATCTAGATGGGGGAAAGGAAGAAAAACTCCGCATCTATCCTACGTAGGGAGGACTCTCTAAGTTAGTGTGAGCTCCCTGAGGCTGTGACCTCCACTGTGTTACAAAAGCAACGCAATGGCTCGGGAGCACCCATAAAAATAAAACCGAGTAGGAGAGAAAACAGGGAAGTCGACCTAGTCAAGTTGAGCATCGCTTTATGAAACTTCTATGCGTTTCCATCGCACATATAAATCGTATTTCTGAGCCGAAGTCGGTTTGGCTCAGTGGATAGAGCGTCGGCCTGCGGACTGAAAGGTACCAAGTTCGATTCCGGTCAAGGGCATGTACCTTGGCTTCGGGCACATTCCCAGTAAAGGGGGGAGGGGGTGCAGGAGGCAGCTGATTGATGTTTTTCTCTCGTCGATGTTTCTGACTTTCTATCCCTCTCCCTTCCTCTCTGTGAAAAATCAGTAAGACGTACTAAAAAAATAAATCGTATTTCTGAACACTTGCGTTCCTGCGGGGTGCAGGCAGGAGCTGAGAGCCCCGCACCCCAGAACGAGCGCGACGCTGACGGGCCAGCAGGCTGGCGGGTACCTGGCCGGTGTCCACGGGGACCGGCGTGAAGGCGGCCTGGGTCAGGGCCACGGTGGGGCCCAGCAGGTCCCGGGTGCACGTCCTCTCCTGCTTGTACTCCCGGCTGTGCTCCACTTTCAGCTTCTCTTTGGGCAGCACCGCTTCGTAACAGGGGGCATAGCCCGGTGGGGGGAGGAACTTAAATTCTCCGTGTCTCCCCCCGAGCAGAAAGCGGACCCTGAAAAGGACATAGGTCAGAGTCGGTTACACCCACCTGTGGGTACACGGAGGATTCCTGATCAACAAAACATAAGGGATACGTATTGCTGCAAAATTAACTGTATCACAAGCCACGTGCTTTTTTTTTTTCCTAAGCACCATCTGAATGCTGACGCCTTACAGTGTATGAGCCTGCAATCGAGAAAGGTAAGTGGAGGCCGAAACAGGTGTGGCTCAGTGGATAGAGCGTCGGCCTGTGGACTGAAAGGTGCCGGGTTCGATTCCGGTCAAGGGCATGTACCTTGGTTGTGGGCAGCACATCCCCAGTAGGGGGTGTGCAGGAGGCAGCTGGTCGATGTTTCTCTCTCATCGATGTTTCTGACGTTCTATCCCTCTCCCTTCCTCCCTGTGAAAATATATTTTTAAAAAAGAAAGAAAGGTGAGCAGAGAGATAACGAGCAGAGGCACCGTATTCCCAGGTGAAGGAAATACGCCCACGGAAGCTGGTCACTTAATGTCCCTGGACGGTGCCTTACAAATCATCAACAGAGAGCGAGCGGACATGACCCTTCACGGCACAGGGCAAAGCAGGTGCCTCCCCAGGGCCCAATTTCCCAGTGAAATGTAAAGGGACTCACGTGCTATTCCTACTCGCCGAAGAAAAAAACGTAACCTTATCTCTTATCCTCAGTCAAAACCAAAAAAAAAAAAAAAAAAAAAAACTTACTAGAGTCTTTTATATGTCATATTCATTCGATTAAAATAGCTTCACCTGAGTCCCACAGAAACCCTGTTTGAAACACAGCGAAATGCTACCGATTTCCCGGGCTCTCGGCCAACAAAACTAAATCCGCTTTTTCCTCTTTTTTTTTTTTTTTGTAATTCTTTTTCTAATGTGTGTTTCAGTTCCAGTCAAAAAAAAGCAAAGGAGATAAATAAAATATAAAACAAGAAGTGAAGAAAGGCAAAAACTTCAAAACAGTCCAGTAGCTTATAGCAAGAGACATAATGTGTATAAACGCATGAGAAGAGGTTGTTTAATATTTCAGGACCACTCTGTCCTGTCACTATGGCGCCTCTGTAGCCTAGGAATCAGTCCTCCGAGTAGTGTTACAACGAAAAGAATAACCGGACTAAGTGGGTGGTCAGTGCAGTGAGTGTCCCCTCTCCCCAGCAGATACAGGCTTGTCGTAAGAGATGACTCGGGAGCCCCTCATGACAACGGACCACTATTCTGAGGTTCCCTTCACAGAACTGGAAAGACCTGTCATTTTAATTTCTCTTTCCAGCTGGTAGCAGCAAAAAGCAAAGGGTCCAAAGAAAACCACTGAGTCAGCTGGCCACAGGCAGGTAGCTTACAGGGGTAACAGGTGGAGGTAAACAACAACACAGTGTCTGTAGAAAGGACGGGCTTTGGGGTGGGGTGTGGAGATTTGATGAAAAGGTAAAACCAATGAAACTAAGTAGAAGGAAATCAGTGGTATTTTTTTTACCCAATGTTGTCCATTTCCCCTTATGGAAGAAGAAAATGGACTTGAAGTATTGCAGGACACTGGTTGGGGGGGAGTTAGTGCACGATGGCTGTGTGGACGTGGCCCCAGCTTCCCAGGTCCCCTCTGGGGTGACTCATGCCCCTTCCTGGGAGAACAGGCAGGTGCTGTGGGAGGGACGGCCTGAGTGACAGAGGCCAGGGGAGCAGGTGACGGGGGTGCAGTGTCCTGTGGAAGTGTGAGCGGAGGGAA
The DNA here is from genome assembly GCA_027563665.1 of Antrozous pallidus. NCBI lineage: Eukaryota > Metazoa > Chordata > Mammalia > Chiroptera > Vespertilionidae > Antrozous > Antrozous pallidus. The sequence continues at coordinate 5,624,326 of CM050529.1, read as the reverse complement.
ACGGAGCGCAAACACAGACATACTAACTTTATTCCTGCAGAGAAACTAACAACGGGAAAGAAGAGGCCGTCGATGTTGAAATTCTCAAACATCCCCTGAACGGGCTGTCCGTTAATGCGGAATGAGATGCTTGGGGCACTTAGATCTAAGCAGCAGCTGATGACGTCATCAGTCCTCAGCAGGTGCTGGTTTGGCGAGCTCACGGTGCTGGCGATGCAGCCTGCGAGGACACGAAGGAAGGGAGCGTGTGTTTATCCCAGAGAATCACCTTCAGCGCCGAAGGCAGACGTCTGACATATCAGCGCACAACACGAAAACAGAATAGAAGCTGGGACACATACACTATTATAGCTTAAACCCCTCGTCAAAAAATTGTTGCTTTTTTTCCAGAAGCTATGCCACGTTGTGAAATGGAACTTGTACATAATCAAGAGGTAAACTTTTAAATGGTGCCAACGAAAGCACATCCTTTTCATAAATTAGAGAAAAGACTATGATATAGATAAACAGATAGATAGATAGATATAGATATAGATATAGATATAGATATAGATATAGATATAGACATAGATATAGATATATAGATATATAGAGATAGAGATAGATATAGATAGATGTAGATATAGATAGATATAGATAGATATAGTTAGATATATCATTGTTAATATATGCTCAACCAGCGAAGCTGAGAGTTGGTAGCTGGTAAAGGCTCAAGAGTATGAGGCTGGCAATTTGGAGCTGCCAAAGAGAAGCATAAAGTGCTTCCGTTAAGTGGAAAAGTTGCTTGTATAGGAAAAATATAGTCTATATAGGGGTTCAGCACTATCCTCGGTTTCAGGCATCCACTGGGAGTCACGAACGCATCCCCAGTGGGTAAGGGGGATGAGTGTGCATTTTCATAAGCAACACAGTCCTTCGAAAACGCACTACAATTCTATATTTTCTTTTCCGCTAGCGACATTCTGCTTTTATCTAACACTCCCATTCATCGTTCCAGCGCTAAAGTTCTAGGTAATAAACGTGTCAAACAGAAGCAGCGTCAACAGCGTTCAGAGATGGGCGGCAAGAGCAAAGGTTCCCTCCAAAACGCCGTGAGAGCGAGCGGACGGCGCTCACCTGCCCAGAGGTGCAGGCCATCAAACCCGTAGGAGAAGAGGTCGTCTCCCACGCCGTTGCCGCCCCACTCCTCGCCCCCTCCGGGGTAGGGCGAGTAGCCTTCCGTGGACGCCCAGCCCACGCGCAGGTGGGTCGCTTCGGCTGTCACGAAGGGCTCCGTGTGGTCCACCATCAGCTCGTAATACCACTTCTTATACTGGGCAGAGCCCCCGCTGACGCCCAGGAAAATGTTGGGCCGCATGCTGCACGAGAGAGGACACGCGTGAGGAAAATCGGAGCCAACTGTCCGCCGTCTAAACGGACATCTCACCGCTCCGAACATTCGTCCGCTCCCCAGAGACACTCAATAGACATTTCCTTAGCTGCTGCGCCGGCCCGGGGCGGGCACGGAGACGCCCAGCGCTGCCCACTTCCTGGCCGAAGCTCGGGAAATGGGGCTTGCTGCCAGGTTCCCCGGCAATGTCACTCGGGGGCTGATATTAGCTCTCAGCTCTCTTCGGCGTGTTTTATTTCATTAACCACGTTGAGGGTGAGCTGCACGGTGCAGCTGGTAATTGGCTGAGCTCTGTGACCCCAGGACAGGGAGACACCTGCCTGAGCTCTGTGATGGCTGCTGCATGAGGCTGAGGCAGGCCACGCCGCTCCCAAAGGAACGGGTGACTGACCAGCTGTGCCGCTCTCTGTGGCTCCCTGGGCACCGAGGAGCCGCCAGTTGGCTCCATTTGACCGCATTTCGTGCGGGGCCTTGTGCCCTAGGTTAACTCCAGGGGTCAGAGAAAGTCTCAGGAGGCACCTTCATTAATGATAAGTCTATTCTACAGAGAACCATGAAGGACGTCTTAAGTCGAACTATAGTTTTAAAAAGACTGTATCAAATCAAACGCCAAATGCCCCCATTTTTGCTGAAAACAGTGAAGCAGTATTCCCTGGAGTGGCTAGATTCAGCCATCACAGTTCTGACTCTGCCACAGGTGATATCTTAAGCATAAGTCGTACTTTGATTATTATCACTGTTACCATTTTGTAGAAGGGCAAGTCCGTCTCTGGAGTGAGACTGACATGTCACTGGTCTATAAATTGTGGCTGCCAGCCCCCTGGCACCCACACAGAGACAGGGTAGAGTGCAGGGGAAGCGCTCAGCACAGCGGCTGGCACCCAGCACTCAATGTTTGGCACCCTGGAAAGTAATCTACCTGCAAATGTAATTGTATTGGTTATTTGGGGGAACTTATTACATCTAGGACATTCTAATTCAGTATTTTTATTATACTTGGTGAACACTTCAAGGTTGGGTTCGAAGGGCAGTGCTTTCAGTTATGTGTTAAGACATGAAGTAGAATTCTGTCCAGCTGTTTCCTCTGTGACTGTCAGCCTGCTCCCGAGAGTCAGTGGTAACCCAGCGACACAGCGTTGGCCTGTGATAAATGCGTATTTCACTCCGATCATCTTTGCTTATTATACCATCTGACGAGAAAACATTCCTATACTGCTTCTACCTAAGGAAACTGATGTTTAAAACCCAGTAACATGAAGAGACCACCCGATGTCTCAGCTACAGAGCTAGCACACCTTGGCCACCAATCTGGTGACACTGCCTCCCTGCACGGACCTGCTGACGTGGTTCACCAGGCGTGTCTGCAGTAACAGGTCCCTTCCCGGCAGCAGATTGTCACAGATGAGATGCTGGTTGGAACGGACTGCCACCCCGTGGCAGACGCAGAGAGAGCACAAGACGTCCAGAACCTGAGCAGAGAAATCGCTGTCAGCTGACTCCGGTCCCTTCGGACCAAGTGCCAGGAGCGCATGGCACGGACGGAAGCACATTTCCGGCAGTCACGTCCACGGGACCGCGCTGTGGCCAGGCGCCCAACAATTGTCCTCCCTACACAGCCTGAGAACGCCCTTCTCCCGCTGACGCCGAGAATAAACACTGCACCCCATTACCTGACTATGTAATGGAACACGTGGCACACCTTTTTAAAGTCGCCTCGCTTTAAAAATACATTTGAAATAATTCCCGAATTCATCTACGGCAATGACAGGGCTCCCTCACCTTGTGATTTCGTCCATGCTTGTCCAAAAGCGAGATAATGGATTTAATATGCCCTTCTTTGATAATATTGAGAGCTTCTGGACTTTCTACCAACACACAGTGCAAAACTTCAAGAATACCTACGATAAAAAAAGAACGAGAAAACATAAGAGTAACGTGTCTACAGTGACTAGCAGTCTTCCCTTGTCGGGAGGGAGGGGTGCCTGGGTCGGGGAGGGCGGGCGCTGGCTCTGTGGTGCTTTCTGGCTCACCCCTCATAAATGCAAAGGAACAAGATAAGGTCATTGTTTTGGAAATAACCAAAACAATACCCACACTGTTACCAGTCAGTAAATAGGTAGCCCACCAGGAGGAAAAGGCTTCTACTGCCCTGAACCTCAGAGTGTTTCCATGTCTTACAGGACGTCAGCCAGGAGGATACCACCACGTCCGAGGAGATACAGGGACACGTACCAGAAGAAGCTTCCAGTCTTTCCAGTCGGCTGACCAGCCAGTCAAGGGAGCCAGAAAACTGGGCACAGTTTTTACGATTTCCTCTAATGAGAGCCGCTGGGGGCGGGGAAAAAAAAAAAAAAAAGATTTCTCACTGGTGTGATTTTCCAGTTCCAAACGCACAAGGAATAGCGGCTCGGAAATGTTGGGTCAAGAACAAAACACCTCTTCTTTCTACTTAAAGCAACACAAGTACACACACACACCCATGGGACGGCAGGAAACACAGGTTAGCAGGGAAGGAACACCAGCGCTCATTAGGAGGGATTGCTCTGAGGAGGTAACCGGTCACGGTGGGAGCTGGTGATGAAGGAGAATGGGGAAGCCGGTGTCCTGGGAGTTCCCTCACTAGGGATGGAATACTCATTGCTTTTAATTAGCCTTGAGACGAAATTATTGAATTTCTCTGGAGCTCAATTTTCTCACCCATATAATGAAGAAGTTAAGAGCACACCAGTTTTCCTGAAAATAAACCCAGCACCGAATATGGGAGACACTAGTAACTGTAACAGGCAGCGGAGAGGTGAGTTAAATGATATGGGGGGGGAGGGGAGGGGGGCAATGGCCAATCACTCTGCAAACCTTGGTCCCTCTCTTCTTCCCATTTAGAGGCTCGTATGCATTTCAAGGATTTGAGAATCCCATTCTCACTTTGCTCAACCTCCTGGCCTCTATACTCTGACCAAAGAACCCATCTTTTATGGAACTGCCATGTGGCCTTTAATATTTCTTTTACCCCAATGTGTATACTCAATGGAAAACTTTCAATGTTTCAAAGGCATTCGATTCTTCCGAAATAAATCTCTAACTAAGGGCGTCTGGTAACTATTGTCTTTCCTAACAGTCAGCTGTGACATCAGCGCCAACAGGAAGCCAGGGGGAGCTCTCTCAGATATAAACCCCAAAAACCCTTTTACGAACGAGGGATTTACAAATCCTGTTCACAGAAATACGTTCGCAACATTAGTCAGGCTGGGCTTCTTCCTCCATTGAGACAGAAATGTGTTTGAAATCTGTTAATAGCTCCATAAACTCCACAATGCATATATTCCCACCACAAACTTTAACTCAGTGAAACAGATTCCTACTGAAATTATGAGTGCGTGTCCATGTGCATATGCACGGGTGTTTCACAGATAAACGGACTGTGCGATTATTATAATTCAGCAAATTAGCCGAAACTGGTTTGGCTCAGTGGATAGAGCGTCGGCCTTCGGACTGGAAGGTCCCGGGTTCGATTCCGGTCAAGGGCATGTACCTTGGCTGCGGGCACAATCCCGGTAGGGGGGTGTGCAGGAGACAGCTGATCGATGTTTCTCTCTCATCGACGTTTCTGACTTTCTATCCCTCTCCTTTCCTCTTTGTAAAAAATCAACAAAATATATATTTTTAAAAATAATAATAATTCAGCAAATTAATTAGGATGTCACTTAAGTGAGGTTCGCAAGTTATGGGGAAGTGCCACAACTTGGTACACAAGGAAGTTCGTGGCTGTTGACAACAGCCAAACACTGGGAAAGCCCGAGGTGGCCTGGGTGATAGCATATCTCTCAGGGGGCCTTAGAGCCTCCCAAACTGCTACAAGTTCACAATTACTGCAAAAAACTGCCCGCAGCAGACGGCAGGGAAACAGGCCAGGAACGAATGTTGATAGTCTGATCCCAGTTTTGTGATGTGAGTGGATAAGCTCAAAATAAGTACATGCATAGTATAGAGCATGGAGAAACTGCATTTTAGAGCTGCCTTTGGGGAAAACACATCCTGGGAGAGAAAGGAGACCTGGAGGAATGCAGCGAGCAGGGGCTGCCCTCCGTGTGTGGAAAGGGGGATTTTCTCGGTCCAATCGGGAGGGAAGACGGACGGATGGACGGAGCGAGGCGGGGAAAGGGTCCGAAGCCCCGTTATAAAATCACAACTGCTCACAGGCACCGCAGTGCGCACGGCCCCGGGAGGAGGCGGTGTGGCCTGCGGTCAGGATGCCTGTACCGAGAAAAACACAGGTGACAAGGAAGGAGCGTGGAAGTGACCAGGCAACCCCCAGGAGGTTCAGACACACAGGGAGCCAGCCGTAAGCCGTCTAGGTTCACGAACTTGGACGTGGAGGAGGGCCACAGCGTCCCCGATCAGCGAGAGCTCGTGTTTCTATCTTGACTTTGTAATTCTGGTTTTCAAGGACAGGACATCCCGGGGAAGGAGTCACAGGCCCCCGCGGCTCTGAGGGGAAGGGCTCTAGGCCAATGGAAAGGCTCCCTCATGGGAATCTCTTCATTCTGCGTGTCTGTTATAGGATGGACATTTAAAGCGGACACCGGAGCCTGCCCCCTGCCTCCTCTGCCACTCACACCTGTCTGGCAGGCCAGCCAAGACGGGGCCCGGCTCCCGGGCTCAGACAGGCCAGCCTCCGGCCAGAGCGAACAGGGCGGGAAGGGCACGGACACCGTCTGGGCTGATGAGGACAGCAGCTCCGTCGAGAGCGTTTCCAGGGCAGCCCGTCACCTCTCCATGTCTGAGAGGACACTTCCGGCGCTGAGCTGACTGCCGCCCCCGAGGCCGTCCAGGGAAGCCAGCACCGGAGGCGGCTGACCCCTCAGAGGGCAGGACAGACAGAAGCTGGTCTGGATGCTGCTAGAGACACTGTTTCCCACCCCCTGCAGATGCCCTGTTTTGCAAGCCCACGGCCGCCCTCAGGGAAGGCAAAACCTCAGACCCTTGACAAGCGACGGCAGACGCAGTCACCGCCTGGACCGGATGCAATGCAGCCCCGTGTCTGCGCAGGGCCACGGGGAATGCAGTGTAACCATGGCTGTGCTGCTCCCTGTTCAAGTGTCCCTGGAACCTCACAGGCCGATCCCAGAATGGCGAGAGGGAGGAGCTGGGGCGGTCCCTGACAGGGGGAGAGCGGGTAATGGGGGGCTTCGGGGGACTCTCTTCAAAATCCACAGCAAAGAGCTGATGCTCTGCCCAGAGGCCCCCACCTACAAACACACCCGGACCACTCCCCTTTACCCAAGGCCCGTGGTCAGCAAACTGCGGCTCTCGAGCCACATGCGGCTCTTTGGCCTCTTGAGTGAGTGTGGCTCTTCCACACAATGCCACGGCCTGGACTAGTCTATGTTGAAGAAGTGGCGTTAGAAGCGTAAGTTTAAAAAATTCGGCTCTCAAAAGAAACTTCAATCGCTGTGCTATTGATATTTGGCTCTGTGGACTAATGCGTTTGCCGACCACTGCCCAACACAAAGCCACGGCTCTGGCCAAGCTTCACCGAGACGATGCAATAGCAAACATCGCTGCGCGCAGGGCAGCGCGGGTAAAAACTAACGGCTTCCACAGAAAGCAAGAACTGGAAGGGCTGTGAGCGCCCTGTGATCCTTTTCCACAGGCCCAGCAGCTGCCTCGCAAACCCAGTCACTTCTTACCCAGCAACTCATACAGGGAATTCAGAATGGACTTCCAGGACTCCCCCGCCTCTCTGCCGGCGGCCTCGGCGAAGTGGGCGGCGCTGCTGTAGACGTGCAGCCGGTCCACGCACTGGAGCACCAGGCCGATCATCCCCTGCGAGGGCAGACAAAGCAGCGTCACAGACGGCGGCTCTGCTCACACACGCAAGGCAAAGTGGTTTCCGACACGGAAAGGCTGGCTGGTGGCGAGCCTATCCGTCACTGAGGAAACGGAGCTCGCCCTGACCGGGTTGGCTCAGTGGATGGAGCGTCGGCCTGCGGACGGAAAGGTCTCAGGTTTGTTTCCGGTCAAGGGCACGGACCTTGGCTGCGGGCACATCCCCAGTGGGGGGCGTGCAGGAGGCAGCTGCTCGATGTTTCTCTCTCATTCAATGTTTCTAGCTCTCTATTCCTCTCCCTTCCTCTCTGTAAAAAAATCAATAAAATACATAATTTTTTTTTTAGAAAAGAAAAAGAAAACTGAGCTCATTTATTCACGGGACCAGCAACGGAACACACCTGCGCTGACAGACAAAATGGAATGACGGCCGCTTGCCTGGCGGCCTGAGGCTCAGCTTGAGGACCGCGCTGCATCTCTAGGGACAGCCGTCCTGGCATTTGGACCCTCCCACGCGGTCCTGCTACTCTTCTGTCTGTAAATTGCGGCCCTTCCGCTCTTTTGGCAGAACTTTGGTGAACTAGAACCGTACCAGGGGACCCACGACGAGCAAACGGAAGCAGCGGGGGCCCGGTGTCCAGGAGGGGCCGGGCAGCCCTCCGCAGGGCAGCCCCCGCCCAGCACAAGCTCCTCCGGGGCGGGAAGAACCGCATCCCCTCAGACACCTAGAGAGCCTGTGTGTCCATGCGGCAAGAACAGGGCTGTGACTGACCAATGCGAAGCGAAGGAGAAGTGTAGGAGAGGCGTGAGGAGAGGCGTCCCCCGGACACGGACAGAAATGACAACAATCGCCGGCTCCTGCAGACAGGCCAGTGCACCTGCTGCTCTGATGGCTGAGGGTGAGGTGTCGAGCAGAGCCCCCACCGAGGCCGGGTTTCCCAGAGGAGAGCGGCTCACCTCCTCCTGGAAGAGGTTCTGCCGGTTCTTCAGGGCCCGCAGCCGGTTCTGCCGGTCCTCATGCTCCAGGTGCTCGGCCGGCGGGTGCAGGTAGCTGATGAGGTCCCGCAGGCTCAGGCTGACCGACTCGATGGGCAGGTCCCCGGGCGGCGCCTTCGCCTTCCTGCCCAGAGCGTCCAGGCCCCTGAATGAACAGCACCATGGCCCTCATCCGTGACTCGGTTTGGGGTAGGGTTTTAGTTCACAGATGATTTTAAAGCCTTGCTCTCTCTCCCAATGCCACTGCAAAAGGCAGGCAACTATGGGAATCACAAATACACTTATTTATAACACTAGAGGCCCGTTGCAGGAAGATTCCTGCAAGAATAGAGCTTCCTGCTTCTTTTCTGACCAAACACCAAATGGCGGATGACGCTGGGGCTGCTGGAGGCCCCGGGGACCCAGGAATAGAAGGAGGTCACGGTGGCTTCCCTGGAGGATTTGGCAGCGGCATTGGGGTCTTGGCCGGGGTAGGGGCAGGGATCGAGGCCTCGGAGCTCATGGAGGCAAGGCCGAGGACAAGGAGTGGATCCCTGTCACTAAGCTGGGCCGCCTGGTCAAGGACATGATCAAATCCCTCGGGGAAATCTGTCTATTTTCCTTGCCCATCAAGGAATCTGAGATCATTCACTCTTCCTTGGGGGCATCCCTCAAGGATGAGGTGTGAAAGAGCATGCCCCGTGCAAAAGCAGACCCGTGCTGGCCAGAGGCCCCGGTTCAAGGCATTTGTCGCCACTGGGGACTGCAATGGACAAGTTGGTCTGGGTGTTAAGTGCTCGAAGGAAGTAGCCACTGCCATCCGTGGAGCCATTATCCTGGCCAAGCTTTCTATTGTGCCCGTGCGGCGAGGCTACTGGGGAAACAAGACTGGCAAGTCCCACACGGTTCCTTGCAAGGTGACTGGTAACTGTGGCTCTGTACTGGTCACTGTGGTTCTGTACTGGTTGCTGTGGCTTTGTACTGGTGCGTCCCATCCCTGCCCCCAGGGGTACGGCCATTGTCTCAGCCCCTGGGCCTAAGAAGGTGCCGATGATGGCTGGTATTGATGACTGCTACACCTCGGCCAGGGGCTGCACTGCCACCCTGGCAACCTCGCCAAGGCCACCCTTGCTGCCATCTCTAAGACCTACAGCTCTCTCACCCCGGATCTCTGGAAAGAGACTGTGTTCACCAAGTCTCCCCATCAGGAATTCACTGGCCATCTTGTAAAGACCCACCCCAGAGTTACTGTGCAGAGAACCCAGGCTCCAGCTATGGCCACCACATAATTTTATACAAGAAAAATAAAGAGATTTAAACCTGCAAAAAAAAAAAAAAAAAGAATAGAGCTTCCTGCGGCCTGAGCAAATCTCCTCCCTTCTCTGCTGCCTTGCTCGCTCCAGTCTCTGCTGCCTCACTCCCGTCTCCTCTGCCTCGCTTCCTTCTCTGTTGCTTCTCTTCCTCTCGTCTCCTCTACCTGCTTCCCTCCCTTCTCCCCTGCCCCATTTGCTTACTTCTCCGCAGCTTTGCTCCCTTCAACAGTGCTTGGCATCCTTCTATGCACAGATATGCAAATTAACCGCCATCTTGGTTTGGTTAATTTGCATAATCTGCTCCTGATTGGCTGGTGGGCGTGGCTTGAACGGAGGTGTGATCAATTTGCATATTACTCTTTTATTAGATAGGATAGTCCAACTCATTTCTCATCATACTGAACCAAAAAAAACTCACAAATGACTCAAATACAGTATCTACATCTGCAAACTACAGAGAAGCAATAGTAAATGCCTGGTTAGGAAGTGGAACACACCTGCCATTAGAAATAGAACCATTCAATTACTTCCTAGGAGAAACTCAAGTGATAATTAATATAGTCAAATGAAAAACTGTATATTCCTTCATGTATACATAATGTTATATTAGAAACACCAGTATTGAGAGGAATTTATCTAGAGAGAAGCCAGAGGACCTTGAGGACCAATATTTAGAAAACAACCGATTTTCATTATCAAGCACTAAGTGCTCCAGTTTTAAGATGCAACACTTAGGACTGATAATTTCGACACTGTCTTGCTCCATTGTGCTTATTTTGGGAGAAGGAGCTGTTAGCTGCTGACACTCCCTGCCATTCTGTCTAAAAAGATATTCTAATGACGTTAACTCATAAAATTCACTTAGTAACCAGGAAACAACATGTTAATGCTTTCCTATGACCTAACAAAAACGTATTTAAAATTAAATTTAAAGATGGCACCATGTTGCATTTTCTAGCCTTTGAAGGAAAACATATTATCGGCACCCAAGTGTGTGGATTTGTTCAGCTTTCCGAGATTCTGAGTTTTACACTCAAAGCTTTGAGCTCTACTCACCAGAGTATACTTTAGGGTTATGTATTTGTAGATTCAGTCAGGACATTGAGGTAAAACGGGAAATAGCCACCAGAACAAAGGACACGAAATGTACCTGATAAACCTGTTGAAAAGGAAGACGGTGCTCCGGATAACCCGCGCTGTCCGGGACTCTTCGTGCTGCGACCTGGACAGGTTTATGCCGTCGTCCATGTGGCCTTCGTGGTGCATGATGGCCTGTGAGGAAGCACATGGACCGCCATCCCTCCGACACCTCCCTTCCCAACGAGGCTGAGAAGGCGTGCACTCCAAGAGGCCGTAGCAGTACACAGAACCAAGACAGGGGGAGGGAACTATAAACTGTTGTGTTTGAGATACAGTAATATGCAGAGGCCCCTGGACCACCTAGGCATTTAGTTATTGTTTTAAAGAGTCCTGTAGTTTCCGGCGTATAAGACGACTCTTTAACCCAGGAAACTCTTCTCAAAAGTCCGAGGTCGTCTTATACGCCGGGTGTAAAAATACCGAAGCTGGCAGTTATGATGGGCGTTGCTAACTCGCCAGGGACTTGCCCGGCACTTGCTCTCTCTCTCTCTCTCTCTCTCTCTAATGTTTGTTATCTTCCTCCTATCATCATCAGTTCCGGTCGTCTTATACGCCAGAAGATACGGTCATCGGTTATTGGACTGAGTTAAGCAAAACAGACACCACAGTGTCTTCACACATCAAGTTCAATGACTGCTCCAAGTCTAACCCTCTGAGGGAAGCAGCAAAGGAAGGCACCCAGCTTCAGCAGGCACCGTGAGTTGAACAGATGGGTAATGAAGAATGCTCGGCAATGTTCGTGAAACATCTAGGTTCTGTAAAACTGTATCTTCGTGTTGTTAGTTCTTGTCAGGTGTTTAAACTTACTATGAGTGCACCACATGCGAAGAGACCTTAAGTGAGGAAACCTTAAGTGAGCAGTTGAATGGTTTTCCCAAAGTGAGCACCATTTTGGGAGCAGGAAGAAAAGGCCGTAGCACCTCCATATCCACCCAGAGCTCCTTCCTGCCCTGCCCCCCGCCCTGCTCCCCACCTTCTCACTTTTCTCAGCAAAAGTCACTTGGGTTCTTTATATAAAAGGAACCACGAAGTGGGCAGGCCACTGGTGCCCAGCTTCCTTCATTCAACACTTTCAGCAAGATAGTTGTCATCTGCCAAAACCGGTTTGGCTCAGTGGATAGAGCGTCGGCCTGCGGACTGAAAGGTCCCAGGTTCGATTCCTGTCAAGGGCATATGCCTTGGTTGCGGGCACATCCCCAGTAGGAGGTGTGCAAGAGGCACCTGATCGATGTTTCTCTCTCATCAGTGTTTCTGACTTTCTGTCCCTCTCCCTTCCTCTCTATAAAAAATCAATAAAATATATTTTTTAAAAAATATATAATTGTCATCTAACCAAGTGTACTGAGTTGAGATTAGTAAGGAGAACGAAAATGACAAACTATCTAGAAAGAAATGCCAAATGGCACATGTGTGTCCAGAATGAACATCAGCAGGTGGCGGAGAGTGTCAGCTCCCTCTTTTTGCCCTGCGTTTGTGTATTTTAGCCGTAAGAGGTGACTGCGAGATGGGGTTTCTCTCGCCTCTCACCTTGCGTTGAATGGCTCCCATCCTCACAGACTTCACGTCCACAGCCTGGTATGTCAGCCACAGGCCTGTGCTCACATGTTGGATGTAGCAGACTGAGTCTCCATACTTGATCTCAGAGGTTCCCATGCCATCAACTTCTTTTCTCACCCCTGCATCCAATTTTTCCTAAGGAGAGAGGAAAAAGAGGTCAGTTTTGAAAATACAACTTTTTCTTGAGAGAACTTTGCCTTGTTGTAAATATGTTCCTTGGAAAGTTCAGCCCTCTGAAGCCCCCTGAAATAATAATGGTCAAATATTTCATTCTAGCAGTTCAACCTCTAGTGAAGATTTGAGTAGAAAATTATAAAAATAATTAAAGTATTCTTGAACAACTCACACCGACAGGAAATTATTTTAGCCATAACAAAATTTTATGTTGCCCAATGACAAACTCCAAACTAGGTATCTTACAATTAGTAGTTCGGGTTTCATATTCTTTCCCGATTATTTTTTTTCTTTATTTGTATCTAATAGCATAGATTTGTGGGACAGGAAATACGGTTTTGAGTCCAGTCTCTGCCACTTACCACCTCTGTGACCTTAGAAAAATTAAACAAAGCTTTTTAAGCCTCAGTTTTCTAAGCCGTAAATAAAGCTAATGACCATATCAGAAAACCCGTGATAATACATGTAAATATTTCAGCACAGTGTCTAGGATAAAATAAACTTAAATTTTTACCATTTTGACTATGAAAACAACGATGATAATAAGGATATTAATGCTTTCTTTAGAAATATTCAGGACTACTGTAACTCAGTTTCCTATAATGCAATTTCCAACTTGAACGACAGAGACACTGGCTCCTAAAGGGCCACTGGGCTAGCCTCCCTCTGCTCCGAAGCAGCCGTCGATGCTCTGATACCAGCTTTTTCCTTCCAATCCCTGCGTTTTAACGCTGCCTCCTTCAACATGCTCCCTCTCATGGACACAAACAGCAGTGTGGTGGTTGCCCGAGGACAGGGGCTGGGCGATGAATGGGACATAAAATATAGTGACAGGAGATTTGACTTTGGGTGTGGGCACGCGGTGCAATATACAAATCTTTTAACAGAAACCCACACCTGCCCCTAGCTGTTTGGCTCAGTGGGTAGAGCATCAGCCTGCAGACTGAAGCGTCCTGGGTTCGATTCCAGTCAAGGGCACGTACCTGGGCTGCAGGCTCCCTCCCCAGCCCTGGTGAGGGCGCATGCGGGAGGCAACCAATTGATGTGTTTCTCTCTCTCTCACTCTCTCTTCACTCGCTCTAAAAATCAATGAAAAAATAACCTCGGGTGAGGATTGAAAAAAATAAATCTAAAATAAATTTTAAAAAAAATAGTATCTACGCTTCACAAATTGAACTAGAATTCAATGAGACAATACATATAAGGTACTTAGCACATTATTTGGCCCATAAGTTAACCGTTACTCTGATTTTCATTGTGTGTTTTTTAAAGCATCTAAAATATTTTTTGAGCCAAGAATAAAAAATCCCAAACAAAAATAGCACACTAAAAACTATGTCCTGAAAGTGATTTTGTTCTATTTTTTCATTTGTCCCATAATCCTTGTAATCTCATTGGCAGTTTTATTTGAGTCTTATTTCATCACTTCAGTAACAGCGAGTTTCTATTTGTGGTTCATGGGAGAAGGGAAATTGGAGGAAATCCCCAAAGAAGCATATTTTAGAGGCATTTTAGGTTTAAAAAAAAATCACATCTTGGAAAAATACAATTCATGTGTGATTGCCAAGATCTGCCATTATAATAAACACATAATTTTAGAAAACAATCAAAAAGATTTACTCTATCTCCTGGAGAAAGAAAAATTATACTGACCTAACTGGCCATTAAGTTTACAATCGGAATTCTACTGTGATTGTAAAATGAAAAATGTTTTCTTGGCCTCGGTTTCACCTTCTCTTCTCTCAGCCGCGTGCCCACGTGTGGTCATCACGGAGAGTGAAGCGAGGGGGTGCGTTTGGCAGCAAGTCAGAGGCGACCTGCTTAGGACAGCAGTTCCCCCAACATGGGCGCCAGGCAGGAGGCCAGACTCCCAGAAACGGAAGACTTCATTAAAAAAGCGATGCTGGGCCCTGGCCAATGTGTCTCGGTGGTTAGAGTGTTGGCCTGTGGCCCAGAGAGTCACAGGTTCGATTCCCAGCTACCTGGATTGCAGGTCCGATCCCCGCCTCAGGTGCATATGGGAATCAACCTATTGATGAATCTCTGTCACATCCATGTTTCTCTCTTTCCCTCTACCCCCCCTCCACTCTCTCTAAAATAAATAAATTAATAAATGGGGGAAATATCTTCATTCCTCTGGCGAGCATTTAAAAGAAAAAAGTGGCCGAAACCGGTATGGCTCAGTGGATAGAGCGTCGGCCTGCGGACTGGAAGGTCCCAGGTTCGATTCCGGTCAAGGGCATGTATCTTGGCTGCGGGCACATCCCCAGTGGGGGGTGTGCAGGAGACAGCTGATCGGTGTTTCTCTCTCATCGATGTTTCTGACTTTCTATCCCTCTCCCTTCTTCTCTGTAAAAAATCAATAAAATATATTTTTTTTAAAGAAAAAAGTGATGCTAGGATCCCTGGTCTCTGTACTTCCTTGTGTAAGCTACACCATCGCAAAATGGCCAAAATCCAGAAATAGCCCCCTTCTCCAAGTGCATATTAGGAGAGATATTTAAAGGAAAAAAATGTTTCAAAGGCTATTGCTTTGGGCAAGAACTTTTATTCAGAGTGTTTGAAAATATTCACAGCTTTTGAGCCAGTGTGTCCAGTTCCAGGATCCATCAGAGAAACAAGTAAAAAATGTGCACAAAACATGTCAAGAATGTCAGTGCAGTGGTTTTTTCCTTAACTGATGTTTTGTTACAAAGAAATATAGCCATAGCCAAAACCGGTTTGGCTCAGTGGATAGAGCGTCGGACTGAGGACTGAAAGGTCCCGGGTTCGATTCCGGTCAAGGGCATGCACCTTGGCTGTGGGCACATCCCCAGTAGGGGGCGTGCAGGGGGCAGCTGATCAGTGTTTCTCGCTCATCGATGTTTCTGACTTTCTATCTCTCCCCCTTCCGCTCTGTAAAAAATCAATAAAATATATTAATTTTTTTAAAAAAGAAATACGGCCATTGTAACAGGCAAAATAATCCGGAGATGGACTTGTCTGAAGTTAAACAAAAATGTTCCTGCACTCGTGTTTCCACACACCTTCTATTTTGATCTTTCTGAAGTATTCAGAGTTAAAATGTTAGAGTGGCCCTTCCCTATCAAACATATAAAAATGTACAAACCCAGAGATTTATTTAAATTAAAACAGTAGCCCTAACTGGTTTGGCTCAGTGGATAGAGCATCGGCCTGGGGACTAAAAGGTCCCAGGTTCGATTCCGGTGAAGGGCATGGACCTTGGCTGCGGGCACATCCCCAGTGGGGGCTGTGCAGGAGGCAGCTGATCGATGTTTCTCTCTCATCAATGTTTCTGACTCTCTATCCCTCTCCCTTCCTCTCTGTAAAAAAATCAATAAAATATAGTTAAAAAAATTAAAATGAATTTAAACAGTAACATTTTGTGACTACAACTTGCGATTTTTTCGCTCACCAGTCTCGGGAGGAAGCGTGGCGGGTCTGCCTACAGGAGCCCAGCACGCCCGTGCCGCTCACCTTGGAAGAGCGGAAGGTGAAGGCCGTAGACTTCACGTCGGCGTTCTCTTTGTCCATGAGGAGCAGGTTCTTGTCCTCCATGAGACTCAGGTACTTCCCCGTCGTGACATGCCGCAGTCGGAAAGGCTGGCCCCACCGTATGTGGCTCCCACTCCACCTGCAGAGACAGGGCAGCCTCCTTCCAACAGCAGCCACGGCCACAGCCACGGCCACGGCCACAGCCACAGCCACGGCCACAGCCACAGCCACGGCCACGGCCACAGCCACAGCCACGGCCACGGCCACAGCCACGGCCACAGGGAAACAGCAAGTAACGTGTGTCAGCCACGATGGCAAGTGCTCTGCATGTACCGTCTTACTGAATGGTCTCAGAAGCCCTGGGGCGGTGGTATTGTCAGTTCACACATAACAAAATAGTAATTCAGATGATTACGTAACATTTCACATTACACAGCCTGGAATGCTAGGTCTTCTGACTCACAGTGTAGCACCACCCACACTAACCCTACTCCTTGTGCTCCAAGTTCACTTCCACTCACTGTCACAGACTCAGAAACGGTAAGTCTAAACGACGCTTTAGTTTACTAGTTAAACGCGCTTGTTGGATTTGCACAGACTTGAAAAATAGTGGTAGAGTCAATCCCTAGTTATTGTTAATTATAATTTCTATACATAAATTAAACGAAAGTATATATTTACCTGACAAAAGAAATATATTCCTAGGGTTTAAGTTTAATAACGAAGAACAATTATCTCATTAGAAACCGATGAATAAAAAAAAAAAAAGAATAGGAGAACTATAGAAGGTCAAAAGGAGAAAATAGAAAATAGAAACTAAGGTTATAAAAAAAGATAAAAAGCAAAGTTATGATCATTAAAATCTGCTAAAAGTAATGACTTTCAGCCCAGCCGGTGTGGCTCAGGGGTTGAGCACCGACCTGTGAACCAGGAGGTCGGGGTTCGATTCCCGATCGGGCACAGGTCCGGGTTGTGGGCTCCATCCCCAGTTCGGGGCGTGCAGGAGGCAGCCGATCCCTGATTCTCTCTCATCACTGATGTTTCTATCTCTCTCCTGCTTCCTTCCTCTCAGAAATCAGTATGTATTTTTTAAAAGTAATGACTTCCAGAGAGGGTAGAAAGGAAAATCCGGTTATGTGCCGCTCCCACCACCGCAGGACTGAGTCTGCACAGGCAGGCCTCGGACTGCTGGGAGCGGAGCGGGACAAGCCAGCCTCTCAGATGGTGACACTCCAGTGGCCCTTTGCGAAGCCAGGTCAGCCTCTCGCCGTGGATAAGAAACACGCTGACAATCAGATTACTAAAAACTAAACATAACTGCGTGGAAAGAGTTCCCTTGCGTGTAAAATCACAAGGAAACAGCGAGGGCAAAGTTGGTGTTAGAACTAGAGTTCAAGGCAGAGCGTGAAGGGAATACTGTCAGGTGCTTTAAAAAGAAAAGAGATAAACTCTAAAGAGTATGCACATAATCATCACCACATCATGAATCATATAGACAGCAGAGATATGGCGGCTTTCAATATGATTTTTATCAATTAGCAAAACTGTTTCAAAAGAGTCATTGAAAACTATTGTAGCCTACGAATTAAGAGTATTTGTTGAAATTTTTTTTTCTATTTTAGTAAACAGTAAATAATATGCTGATATGCTAAACTGGTTTTATGACTTGTGATATTAGCAATGAAAACCAACAGCACCACGATATTACGATCAGTTCGCTTGTACATGAATCTGTTTATAGAGATAAGGACTTATAATACACTGTAAACTATATTCCGTGCATATATTTAAAGTAACAAAAAGTCCTATGTCATACCTTACCACGTTCAAGGATATACGAAGTTTTTCAAAATTATTGCCTGGCATATATAAGCAAAAGAACTGAAGGGCACACTGAATTACTTAAGCCAGTACGTCTACAAAGATAGCTAGCTATTCTGTACTAAGACTGCTCCTTACACCCAGCATGGAGTCTGTAATCCTAAAGCGGCCACTTCTCTAAAATGGAGAACAAATACTTTAAAAACTTACTGCTTTTGAGGCACAGGAGTAAACCTTATAATCCTTTTTAAAATTTTAGTAAATTAAAAATAGTTCAAAATTATACTTTTGTTATCAATTTTGCATTTTATTTAAGGAACTCAAAGTCAATCTCTGAAGAGCTTTTTAAATCACTAGAAAAAATACACACACACACACACACACACACACGCACACACACACACGCACGTGGCCCGGTGCATGAAATTTGTGCACACTGAAAGGGAATTAAATAGAGAAAATATTTTAATATTTGCTATTTGCTCTGTCTCTAAAATAGAAGTGTCAAAGATGAATGAAAATTAGTAAAATGCATATGAAAATCTCCCTCCTGTCAGAGTCTGGGGCACACCACGGGACCCAGAGTCAAGTCCCCGCCCACTCGCGCGTGCCTCGAAATCATGGGAGACGCAGACCCGGCAGGCCCCACCCTCGTCAAGCAGGGTGGGGGGCACAGCCTCAGGTCCCCCGGCCCCAGTGCCAGGGCAGGGGGCACAGCCTCAGGTCCCCAGCCCCAGAGTGAGGGTGTGATCAGCATTTGCATATTAGTTCTGTATTTTATAGGACAGTATATATACTAGTATATAACTTATTTCTCTAATAAATGCATACCGGCTTCATTATTACCAGCCTCTTTGCTGCCTCGGCTGTTATCTGTGAGTAAACACAGAGACTGCCAGGAATGGTCAGCATACTGCGGCTCTCAAGTGCAGTGGTTTGCCGCTCTGTTGACTAACGAGTTTGCCGACCACCGGACTAGACTACATGTTGCCGTGTAGTTGGAAGCGGTGAGGATTGGGCAATCATGGCATATTGTGTGCAAAGAGGTAAAGGGAAGTATATGTCAGTGGTCGGCAAGCTCATTAGTCAACAGAGCGGCAAACTGTGGCTCGCCAGCTGCATGTGGCTCACAAGCCACGGTTTGCCGACCGCTGGTCTAGGGCCCTGGCTCGCATTCGGGTCTCCGCCTCTCAGGTGCCTCCAGAAGGTTCCGTGCAGGGCTCGCCAGACCTGAAGGGAGCGGCAGGCTGGTCCCCAAACCTCCCTGGCTGGCTCCCGACAGCAGTTGGCCCCGGAGACGCCCTGACCGGATGGGAGGAGCTGAGAGCAGCTGGCCCCGCCTGGTGAGCCTGGTGAACGGGGGCTCGGGAAGGATCGCTGGCTCGGGAAGGGGAGAGGGGAGAGAACCCGCTGCTGTCGGTGCTGCGTTGGCGGGGGCGCAGCCGGGCTCCCGCACAGGGGGAACGGGAGAAGGGGGGGGGACGGGGAGAGCTCGGGGCTGCGATCAGGGGCTACTCACGCGACTCGCAGCGTCTCCAGCCTCCACAGGGAGCGGGCGTGGACCGACACAGCACCGCCTTCATAATGGACAGTCCTGTTGGAGAAAACGGAGCCCAGGATCCCAGCTTTAAGACGCTTCATTCTCCGACTCTGTTTCGCAAACCGATTAAAAGAGAAAAGCAGCCGAGACCGGTGTGGCTCAGTGGCTAGAGCGTAGGACTGTGGACTGAAGGGTCCCGGGTTCGATGCCGGTCAAGGGCATGGACCTTGGCTGCGGGCACATCCCCAGGAGGGGGCGTGCAGGAGGCAGCTGATCGATGTTTCTCTCTCATCGATGTTTCTGACTTTCCATCCCTCTCCCTTCTGCTCTGTAAAAAATCAATAAAATGAAATAAAAAATTAAGAGAGAAAAGCAAATGGAAAGCCTTCGCATGGACAGTTAAAGCCGATATTTGGGAGAAGACAACAGAGCGGGAAATAAAAATAACCAAAAACAGGAACAGTGACCCACGTAAGTCTGCCCCAAATAAACACGGAATGTAACCCCGTCCTTGGTCCTTCTCTCCTCTAATCCCATTCATTCCCACCCCAACTCCCCCCCCCACCCCCTCCCCCGTGAATACACTCACCGTACTCACTTCACTCAGGTCCTTAAAGGCACTCAGCTATACCTTTCGGTGTACTTTAACATATTATTATTTAAACACACTCATATTTGGAGTTTTCAAGTTCGTTCTAGATACTTAAACACATGCTAATATTTTAGTATAACACATCCTAATGTTTTAGTATGACAATTTGAAAGCGATAATAGAAAAGTATAAATATCACGAAAAATATCAACGTAAACAAGAAGGTGCACACACACCCCCAGAGGAAGTAACGTTTGGAGGGACTTCACACCTTCCCAAACGCCAAAGCCCTCGTGGTCACTGTTTGTCAGTGGCACTAAGGAGCCATCCACACGGATCTCCGGGCCAACACACACCACCTGTCACAGAAGCCGGAGTCCCTGCAGCACCTCGGGGTCCTCTCTACCTCCTGCTCCCCTGGCCCTTCCATCTCCACACAGCCCTCTGCTCTCCGCACCCAGTTAATGACCATTAACTTCCTCGATGTTCCCTGTATCCTTCTGTAAATTACAGAAAGAAGCACTTACTAAATAAGTTACCTACATGTGTATGTTAACACACTACATACAGCATAGACATCTCTGAGACATAGGCCAGGGACCGCATGTTTTTGGGCAAACGGATCATTTAAATTATCATAACTACAGATCATAACGCAATTTAGGTGTTGTGTTTCAATGAGATCGCTTCATTCGACGTGGACAAGACAGTGTGTTGACATCTAAGGTCCGTAACAGATCGTGAAACACGAGAAAACTCGTGAACGGTACGAAATGTGTTAATATTATGAGAAATGTCCTTTCGGAACTAAAAACATGTAATAAATCATCCAGACGACACCTGCTCTCCACAGTGATCCCGTGTTTATGTATTAACCTTATCAGATTCATCCGTGAATTCACGAGGCAAAGCAGAGCATTCAAATCATCTTCAATGTTTTTGTTTTTGTGTTATTTATGCACTTTCCCCAGAGATCTGGACTATATCAATCTCAATCTAATGCCAAATAATATTACCATGAGAGAGGTATGATAATCCCATAAAACATGAGGAACGTGGTCAGCTCTATTATCTATGGCAGCAAATGGGAGGTAATAAAAATTTAAAAAAGGTCATCAACTTTTGTACAATTTGAGAAATCTGATTTTGAAACAGAATTCGAGACTAAATGTTCCAGAAAGAGGATTAATCAGAACCAATGAACATTTAATGGAGTTCTAAGTAGATGGTTTAATGTGTTCACCCTTCCCACTCAGTTTGATTCGATGCTTCTTCCACGTTTTAATTGTCGCAGCGGTTCTGCTGACAGGTGATGAAAACATAACCCGAGGACAAACTGCAAAGGAGGCCAACAAATGGGTCATTTGGGGGACAGATGAGCGTTAGAGGCCCACTTTCTCTTACGCCGATGCCTGAACAGGCATCTCTTTAATTTAAAAAATGATGTCAAGGCAAGGAAATCCGGGTTTGGGGCGCCAGGCTCACCCACCTCCGCTGCTCCTCCCCGTGCTCGCCGGAGGGGACGGTGAGGCACTCGTCCATGTGTCCGTGCAGCAGCCTCAGGACATCCCCACCAATCAGGTACCCTGTGAGGACGAAACCCAGCCTGTCCCAGCTGTCATGTTCACGTGGTACCTGGCCCGATCTTCTATGTTCTTAGGGAACCAGCAGTCTAGCAGTAAGGCTTTGCGCTCCTGGCCACATCTCCTAGAGGGATGGTGCCCCGGAGCGAGTGACATTCCCACTGGAAATGCCACCTCGAGCACATAGAACCCTCCATTAAACATACACGCACGGACAGGCTCAAATTGAACCTGAGCGGGTGACAGTAACCAGAACAAACGCAGATGTCCCGGGGACCCCACTCCAAGCCACCCGCCCTGGGGGACGGGAAACCCGGACATCAGCCTCATTGGGCAATCCCCCGGGGCCAGCACCCTGGGGCAAGCAGCCCCCCAGGAAGCCACACGGATAAGGAAAGCTGACCACAGCGTGAAAGTGGCAGTTTAAACGGGCGTCCGCCTCATCTGCAGAAGAGCTGGACACAAGCTCTGGCGAACGGAGCGGGGTGTACCTTGGGCCGCTTCACTTCCTGAGCTGATGGGGGCCACGCTCCAGAGGGTCAGCTGGAAAGCTGCGTCCACGTGCAGGCTGCCGCCGCCGCTGCCGTAGGACAGGTGCTGCGGGGAGGGAGGCAGAGGGGCTTCGCCGGGCTGCGGGCGGGCTCCGCACGCGTGCGCCTCTGCCCGCTCACGCCCAGCGCGGGCTGCACCTGCGCCCACAGCCTCTATGTCAGCCCTGTCGCTGCAAACGGAGAGGCCGGTAGAAAAGGATTCGTTCCTATTTGTCTGGAGGCATTTCCCATCTTCCTTCTAAAGAGTCAGCAACTTAAGCCACGAATCAGAAATCAGATGAGAACGCTAAAATGAGTGGATCCGTTAAAGTAACTGTTTTTGGCCGAGACCGGTTTGGCTCAGTGGATAGAGCGTCGGACTGCGGACTGAAGGGTCCCGGGTTCGATTCCGGTCAAGGGCATGTACCTTGGCTGCGGGCACATCCCCAGTGGGGGGCGTGCAAGAGGCAGCTGATCGATGTCTCTCTCTCATTGATGTTTCTGACTTTCTATCCCTCTCCCTTCTGCTCTGTAAAAAATCAATAAAATATATTTTAAAAATAAATAAATAAATAAAGTAACTGTTTTTGTTTTAAGGCCCACCGATGAACAGTTATGCAGACAGTGGCTACTTCCTATTAGAATTGTAAGTGGTTTACCGATCACACTGTGGTGCCTATTTCACCGTGAGGCGGGTGACGTCTATAATAAGACCAATGTCTTCGTTTTATGAGGTTGTGAACCTTTGTCTGCAACTTGGCACAACCGCCGTTCGGTGGCGGTGTTTTCTAATAGGGTTCTGGAGCCAAAATCCAGGTCGTACAAATTACAGATTTTCCTCCTTCAACATAAGAATGTGTGAAATTTCCTACTTAATATTTGAAGAGCCGTCGCATCTGAGTTCTCCAACTGAAAGTAGCGAGAAGGGAAATTACGAAACCCGCCCCAGCCTTTCACAGCAGGTGGGCCCCGTCATGTCACCATCTGGCTCCGCGAGATCTGCGGGCGCACACTGTGTTCCCGGGGCGATCTCAGCAAACGTCACCCCTATTCCTGTCATGTTTCTGCAGCGTTCTCCAACGCCGGGGACGGCTGGCAGCCTGGGCTTTCGAAGAGCCCATCGCACCTGAACTTGCCCGGAAACCAGCACCCCCCCCGCCCCGCCCCGCCCCGGGTGGGTGAGAAGCACGAAGGCGCAGCCGGACCGCCACGCTGGGGAGGAGCTCCAGGGCCTTTACTCCCACGGGCTCTCTCACCCGAGCATGCTCTTCTCGAGGCACCCCCCGAAGCAGGCACGGCACTTTCGCTTTGTTTACAAATCAATCCCATGCCTTCTGTCGCCACAAACAAGAAAAATATGCTTTCCTCACAGCCATCGGTACACAACGCAACCAAGTGGACCTTTTTCTCATCCTGTTCGCTGACAGGGTCCCAGCAGTTGCCCTGGCATCCGGCAATGCTTTGTTGATTCAACAAACAAAGACTTGCAGAAGCAGAACCCCTCAGAGTCCCAGTAGCACACACCAAAAAGGAGTAAAACACCCCTATTTCAATGGCCTGAGCCGAAACAGCATGCCCCCGGGCACACCCACACGCACCACTGTCAAACCATATGGCTCTTGGCAGCCCATGAGCACGTGATCCAAATACCAACGCCTGAATTTTCACTTTTGAATTCAAGTGAAAGCTCATGTCATCCTATCTAATAAAAGAGTAATATGCAAATGTGACCGTACCTTGGCTCCTGATTGGCTATGCTACCAGCCAATCAGGAGCAGGGGGCGGGGCCGAGCGGCACGAGGGCTGGGCCCCGGGAGGTGGAGACGAAGCAGTAACGGCGGCGAGCGCCAGGGTGCCCTGGCCACCCGAGCTGTGTGCGGAGGCAGCTGGGCAGGAGCAGCGGCTGGCGAGGCTTTAGGCCTTGGGCAGGCTGGGGTGAGCCATCAGTTGGACATCCCCTAAGGGCTCCCAGTATGTGAGAGGGGGGCAGGTTGGGCTGAGGAACCACCCACCCCCAGTGCACAAATTTCGTGCACTGGGCCACTAGTCTATAATAACATCATAATATGCAAATGAGACCGGACACCCTTCCCGACATCCTTCCAGAAGACCTTCCAGATGAAGCCAGAGACAAAGCCGGGGCTGCAAGGGAAGCCAGGGTCCCGGATACCAGAGAGAAGCTGGTGCCGGCAGCCAGGGGAAGGAAGGCCTGCTCTAGCATGAATTTCGTGCATCGAGCCTCTCGTATTTTGATCAACAGATTGTTACCATTTGTTGACTCATCACGGTTCCCAGAATGCACTACATATAAAGCACTGTGCTAAATCTTAATAGAGCACCCTCCCACCCTGAGGGTGCCTAGACTCTAGAAGGGAAAGTGATATACACAAAATGCTCCAGGTACTGAAAACCGGTAGGTGAACTGTAATCAAGTGCGACAGGAGCTGAGAAAAGAGAACACGTTAGCCAGCCCTACTGGTCCTGGCACTAGGGCTGCGGTAGGTGGCATTTCCACGGGTGACTCCGATTTCATGGGGGCTGAGAGATCAGCTTGGACCTCACTTTCATATACTTAGAGATGCTGTCCCCAAATACGTCAGGACATACACTGGATTTGGGTGCGGGTGTTAACAGCGTTCATTCGCTAAGTGTAAACAACAGTGTTAATTTGCTAAACGCACTAATCTCGCTGTAAACCACTTTGGGGATTTTCACTTTTAATGCTCCAGAAACCTGGGAACTGGACGTGGCCTGGGCCTTTCTGGCCCTCCAAGACAAGGGGATGGTGTGATGGAGATAAGCGTGCACCCCAAGGCACAGCGACACAGGACGAACGGGACAGTGGAGCGTTGTCTTGGGCTTGGAGCTCATGTGGGGACACGCAGACAGGCCCACCAGTGAGGGGGCAGCAGGTCAAGGGTCCTATATGCCAGGCAGCAAGAAAACAACAAATTTGGTTGAACCATAAAATTTTGCAGATTTCAGTCTGTGGGAAGAAGCCCAAAAATGTCCTTAAGAACATTACACCATATAAGTGACCTAAATAATGTGGACTCCTCAAAAGAATACTCTCTCACCCGAACCTGAAAATAAAAATACTATCTTGCCAAGTTCACTGCTGTCCCACCCCAGGTGGCAGACTGGTCTGAAGGTTCAATTGCCCTCCGGGCTGGGTCAGCCGTGTCCACGGAAGGCCTGCCTGCAGCCCCACCCCCCCGTCCCCACCGCCCCCCGCCCCTGCTCAGGCCACCGGCCGGAGGAACTACCACGGAGTGGTCTTAAGCTGCTCACCCACAAACTCAAACAAAATGGACACAGGGCTGATGGAAAATAACCCTCTACAAATCATACTAATATTTTGCACTGGGATCTCTCACACGTCCATTGATTTTAATCTGCACACTTCCACAAATGATTCTTCTTTAGCAAAAACACAACTCACTACATGAGTCCAATTAAACACATTGGCCTTACCACAAAATAAAAAAAAATGCCTTCAATGATTCAACATGAACTTTTCTTCATTTTCCCATTGTCAGCCTCTACTCTCCGAAACAACGCAATGCCAAGGAGACCTCAACTTGTTTTTATTTTGTCTGTTTCTCTTCACGTGGCAAGTATTTCTCACATAAGAATCTTCTTTCATAAATGTCCAAATCAGCGGTCACAACCTCATGAATGGGAGCCCCTCGCTGGGTGCGGAAGAGTCCCAGTTCTGAATTCCGGGTCGGACTGCGTGTCGCGTGTCAGTGACAGAGTCAGGAAGAGGCACCAGGGTCAGGACAGTGCAAGATGGGGCACACGGGGTGGGGCTGGAGGAGACACACCCAGGGCAGGGCACACCAGGAGCCTGTCCAAACGCACCTGCTGAGCTGCACGACCACATGTCACAGCCTTCCCCTACCTGGGGAGTTACCTCTCTCTCATCAGATAGAGGTACTGGCTTGTTTCCAAGCAAGTCTCCTGGATAATTTGCAATTTACACTGTCAAGAGGCTGTTTTGTTGACCTTCATGCATCACCTCCGCAAGTCCGTGCCTTAACTCTCCACACTTACCAAGTACCTCTCGGAGGACACACTCACTAAGATGAGGTCATCGCCCACGCGCACCTTCTCTCCCTCGGACCGCTGCTTGGAGGCGGGGTGTATGGTCCACCAGCAAGCCTCGCCTGCAGGAGGGGCGAGCAATACAGAGCAGCCCATTAGTGCAAAGCCCACGTACTCTGCCAGTGACCCCCAATCACAGAGGAAGTAAAGGAAGTCTTCGCAGTCAGTCTCCTTGACAGAAATTTGTTCTGTTCACACCGCCTTCAGGAATTGGGATTTTAATGCAACTTAATCTCTTAGACCAGTGGTCGGCAAACTCATTAGTCAACAGAGCCAAATATCAACAGGACAACGATTGGAATTTCTTTGGAGAGCCACATTTTTTTAAACTTCTTCTAACACCACTTCCTCAACATAGATTCGCCCAGGCCGTGGTATTTTGGGAAGAGCCATACTTAAGGGGCCAGAGAGCCGCATGTGGCTTCGAGCCACAGTTTGCCAACCACAGTCTTAGACCATGAAAATAAAAAGAAGTAAGCTAATGAGCTTAGGATAAGACACATCGAAACAGACAGCTTGTCACAGAACTGGTTGTGATGGTTTTGGAAGGTTGGTGTCTTTTCCCCCATTAAGAATGGGTTTGAAATGATCTTTATTTATGCTACATGAGGCGGAATTCACCGCCGTGCAGGGCTGGCTTCATTCTTTACAAAAGCATATGTTGTGCACTGTTCTTGCTGCTCTGTGATAACATTTGCTTTTCGCTGGTTGCTTTTCAGGACTTGGGAGTTTTATGATGTGACACTCTAACAACCTACTTTCTGGGGGATGGTGATTTAAAGTGGCACAACTGCCGAAACCGGTGTGGCTCAGTGGATAGAGCGTCGGCCTGAGGACGGAAGGGTCCCAGGTTCGATTCCGGTCAAGGGCATGTACCTTGGCTGCGGGCACATCCCCAGTGGGGGGTGTGCAGGAGGCAGCTGATCGATGTTTCTCTCTCATGGATGTTTCTAACTTTCTATCCCTCCTCCTTCCTCTCTGTAAAAAGTCAACAAAATATTTTTTTTTAAAGTGGCACAACTGTTGTCTAAATATTACTATCTTGTGCCTTATTTCATCTTGTTATTTTAAAAATGTGTTTGTTTCTATTCATCTAAGTCTAACATAAAGGAGAACCCCATTATAGAAAGGCGCATTGGACAAACAACTGGGTGTAATCAAGTAATTCCTTCTGAACAAGCCCAGCATAAGCCTCGGGAGCTGCATGCCCTCGTCCCTTCTTCATTCCTCACTGCTGTCACCTAAGACACAAACCAGCCCACCACCACTCAGTCTGGTCACACTGCCTTTCGAATATAAATGCAACTTCTACCCAAAATATTCTATCTAATATTCTCATCCAAAAATGGGAATATTTGTAGTGACTTATCTAATAATCTGCATTCTCTCCCTTTGCTCAGCTTAGTCATTTTCCCATAACACTTGTTTTCCTTCTTTCTGATCCCCCAACGCCAGAATGTAAGTCCCATAACAGCGGAGCCTTCCATGTTGGGCTCACGGGGGTTTCCCCGGATGCTAGCATTTTTGTTTTTAATCCTCTGGCACTCAAAAAAAAATCATTTTGCACAAATGAGTAAATGAAACAGCAAATGCTATTTCTTTTCTTAATATATTTGTATTGATTTCAGAGAGGAAGGGAGAGAAAGGTAGAAACATCCGTGATGAGAGAGACTCACTGATTGGATGCCCTCTGCACGCCCCCCACTGGGGATGGAACCCACAACCCGGGGCATGTGCCCTGTCGGAATCGAACCGTGACCTCCTGGTTCACAGGTCAACGCTCAACCACACAGGCCGGGAAATGTCTTAAGCGGTCAAGGGCATGGACCTTGGCTGCGGGCACATCCTCAGTGGGGGATGTGCAGGAGGCAGCTGATGGATGTTTCTCTCTCATCCATGTTTCTAACCCTCTATCCCTTTC
The DNA here is from genome assembly GCA_027563665.1 of Antrozous pallidus. Taxonomy (NCBI): domain Eukaryota; kingdom Metazoa; phylum Chordata; class Mammalia; order Chiroptera; family Vespertilionidae; genus Antrozous; species Antrozous pallidus. The sequence goes on along the minus strand of CM050529.1, from coordinate 5,596,362 downwards.
TCTTCCTCTCTGTAAAAATCAATAAAATATATATATTTTAATAAGAGCTGGTCTAGCCAAACCGGTTTGGCTCAGTGGATAGAGCGTCGGCCTGCGGACTGAAAGGTCCCAGGTTCGATTCTGGTCAAGGGCATGTACCTTGGCTGTGGGCACATCCTCAGTTGGAGGTGTGCAAGAGGCAGCTGATCGATGTTTCTCTCCCATCGATGTTTCTGACTTTCTATCCCTCTCCCTTCCTCTCTGAGAAAAATCAATAAAATACATTTTAAAAAAAATAAGAGCTGGTCTATTTCCTTCCACTCTTTCCTCTACGAGGTCTTGTATTTATTTTTTAATTCACACAGTCATGCACGCTTACTGTAAAAGATAAAATAGTCAAATTGCAGGCAAAGCATAGTCAGAGCATTGAGAACAAAAACACCAATAAAGCTTATGTCCTCCTATCTTGATTCTCCAAAAGAATGAAGGTGTCAATATTGACATTTTTTTTGTCTCAGAACTACGTAAACATCCATCTGTTTGCATAGCGATGTAGGTGAATGCCCTGTGATGGAAACACGAAGACTTTCATCTTTTACCTTTTTGCTTGGATGATTCAAATGATTATATTACATTTTTCGACTTAACGTTATTTTCGAGACGGAAGGATAAAGACAGGCAGTAACACGTCCTAAGCCGCCCGGCGCACATTAACACGCAGGATCAAAGCCAGCAAGACTCACCTGTTGTGTCCTCTTGCAAGCCGACGTCAAAGGCCAGCTTGTCGGTGGAAGACCGGGAGGTGGACAGGCAGCACAGGTACTGAAGGACACAGAAGCAGCGGCTGTCACTACACGCCTGTCGTCCCATCCAGTGTCATTCTGGCTCGCTTGGGTATCAGAGTGAAACCTGGGTGCTTCCGGGCCAAGTCCCCGTTTTCCCAGGGAGAGGGGACAGCACACGCAGGGCCTCCTCGGAGCAGTGAAATTCGGACATAAGCACATATGACCCATGTGTGTGTACTGAACCAGGGGACACAGCAAGAGACGGGTTCGGGGGTCAATGGTGACTGGGGGCAAGAAGGAGCTGATGTGGAAGACAGCCGTCTAGCCAGGAAGGAGGGAAGTTAGCGAAAACTCACAGTGCGACTCACAGGCAGATTTTTCTATTCTCTCTCAGTAAAAAGACTTTAATAAACAAACTGTTAAAACAACATCAGAAATGAGAAACGGTTCTTATTTCACTCTTAACCCTTAACTGGTCTCTCAAAAGCGAGATACTAAAAGCAGGGGTCATGCAATGACAGAATTGAAGGGCCGTCAAGGTCACCTAAGCTGCCCCTCATCCTGTACGTGGGAGAACCTCGCAGGGTGCGGATCTTCAAGGGCACGGTGGCCCTCGCTCTCCCGACCCCGGGAGGCGGGCCGGGGCTGCTCACCATGCCGCTGTTGGAGTGGCGCAGCAGGATGGCGTGTCCGTAGAGCAGTGTCCGGTGACCGCCCCCTTGAGCAGTCTGCGGCCGAGAGACAGGGTGGACGAGAGAAGAGAAACCAAAACAGCAAACTTAACGCAGTCATTAAAAAGCCGCCGTGTTCTCGGGAAAAGTAAGAGCCACTGCGGACAACCGAGTGAGGGCTGGTGTCAGTGAACACGCAGCATGGCGTGTGACACTGATCACAGGTGTTTACTGTCCTTCTTTCCCACGGCATGTGTCTGCATCGGGGATGGCCTTCAGCTCTTTGATCACTACCGTACCCCGGTGCCTGGCACACGCAAGGACTAAGCATTTGTTCAGTGAGTGAGGCTTCCAAAGAGGCAAAACCGATCAAATCGTTCGTAGGCTCCAAACCTTCCCTACCTCCCAAAGGTTTCTAGGAAAGAGTCCAAATTCCGTTCCGTGAACTAGAGCAGCGATCGGCAAACTCGTTAGCCAACGGAGCCAAATATCAACGGTTACAACGATTGAAATTTCTTTGGAGAGCCAAAGTTTTTAAACTTAAATTTCATATATATATATTAAGTGTGTGTGTGTGTGTATATGTGTGTGTGTGTGTGTGTATGTGTGTGTGTGTGTGTGTGTGTGTGTGTGTGTGTATATATATATATATATATATATATTATTGACTTTTTTTTTTACAGAGAGGAAGGGAGAGGGTTAGAAAGCCAAAAACATCAATGAGAGAGAAACATCCATCACTGCCTCCTGCACACTCCCTACTGGGGATGTGCCCACAACCAAGGTACAAGCCCTTGATCGGAATCGAACCCGGGACCCTTCAGCCTGCAGGCTGACGCTCCATCCACTGAGCCAAACCAGTTTCAGCTAAACTTAAACTTCTTCTAACGCCACTTCTTTAAAACAGACTCGCCCAGGCCGTGGTATTTTGTGGAAGAGCCACACTCAAGGGGCCAAAGAACCACGTGTGGCTCGCCAGCCGCAGTTTGCCGCCCACTGACCTAGAGGCATGCTTCTCCACTGTGAGCGTGCCCATGAGTCCCCGAGAGGCGGGGAAGCACAGACTCCTGGGCCGCCCCGGTCGGTGAATGACTGACTCGGGTCCGGGGTGAACAGAGAAGTTGGTCTTTTCTACCTAAACTGCACTTTCAAACTCAGTTCAAGGCCACCTCCTCCAGGAAGCCTCCTCGGGTTTCCTCAGTTGGCTGCTCCCGGGGCCTGCTGCAGCCCCGCCACATCCGCCGGGTCGGGGTGGGAGTCGGGGGTCACGGTGTACAAGTCCAGGTGTTAAAAAGAGGAAGGGACCACAGACCGGGGGTGGGGGTGGAGGGGGGCAAGACTCTGAACAGGAGCCATACACTCGGCTCAGGGGAAGATCATGGAAGGTAGGAACAGTTACGACAGGAGTGTGCACAGTGTTTTGAAGGAAAAGGCTGTCTTTACAGATTTTAAGGGTGTGACTGGTGATATTAACGTGTGTGTACGTGTGTGTGTGTGTGTGTGTGTGTGTGTGTGTGGAGCACTTTTATATCAATGGTCTGTATTTATTCACTTAAAGGAGAACCGGCCACATTTAACAAGGAAAGGGATACGATGCGCCAAATTAAAAAAACACAGGGAAGAATAAATCACCCCTTAGGATTCATCCCCTTAAGAAGTGAGGAGCACTTTAATATCAATGCTATCAGCCCTTTCGTACTAAAAATATATCCCTCCTTATTGTTCCAAATAATTTCTTAAAAGAACTTCACATGGTATGCTTGAAAGGCCTCAACACCATTCTTAAAAATCAATATTAAAATGTATTAACGTTATTTTAAAAACTGTTTTTAAAACAAAAGGAAAATCTCTTTTCCACATTCTGAGGGGTGGGGAAAAAGGAGGGGGGGAATCTACTTTATAAAATTATATTCCTCCTCCGATGGAGGCCCTCTATAGGAAGCACTTGCCTTTTCTGTGCTACACGGGACTCCATGGCCAAGGGCAATTCACCGACCTTGACTGATGCGGGCTGCAGAGTGGCAGGAGCTGACTTTCACAGGAGGTGCCAGCTCCAAAGCTATGACACCCAGCTGAATTTTCCTGACAGTCACATCCATCGAGACAAACATTTTAAAACGAAGATTTAACCAGAAACGATAAAGTGCTCTTTTTACTGTAAAGCTCTACCCACGCATTTTGTATGTTTGTATGTGCTTATGTGTAAATGTTCAAATTGGTTAAGCTAAGAGGAGACATTTTAGTGTCTACATTTTCTTCCAACTACTCATTCTACACAATTAGACAATTATAGATTTTAACGAGAGATTTCCTCACCACTTACATGCCAATTATGCCAGATTTCGTTCTAAGAGAACTCATCCAACTCTGCACGTAATCCCCACTAAATTAATTGTTACTTATTAACTTGGTACCACAAAGGGATGAAATTTCTGTCACATGTGCTACCATACTTTTCTTCTAACTTGCCATTTTCTATGACATTAATCCTAATTGACTCCATTTCTGAAAAAAAAATTAAAAATATGTAACTTCAGCTCTTGGGCTGACTGGGCAACTCAATTCATTCAACAAACATTTATCAAGAGAATCGTGTGTGGGGATGAATCCTAAGGGATGATTTATTCCTCCCTGTGTTTTTTAATTTGGCGCATCGTGTCCCTTTTCTTGTTAAATGTGGCCGGTTCTCCTTCTGAGTGAATAAATACAGGGTGGGCAAAAGTAGGTTTACGGTTGTGAGAACACAAAACAGTTTGTTCTTGCATTATTATTTATTAGTTGTTGTACTGTTTTCCATCTGAACAACCCTAAACCAGCTTTTGCCGACCTGCGTGTATGGACTTGCTCTGAACAAGGGAATTACTCCTTCCAGACTCTGCAGCCCCATCTCTCAGTGAGGAGATGACCATCGCCCTGGGCAACAGCTGCATCCAAGAAGCAGTAACTCAGTCCTCTAGAGCAGTGGTTGGCAAACTCATTCGTCCACAGAGCCAAATACCAACAGGACGACGATTGACATTTCTCTGGAGAGCCACATTTTATAAACTCAAAACTTCTTCGAACGCCACTTCTTCAAAAGAGACTCGCCCAGGCCGTGGTAGTTTGTGGAAGAGCCGCACTCAAGGGGCCAAAGAGCCGCATGTGGCTCGCGAGCCGCCGTTTGCCGACCACTGCTCTAGAGCAAACCCCTTTCCCTCCAGCCACCCAAACCCACCCTGCAAGTACTTGCTGCTCTGACCGCACTGACCTCTGGGAAGCCAAGGGGGACCAACTAGGTAAGGGTCCATCAAGCTAATGGGGAAGCAAGCTGGAGGCTGCCCTGCCTTCCAGAGCACACTTCAAAAAAACAATCCTGGTCACTGTGGAAGTTAACTGTTCTTTGGAATCTAAAATAGGAGCAAAGCAATCGATTGCACCAGTTAAAAGGAGAACTAGGAAATTAGATTTTAGGTCATATAAGTAAGCCTTCAGTTCACATTAATGCCACCGGTACTTTAGGGTTGTGATTCTCCATAAATGCTATACATAAGGAACACTCTTTCCCATTCATTCGAAAAATATTTATGGTGGCTCTGGCCGGTGTGGCTCAGTTGGTTGGAGCCTCATCCTGAACGAGGAAAGGCAGTGAGTTCGATTCTTGGTCAGGACACATACCCAGGTTATGGTTCAATCCCAGTCTGGATGCCTATGGGAGACAATGGATGTTTTCCACACTGATGTTTCTCTCTCTCCCTCTCTCGTTTCTCTCTCTCTGAAAACAATAAAAACATATCCTTAAGTGAGGATTAAAATATAGATAGATAGATAGATAGATAGATAGATAGATATATTCGTTTGTGTGTGTGTATATATATATATATGGATAGATTAAAATATGTGTGTGTGTGTGTGTATGTGTGTGTATGTGTGTATGGGTGTCTACTATCTGAGAGTACACAGCCTCTCACATCTACACCAGAAACAATTCTGAATTAACATTTTTCAGAGTTGGTATCTTTTGAAATGATATTCTCTTGAAATTTGAAACTATATTTTAAGCCTTTATTAACTAAACACAGTAAATTTCTCTATACATTATTTCTTGAATTTTAAATTCAAAATTCTGTGATCGTTATATGAGAAAAGTAGTAGGTACTTGACACTGACACCAAAGCCTTCTACTTTTTGTCCCAAACACGGACATTCTGCTCCCCCTCCTCTATGTGTCCTTGAGTGCTATGACCGTGTGCTCTCCCGCTTTCGTCTGCCTCCTTTCCAAACCTTTGTGTGTTCCCAATGGGTTGGAAAAGGAAAAGAGGTTGAATTATTTTCCTGTCTCCTGCAGGAAGAAATGCTCTGGCAGCTTTAGGTGCTTCTTCTCATTCCCCAGAGTGTGAATCTCCTACTGGATTAGGCCAGAGCATCACACCAAGAACAGCCAACAGGATACCCGCAGTGAAAATGCTAATTGGAGCCCAACCAGTTTGGCTCAGTGGATAGAGCGTCGGCCTGCGGCCTGAAGGGTCCCAGGTTCGATTCCGGTCAAGGGCATGTCCCTTGGCTGCGGGCACATCCCCAGTGGGGGGTGTGCAAGAGGCAGCTGATGGATGTTTCTCTCCCATCGATGTTTCTGACTTTCTATCCCTCTCCCTTCCTCTCTGTGAAAAATCAATAAAATACATTTTTTTAAAAAAAGAAAATGCTAATTGGAAAACGAGTAAAATCGGTTGTTTCAATGAGAGAATTCCTAACGTTGGCTAACTTAAACTAATATGTTAGCATGATACAAAGGTGCCACATGCTGTTTTAAAGTTGACAAATCTACATATGTGATTGGCTCGCTTAAAATTAACAGTTCCAAAGTTTGATTTATTTTCTAAAACATCCAGTTGTGAAAAGTGCCATGGATTCAAAGTTTAAACCAAACATGAAATGCACAAAACAAAACATATAGTAGATGGCCGAGTGTCTTACCTTCATCATGAATTTCTGTGGGGGCAGAAGAAAAGAGAGAAAGTATTCAACATATTGTTTCAGAGACATTTTAAAAGCTCTCTTACTTAGGAAGATTTCTAACTGGAGTTAGGTGAACAATAAACATACAAAAACACATTCACTGTGTTGTCACAACAAAACAGTATCAACTGCATGCCGGGTAAAAGCTGGGGCAGGCGAAACTCTTTTTACAAATGTTTTTTCATTAGTTCTTCCTCTTCCTGTGAAAACACGCTGCTCTCCTGTGATGCCCGCTTCACTTGACAACATAGCTAAGAGCCAAAAAGGCCCAAAGATAATCATCTTAAAGTTATACTCTGAAAATGCTTTTAAAACCGTTTCACTTCATCCTTTGCACTAAAATTCAGGGACATGAACAGCAACGCAACTAATTTTGTTGGTAAAAACAGTGGACTGGAAGCGGGGAAGGGTGTTCATCACTAAAGTGCCCAGGTGACAGTAACCATGAACCCTCCCGGAGCCTACATGTGTGATCGGGAGACCCCAAGAAAATATCCCAGAAGCTTTGCTCTTAAAATGACACAGCCTCTTCTCGTGACTTATGATGGCTCCTTTTTCCCCTACAAAACACAGTATGTGCATGTATTCCCTCGTTTTCTTTTAAACCCATAGAGTTTCCTTGACCTGTTCCTAGGAGACGTACACAGATTAAAAAAAAAAGTAGAAAGGAAAATGGCATTACTTTTCCAAAATTAGGACTACATTTAGTTGTCAATAAGCATCCAAGTCCTACAGAGGGAAGATACACATATTCACATTCATCCGACAGAAAACGGCAAGTTTCCAACCTACAGATACCACAGTTGGTTCCCTGAAACATAAAAGCATAGTGATGTGCACGTGAGTGGCATCTGATTGTGACGGATGTTTTCATTTTTAACATATTTTCATTGACTTCAGAGAGGAAGGGAGTGAGAGAGAGAGAGAGAGAGAGAAATATCAAGAATGGGAATCAATCGAAACGGGTTTGGCTCAGTGGATAGAGCGTCGGCCTGCGGACTGAAGGGTCCCAGGTTCGGTTCTGGTCAAGGGCATGTCCCTGGGCTGCGGGCACATCCCCAGTAGGGGGCGCGCAAGAGGCAGCTGATGGATGTTTCTCTCTCGTGGATGTTTCTGACTTTCTATCCCTCTCCCTTCCGCTCTGTAAAAAAATCAGTAAAATATATTTAAAATATTTTTTAAAAAAGAATGAGAATCGTTGATTGGCTGCTTCCTGCACGATCGCACATTGGGAATGGTGCTTCCCACACGGCCGTGTGACCGCAGGTGTCTACTGTACGTGGGAAAACGTAAGAGCTACACGGTGCGACGTTAAGGTTAGAACCTGTGACAAGTGATATACTAAAAGCCCTCCTGTTGACGGAGGGGCATCGCATTAGAAAGCGCATCACAGAGAAACGATACAGCTCGGGGCGGGGGAGGAGGGCATTTCCACACCGCCCAGTTCAGTCGAGCCAGGCCATACACAAGGTTCTAACTAGAGACCTGTCCGTTTTTGTGCAGAAAAACGCAGCGGTTACGGTGAAAACTAATAGTACAAGCCACACCAGGAAGCCACACACAAATATTAGAGGCCAGAGCAAACGTGCAGGTGTTTAGATCGCAATTCCTTTGCAAGTCCGTAGCAACACATACCCATTTTTCCACATCAACCTGCTGTAGAAAGAAAAAGCCAAAATAATTAACGAGCATGCAAATACCTGGCAATGTTTCAATTAGTCATTTAAATAAATTAAAATCGTGGTCCCTGTACCAAAATCGACTTCCAGTTCTCACAGGGAAGAAAAAAACAAAACAAAAAAAAAACACCCTTTAAACTTTGAATTAATAACATTGAATCTCCTGGAAAAATAAAAGCCTCAATTAATTAGCAATCAGAACTTCAAAGGCATTAGGCTGGAAATGCAGCAGGCACAGGAAATAATGATCCAAAATACTCGGAAGCAAACATGAATATTTACCTAATTCTTAAGCCCAACAGGCCTCCTGAGTTAGGAACACTATTCTCCTCTCAGATCTGTTTAATTAAAAAGGTCCATTTTAAATAGAGCGTTAACTACAAATCTCTCATGAAATAGAAGTAAAATTTCTCTTACACCAGTCTTTGTAGCATTACATAAAATCTCACAATACTTGGTGGAAATCTTGGGCCTTAACTAAGAATGTCCTGCCCTAGGTAAGCAAGCTCCTGGAAGCGCCCGTGCATAAAATGCAGCATACAGAGCGACTACTTTTAAAATGCTGTGAAATGATATGAAAACACCAGCTTCGATATGAAGGGGACTAGTTTTGAAGCCTCAGAGAAACTCTAGAGGTTCAGTAAGTTCCTTGTCACACAGCCTTTGGCTTCTCTAGGATTTTAGTCCTCAGAAAAATCTGTCCTAAGTCTTCCCCCAGCCCTCAAGTTTAAAAACACACAATGGTTTAAGAAAGAACAGTTTACTCAATGGAAAAGCCTAGTTTTCATTATACATTTCTAAGTTATTTAGCTGTTGCATAGAGTTCAAGCCCTCACTTGATCTGGGACACCCTTCAGGGCAAACACAGACCTATCAGAGCGATGAGTCTATTTCTTTAGATACTGGGACAAGGGGAAGAAATTCCGTCATGTCTGGTGTAGTTACCATTCACTTTTCTACTGTCAAAGGGACAAATTTTTGTTTTTATTATTTATTCTTTCCCTCCCCCCCAAAAAAACCCTCAAAGAAATATGAAATAATTTCCTTCTCATGTGTACCAAGAAGATAAGATATACATTTTTAGACATTTCAGTTATATAACAAAGACGTTATATAAATTGCTAGAGGCCCAGTGCACAAAATTCACGCTCAGTGGGGGAGGGGAAGAGGGTAGGGGATGTCCCTTAGCCCAGCCTGCACCCTTTCCAATCTGGGACCCCTCGAGGGATGTCCAATTGCCTGTTTAGGACAATCGGGCAATCGGACATCCTTCTCACAATCCAGGACTGCTGGCTCCAAACTGCTCACCTGCCTGCCTCCCTGATTGCCCCTAACTGCTTCTGCCTGCCAGCCTGATCACCCCCTAACCACTCCCCTGCCAGCCTATTTGATGTCTAACTGCTCCCCTGACAGCCTGTTTGCCCCCAACTTCCCTCCTCTGCTGGCCTGGTCACCCCTAACTGCCCTCCCCTGCAGGTTTTGATCGCCCCCAACTGCCCTCCCTTGCAGGCCTGGTCCCTCCCAACTGCCCTTCCCTGCTGGCCTAATGGTCCACAAACTGCCCTCCCTTGCAGGCCTGGAACCTCCCAACAGCCCTTCCCTACTGGTCATCTTGTGGTGGCCATCTTGTGTCCACATGGGGGCAGGATCTTTGACCACACGGGGGCCATCTTGTGTGTTGGAGTGATGGTCAATCTGCAAATGACTCTTTTATTAGATAGGATAGAGGCCTGGTGCATGGGTGGGGGCCAGCTGGTTTGTCCTGAAGGGTGTCCCAGATCAGGGTGGAAGTTCCCTTGGGGTGAGGGGCGGCCTGGGCGAGGGACCTGTGGAGGTTTGCAGGCCAGCCATGCCCCCCAGCGACCCAAGCTGAGGTCCTGGGATCTGGGATTAATCTATGTCTACAATTGAAACTTTGTAGCCTGGAGTGGAGCCAAGCCTTCTGCTCGTTCAGTGGCAGCAGCCATTTCTGTTTGGAACTTTGTATCCTACGCAAGGGCAGGCTAAAAGCTTGGCTTCCTCTGTTGCCAGGGTAACCCAAGCCTTCCTCCTGCTCTCAGTGGCGGCAGCCATCTTGGTTGGGGTTTATTTGCATAATCTGCTGATTGGCCGATGGACGTGGCTGGTGGGCATGGTTTGTGGGGGTGGTGAAGGTACGGTTAAATTTGCATCTTACTCTTTTATTAGATAGGATGCCCTTCACTAGAGGCCTGACGCATACATAACATTAGTGCCCTCAGAGGGCTCCCACAGGCCTAAGCCGTCAGTCAGACGTCCCCCGAGGGCTTCCAGATTGCAAGAGGGCACAGGCCGGGCTGAGGGACCCCCACCCAGTGCACACATTTCATGCACCAGGCCCTCTGGTATGAAGCAACTCATTTCCCTACGCCTTCTACAGTTATGCCCACTAATATTTCTGTTCTGTAAACCACTGGCAGAAAAACAAAACAAAGTCTCCAGGCCATGCGTGTGGGAACAGTCCCAGTTTTTATCTTCGGCCCCGGAACCTTGCTTTTATTTCTTCACTCCCACCAAAACGTGAAAAATAAAAAACACACCGAGTGTCTGATTCACAAAGCACCCCCTCCATCCTGTCTGATCTGGAAGAGACTGCTGGCTATCGGGGTCTCTCTGCGTTCACTCCACACCGTGTGACACGGTCCCTCGAGTGGCTGCTGGGTCTGTGGAGTGAACAAAGGCAGTGAACTCCAGCGATGACGTGTTCAATGCTGCGGCTCTGTGTCCCAGCTGTTACCTGTCATTGATCTCTCTCTCCCTCTCCCTCCCTCTCTCACTCTGGGCACCGCCTAATCTCATCCAGTCACTTCTCCCTCTTGTGAGCAGAGGCGATCGGAGGAGACAACAGGAAACCCATGCAACGTGCCCTGGGCGTTCTGCTCTCTGCACTCTGCCCAGTCCAAGGCTAAGTCTAAGGTTTCCTATCCCAGCAAAGAACTCAGATCCGTGTGGCCTTGGCGCTAACGGCCTCGCGTTATCTCAGAACCACGTGAGCACAACCGGCCGCCCGGCCAGTGCCAGCCTCATGCCAACTGTCAGCTCGGTCCACGTGGCCTAGCAGACCCTCGGTTACCCGCAGCCTCTGTCCTTCTCCACAGCTCTGAGCTGAGTTACAAAGTACAGCTTCTGAGAGTGCGCCTGCAAGTCAAAGGCGCTGCCTGCACCGCTTCAGGTCCTCGAAGCTGGACCTGGGCGCACCCCAGTGCACTTTTTCTAAGAAAAGGCTCAGGAACTTGCATCGGACTCACAAAGGCCCGTGACTGGAGAAGGGTTTCATTTCTCCCCAGGCTGGGGCCACTGGCCGGTGAGGGACGATGTCACAGGAAGTAGGCTGGGACTCCCTGCACTGGGCCCGGCCACTCCAATGTGTGGCTGCCTAATTCTAGAAGTTCATATCCTCATTTCCTTCCCCGGAATGTCCCTTCCCTCCCCCCGTCGGGAGGCAGAGCTCCACTAGGAGAAAAGACTTCAGACCCTTCATTTTGGTCAGCACATACTTATTGGAAATCTGCTTCGGGTCACGGCAGGCACCATCCTGGTGATCAGAGCACACTCCTAGCCCTGCCCTCGTGGGTGGACACACTAAGGGGACGGGCGGTCTGGTAAAGAATAAAAATAAACACCTGTCGGAAGGTGCAGGTGCATGGTAGAAACAGTGCTGGTTGGGGAGACACCACTGATAGAAATGGCTGAGAGATGCAAGCACGCTCTCAGATTAGTCTAGAATGTTTTAAGAAAATAAAGTTTGAACTTCAAGAGAATAAAAATTAAAGTTGGCCGTCACGATCAGTGAGTATCTTTATATCACCGGTACATTCAGGAATAGTTTGTTACATAAACTTACCATCTGATGATTCATTTGCTATCAAATATATAGACTTTAAAATATTGGTTCATTTTAAACACACACAAAAAAAATATGAGGATGGTGTCTAAATTGAATGATACAACTCAAATAAAATAATCGATCCATTTCAAGATTCCTAATCTAAAACAGGTGTCACTGTGCCAGGTGATCAAATTACATGTTGATTAAATTGGCTTCCTTATTGAATTTGATGCCGATTCTCTGGAAAACACAACACCCCAATACACAGAAATACATCATATCCGTAGCTTCGGAGCAGAAAGTCATCTTTCTAGAGGCAGGAAGACAGTGAAATGGAAGGTGGAGACTTCAACCACGGACAAATGTCCACATTCTAAGTGGTGGATAAATAGTGCTGAGCAGGGTGTATTTTAGCTATAAACCGTTAAGTGCATTCACCTTTTCAATCTCAGCCCCTGTGTCACAGATGAAGGACAGGCAGATGGTTATGTACAGAGGTTTGGACAAGATCTAGCGACCTTGTCGGGTTAGTTAAGTGTACTAATTTATTAGCACTTAGCGCCATTCCCATAACAGCACCCAGCTTATCTGGATCTCCTGCACAGCGGGGTGAGCAGAAGCCAGCTCCCAAAATAGAAAGTCGTCACAATGGATAGTTGGGAATTGCAGTTTCAATATGAATAGCTGGTGACATCACATTATCCACAGCATATATGGACTAATCCATTAGCTTCTCATGGTTTTGAACTGTTGAGGACATCAGGCATTGGGATGGGGTGTATGCCTTTACGGAGGGGAAGTAAGTAACTAGGAGTTGGAAGAGCAATTAATTAGAGCCCCCTCCTCTGTACTCTCATTGAACTACCATCGAAGCATGTTTCACTCCCCTTGCAATTATTTATTTACCTTTTCTGTTCACTATTAAATTGCTACATTCCTCAAGAGCAAGAATGCATTCTATTTTACCTCTGTATCCCAGCCCAGAATTCACGACAGCAACTCAACACCCCTCTTTGGGATGAAAGCTGCATGAATGAGCTGGGTGAAGTAGGGACCCAGGTTTTCCGTGTCCCAGTCACAGAGACACTGAGCATAGACTCTGATGACGACTCCTAGGTAAGGATGTCACTTCCTGGACCTAGGTGGGCACAAGAACCTGGAGGATCTCAAATTTGAACAAATATTTCCATGAAGGCATAAGGATATTACTTCCGTGTCTGCTTGGTATTGCGGCTAAAGACACTAGAAATTATCCAACATTCATTCACACATATAACCACCTTTCTTCCTCTAAAAAGAGAACCTGATTTTGCAGAGGTGCCCTGTCCTCTCCCTCCCCGAGCTCTGTGTCAGCCCGGTGGCCCCTTTTCCCAGGCCAGGCAACAACGCAGGCATGAGTAAGAAACCGTGGGCAGGAGGAGACGCCTACCAGGGGAATTCTGGGGAAAGTCCCTTTCTCCCCAAAACAAAAACAACAAAGCCTGCTTCTTATTCGTTTTCAATTGGGATGTCGTCCCTGGAATTGCAGGAGGGAAGCGAGACTCAGAAGCAAGCCAACAGCAAGGAGGACAGAGTGGAGAACTCTTGGAAATCGGAGCAGAGTCTCATCCATTACACCGGACTCCGGTCCCCTGGACTTTGTGTCGAAATGAGTACATTGTGTATAAGGCTCTAGAGGAGCACAAACACTCTTTCAGCTGTGGTTACCGTCAGGGAAAGGAGGGTTAGGAGGAAGGTATTTTCCATTTATGCTCTCCTAGATTACCGTTACAAGAGCAAAACACTGAAATGGTTCTGGGATTTTAACGGGAATTTAAGTATATTTTTATACTGTATGCATGGTAGGCACTGATTACCTTTTTCTCTCTCTCTTTTTTTTCATTAAGAACTGTTTTTGTTTTTTGGGGGGGGTTAGATTTTTTTAAATGTTTTTATTGATTTCATAGAGGAACGGAGAAGGAAAGAGAGATAGAAACATCAATGATGAGAGCTGGTTGGCTGCCTCCTGCTCGCCCCCTACTGGGGATGGAGCCGAAAACCCGGCATGTGCCCTGACGGGAATCCAGCAACCTTTTGGCGCACGGGATAAAGCGCAAATGCTGAGCCACACCTGCTAGGCAGCACTAATTACTTTTAACAGTACTATTAGTCAAAGCCTGGATGATTGTGATTGTGATTGACTGATTGATTGATTGGAGTCTGCCATGTCCCAGGCAGCTGCAGCACAAGTGAAAACTGTGAGCGTGGTATTATTTTTCTTCACGAAACCGTAGCCCTTTCGGTCTCTGGTCCGGTCTCTTCAGGGGCAGACATCCACTGCCCCAACAGTATTGAAAAGTGTAATCACAGTTTCACATCCCAAACGTTTAATTCTGCGTGTTAATGGAGACCTGTGTGCAGAGCAGTTACTTATTTGAAACTGGATGAATAACACCAAGTGGTTAGGTAAACCTCGCTCCTCCAGTGAGTCGTTCTCCCAGCCACCTGAGACCCGCTTTTAATAACCTACAGGACACAGTCTGTTTACATAAACCCCAAGCAAGGTTTGTCAAGCTTTCTACCCTCCACACTACCCAAGTCATGGTCAGGAAGAGAAAACAAATGGGAAAAATCAATATCAACTCAGTCAAGTGGCTACATCATTAGCTCTTTTCATTCTGACCCATGGCTTGTCTGCCCAAGAGCTTGAACAGCCTTTAAATATATTATTTTATTGACTTTAGAGAGGAAGGGAGAGGGAGAGAGAGAGAAACATTGGTGAGAATTTGTAAAACCAACTGCAGGACACGCATGTAAAAACACACATGGTGTTAAAATAAGCCAAAGGAAAATCATTTAGGCAAAAATAAAAAGAATCCCAAGTCTGTTTTGCAGAAAGGGTCCCTTTGTTAACTTATGGTCGAGAATGTGTTTGTGTTTTCAGAAAACAACTCCAAGATGATATGGGTTCCTGTGACAGTAGGAACTGACCGGTCTATTCCAGCCATGAGGACGGTCCAGAGATGGGGGACGCTGACGACACCTTGCCATGCTAGCAGTCGGCAGCTGTGCATGACTGCAGGCGGCCCAGGACCAAACCAGAGAGGATGGATCTTGCATTGCCATGATGTGTCCACCATCTGGATACCATTGCTGACATGTACACATGAAGAACTATTTGACATTGAAACTGGGACTCAGAACAGTTGGACATTGAAACTGACACTCAAACATTTTTTGTTCTTATACGTTTGTTTCTAGTATGCAGAGGCAAGATATTTTTGAAGAAAAGAAACAGGGGAGAGTGATTGATATAGAGGCAGGTTGGCCTTGAACAGGCTGTCAAGCTACAGGGGGAAGGCTGGGGTGGATGGGAGGCAGATGCGGGGGGAGATCAACCGAAGGACTTGTATGCATGCCTATGAGCATAACCAATGAATGAAAGACACTGGGGCGGGGAGGGGGGCAGGTGGGGACATGTGCTGGGGGGTAAGGGAGGCTTGAGGGGAGGATACTGGGGGGAAAAGGAAAACATATGTACTGTAAGTTATATTGTAAATAAAAAAAGAAAAAGAAACATTGGTGAGAGAGAATCAACCATTGGCTGCCTCCTCCAATCCCCCTACTGGGGACTGAGCTTGCAATCTGGGCATGTGCCCGAAGGGGAATCGAACCCTGATCTCCTCGTTCACAGGCTGACACTCAACCACTGAGCCCCGCCAGCCGGGCACAGTCAGTCTTTTACATGTGGTGCCGCCGGGCATGTGCCAAACACTGGAAGAATAGGGTGGAATGAAAACATTAAGATTTACTTTTGGAACGACCAATAAATACTAGAAACTCTTCAGGGAATAAAAAACTCTTTCAAATGCAAAATGTATGGGAATCTATGAGCCATATATATATATATATATATATATATATATATATATATATATGATAAACTGAACTTAATATCGATTGGTTTACAGGAAAACCAGGCTCCTATCAAATCATGTATACTTTTTGATCCTTAACTTCTCTGATTTTTATAAAAATATATTTTTATTGATTTTTTTACAGAGAAGGAGAAAGAGGGATGGAGAGGTAGAAACATCGATGGGAGAGAAACATCCATCAGCTGCCTCCTGCACACCTCCCACTGGGGATGTGCCCGCAGCCAAGGTACATGCCCTTGACCGGAATCGAACCTGGGACCCTTCCGTCTGCAGGCCGACGCTCTATCCACTGAGCCACACCAGTCAGGGCAACCTCTCTGGTTTTTATTTGATCTTGTCGATAGCCTCTCACTGGAACTCTGTACTTCCATGGTGTAATTTAATGGCACCCAAAGGCGCCCAGGTCCCAATTCCCAGAACCACTGAATATGTCACAGATCACCTGCTGCTGGCTTTCAGGATGGGGCAGGGCTCAGCCACGCATGTCACCTAGAAGAGGCCAGGAGCCAGGTTTCCGAGGGCCCATGAGAAACACAGACCTGCCCAAGGAGGCGGACTTAGATTTCTGAGCTCAAGAACTGTAAGCTAAATAAATTGACGGGGTTTTCGGCCACCGGGTTGATGGTACTTGTAATAGCAGCCATGAAACTAATTAATATGCGCGGTTTCGGGCTGTCCTCCTCTCCCTCTGTGGTAATTTAAATTACCGAATAAGCTTTAAAAGAACATTTCTGCACTAGGAGACAGAAGAAGAATTTCAATTTGCAAAAGAATATGACTAACTGTTTGCAAACTACAGTCAACTAAAGCTGCATCACCATAATTTCATTGCTTAAAATACGAGAGCTATGAAATTTTACTGGCCATAAAGAAGCTTAGGGAGAAGTACATTGTTAGAGGTTTTTGAAAATGAAATCAAGATTAGTGACAGGGGGCTAATGGGGGGGGACATATATAATGCTTTCAACAATAAAGAATAATGTTTTAAGAAGATTAATGACAAATTAAAATAATAATAACAGCTCTGAAGATAGAAGAAACACATAAATGCTCAAAGAAAGATACTATTTTAAACCAAAGACATAAGAATGTGGTTAAAAGATATGGATCATCTTGAAGTTCAATTTTTTTTAAGTTCTTAAAGACATCACAGATTTGCTAGATCAAGATGAAAGTCAACCTTAAGGAAATCCCAAGTAAAAGGCATTGACTTATTTCAGCAAAAACAAAATCTCTAATATCTGTGAAATAAATCATTCATATAATGGCCAGATTCTTTAAAATACTGCATATATAAAAATACTGCATATATAAATACATAAATTAAATACTTGCCCCTTCTGACTTCTCCATCGTGTTCGCCAGCATCTCCTGTAGGGCCCGGACAGAGAGGGACTGTTCCAGCACAAAGGTGCAGATGGAGAGGTCTGGGGGGACATTCTGTGTGGAAAGAGGGAAAGCAACCATCATCATCACCATCTTAACCATTATCACCTCCACCAACACCCCATTATCACCACCATCACCACTACCACCACCATTAACAGCATCACCAACACCCTCACTACCACCACCACCACCATTACCACCATCACCATCACTACCATCACCACTACCACCATAACCACCACCATCACCACTAACACCAACACAACCATCATTACCATCATCACTACCACCATCTTCACCATCACCAACACCATCACCACCATCATCATCACTACCATCACTACTACCACCATAATCACCATCACCACTAACACCAGCACAACCATCATTACCATCCTCACTACCACCATCTTCACCATCACCAACACCATCACCACCATCATCATCACTACCATCACCACTACCACCATAATCACCATCACCACTAACACCAACACAACCATCATTACCATCCTCACTACCACCATCTTCACCATCACCAACACCATCACCACCATCATCATCACTACCATCACTACTACCACCATAATCACCATCACCACTAACACCAGCACAGCCATCATTACCATCATCACTACCACCATCTTCACCATCACCAACACCATCACCACCATCATCATCACTACCATCACCACTACCACCATAATCACCATCACCACTAACACTAACACAGCCATCATTACCATCATCACTACCACCATCTTCACCATCACCAACACCATCACCACCACCACCATAATCACCACCACCATCACCACTAACACCAGCACAGCCATCATTACCATCCTCACTACCACCATCTTCACCATCACCACCATCATGATATCTACACCATCATCACAATTATTAGCATCACATCATAATCAAGCATCCAGACCCAAATTACCTTATGATCCTTCAAGTTTTTTTCATATAAAAAGAGTACTTATAAACTCTTTAACATGTGCTCCCAAATCATTCTATATACATCGTCTAAACTTAATCCATTTTTTATTTATATGTAGCAACAGCTACAATTTTAGAACCAATCTGACAGGCAGTGCACTCAGAGCTTTATCAATAACTCCTGAGGTCATTTGTGGTAAGGGCTGTCATCATGGTGTGGGCAAGAAAACAGAAGTTAGGTTCCTTTTCCAAAGTCACAATTACTGAATTTTTCAAGCCAGGATTAAGAAGCCACATTTCTCTAACTCTCAAGCTTTCATTTCTCACCTACAAAGCAGTCAGCTGATAAAAAAAAAAATTAGAAGGACTTCAAATTAATAATGAAGTTAAGCAAATATAAAATCGAATTGATATAAAATACTCATTTACATTGGTTTTTCCTTATCCACAAGATGATGATTAGTTTGTTTTATTCAACTTGCATAGTATATTTGGCCTCTAACTTGCAATATTGTCATTTGCCTTCAGTTCTGTGTGGTGCTTTCTTTTCTCATTCATTTTTTCCCTTCTCTTTCCTTCCCTTAAACCTCCACTCCAATCAATACCCCCATAGATGCTGAAAATCCCAAAAGGTAACTAACTACCAACTTACTTTGTGGTGAAAGAAACAGGCAGGATGAGAATTAATTGGCAAATTAGAGAAAACTCTCTCCAAAGGGATCAACTACATTATTATGTGCATCTGCTTTTGCTTTAGAGAAGCAGAGTACAGTGAGCAATCAACTGAATATGGAAAATAGGACTTTCATAGTAGAAGGACATTATAAATCCATTACACACCAATTCCAGCAAGGCTGTGTCTTCATAAAAAGAGAATTAGGAAGATAAATGTGATAACCTGATGCAAAGATCAAAATGACAATTATAGGGTTTATTAATGTAGTCGACTGAAACTGCTATTCGAGTGATTTTTCTCAGCAGAGAACGATGCTTCATAGTTTCAAGGAAAGATTAAGTAAGAGGGTGC
This sequence comes from Antrozous pallidus, assembly GCA_027563665.1. Classification (NCBI taxonomy): domain Eukaryota; kingdom Metazoa; phylum Chordata; class Mammalia; order Chiroptera; family Vespertilionidae; genus Antrozous; species Antrozous pallidus. Next base: position 5,577,128 of record CM050529.1, on the reverse strand, counting down.
CAATACTAAAATCAACATTATTTTATGGATGAAAGCAGCATATAATCGGGGCACTAAGCTTCCTCGTACGCCCCCTACACACACACACACACACACACACACACACTCACACACACACTCACACACACACACACACACACTCACACACACACACACTCACACATACACACACTCACACACACACACTCACACACACACACACACTCACACACACACACACACACACTCACACACACACACTCACACACACACACACTCACACACATACACACTCACACACTCACACACACACACACTCACACAGACACACACTCACACACACACTCACACACACACACTCACACACACACACACTCACACACACACACTCACACACACACACTCACACACACACACTCACACACACACACACACTCACACACACACACTCACACACACACACACACACTCTCACACACACACACACACACACACTCACACACACACACTCACACACACACTCACACACACACACACTCACACACACACACTCACACACACACACACTCACACACACACTCACACACACACTCACACACACACACTCACACACACACACACACACTCTCACACACACACACACACTCACACACACACACTCACACACACTCACACACACACACACTCACACACACACTCACACACACACACACTCACACACACACACTCACACACACACTCACACACACACACACTCACACACACACACACACACTCACACACACACACACACACTCACACTCATACACACTCACACACACACTCACACACACACACTCACACACACACTCACACACACACTCACACACTCATACACACACACACACACACACACACTCACACACACACTCACACACTCATACACACACACACACACACACTCACACACACACTCACACACTCATACACACACACTCACACACACACTCACACACACACTCACACACTCATACACACACACACACACACACTCACACACACTCACACACTCATACACACACACACACACACACTCACACACACACTCACACACTCATACACACACACTCACACACACACTCACACACTCATACACACACACACTCACACACACACTCACACACTCATACACACACACTCACACACACACTCACACACACACTCACACACACACTCACACACTCATACACACACACTCATACACACACACTCACACACACACTCACACACACACTCACACACACACTCACACACTCATACACACACACACACACACACACTCACACACACACACACACACACACAGCTTCCTGGAGCCCATGTTTCGTTTTGTTCTGAATGAACTGTCCTTCTCTGGATTCCCTCCCCTCCCGTCACGGGCTACAGAGCTCCTGTCCCATCACTTCAGCAAGAAGCCTGCCTCACTGCTCACTGGCTATGGTCATTTCTAACCCTTGGCTTATGTGAAAATGTGATAATGATCATACCATTTCAATGGCTGTTGTGAAAATCAGGGAGGTGATATAAGTAAAGAGCAATTAGAATCCAGACCGTAACCAGAACTCCACGTAAGTGAGCCGTTCTCATCAGCTGGTTTTGCATGTTGTCATTTTCTCTCCCTCTGTGGCCTTTATGAAGTACCATCACTTCTCAAAAGTGATTCTTAAGTGGATTCTATTTTGGAGAAACAGTGTTTTTGTGACCACAAATCAACCATTAGCCACCTGTCCAGAACATCCAAAATGTTCTAGTATTTTCTAGAAAAAGGCACTTTCTGGAAATATTTACTGGTTTACCTAACTGTGTGTATTTATATTGCTTTGTGCCACACTCTGGTTAAACTGCTCAAGTCTGATCTCTATAATATCTTATGTTTATTTTAAAGATCCCTGGAAACCACAAGGATCGGAAATAAATTACTTCTGCCAAGCTAATTTGCCTTGTGCCACAGAATGACATGTTACGCGTGTTTTGCCAGCTGGTGGGTGTGAGCGGATAAAGGGACACGGGAAGCACAAAAGCAGTTCTCTCTCTCAGAGGAACAGTTTGTCTCGAAACCGTTGTCTTCTGACCCATCTTTGTCGCCGTCTCTCTGCGCTCCCACAGCATCCAGAACACACATAAACATAAGAGAAAAGCTGAGGCAGCGAAACAATCCCTTTTACTCCTTTCAGGAAAACTTGACGCAATACAAATCAGAGAATCATGGCGCTATGTTTGTTTTGCTCTGAAGAAAAATGGTCCATTTTTTTCTTTTTTTTAATTTTATTTTATTGTTTAAAGTATTACAAATAGTATTACACATGTGTCCTTTTTTTCAACGTCGTCCTTCCCCAGCACATCTCCCTTCCCCTCCCCCCACCAGTGTCTTGCGTCCATTGGTTATGCTCAGACACATGCATACAAGTCCTTCCGTTGATCTCTTATCTCACCCCCTTTTTTCCCCTTGATTGATTTGAGAGGAACACTGATTTGTCCTCCCACTTATCTGTGCACTCATTGGTTGCTTCCCCTCTGTGGCCCGAGCAGGAATCAAGCCCACAACCTTGGCCTACCGGGATGACACGCCAACCAACTAAGCTACCCGGACAGAGCAGCCTGGTTCTTTTAAGCAACAGAATCATTACCGCCATGAGCTACCTTTTAAAGTAAACTACCAACAGTATTTCTTAATTTAGACACATATTCCTTCAAATGACCTTGAAATTTGTATAGTACACCACACCCTAGTGTTTATGTTAAGCCTTTGTTCTCACCTCCCCAAAATAAACTTGTCAGTTAAAAATAAAGGATCTCGTTAATCCAAGACCAACTGAAAAATCCCAACGTGGAAACCAAAATGAGCCCTAACAAATAAAGCACACCATTCTGCAAACCTCTGTAACACCAGCTCAGATTGGAAAGCATTGGCAAGGTATCATCTTTTCCTTAATCCTAACTTTTTTTTTCCCTCAAGTCTTATTAGTGAGAAACTTAATTTTTAGAATTTCAATTTGGAAGAACTTCACTCTCCCTTACAAAGAGTGAGTTCCCAAATCACAGGACCCTTCATGGTGCATGCTTTCTGTGACGGGTATATCAGATGGCCACGAATGGATTTTAAGTAACGTGGATATGAATTCTGAAGATAAACATGTATAAAATAAAGCAAACCTGTAATATTTTCATGGTCTAATATTCTAATGTATGTAGCCTGAAAAAAGTCTTCACAGGGTAGAACATTAAAAAAACAATTGTCTGCACAGAACTCAATTGCATTACATCAAGCTCCTCTATTGAAGGAAATTCGGTAGATTCACACACACCCATGCCATTCACACAGAGGCTATTAACCTGACAAACCACTGCATCTCCACAGGAATAAACTGTTTGGTGATAAAATTACACACATCTAAATCTTTTTAAAATTTTAATTGGTTTTAAAGAGAGAAGGGACGGGGAGAGAGAATCCATCCATGTGAGACACATCCACCAGCTGCCTCCCGCACGTACTGACCAGGGGCCGAACCTGCAACCTGGGTATGTGCCAACCAGGAATCGAACCTGTGACCCCTCAGTCCTGGAATGCTGCTGCAACCAAGCACACCAGCCAGAGAACACTTCTCTTTCCTTTCGCAAATACCGTAGTATAATTCAACGTTCGATGTCAGGTTGAATCCTAGTAAAGAGACTTAGTAATAATATCACCCCTTAAAATAACCACCTGTCTCTTTTCTCCAAGCTGCTGACAGGAATATATTTGGTATGATTTTAACTCGGACTCAGAACAGTTGGACATTGAAACTGAGACTCAAACATTTTTGTTCTTATACATGTATTTCTAGTATGCAGAGGCAAGATATTTTTGAAGAAAAGAAACAGGGGAGAGTGATTGATATAGAGGCAGGTTGGCCTTGAACAGGCTGTCAAGCTACGGGGGGGAAAGCTGGGGTGGATGGGAGGCGGATGCTGGGGGAGATCAACTGAAGGACTTGTATGCATGCATATAAGCATAACCAATGAATGAAAGACACTGGGGCGGGGAGGGGGGCAGGTGGGGACATGTGCTGGGGGGTAAGGGAGGCTGGGTGGAGGATACTGGGGGGGGAAATGGAAAACATATGTACTACTATTAAATATAAGTTGTACTGCAAAAAAATCAATAAATATATATATATAAAAATAAAAATAATAATAACAATAATAATAAAGAAGTCACAGTAAGAAGCTTCCAAACATTGTTCAGGGCCATTGCAATCAAGATATTCAAACTTCACATTCTACACGATCTTAAGCATCATATAAACTCCAGTTAGTCATATGTAAAAAATCAAAATCAAAAAAATTATAAGGGGACAAATATGAAATATTAAATCTAATCCATACTCATGGTCACCATAACCTTAAGAGAAATTGTTTCACGGGACAAAGGTTTTTAAATGAAGCCCTCTGTGGAATATCATGAACGGCATACGGCTGATGAACAAGAACAGATCCAGAGACTGAGAAATGTCGATCACAACGCCATACCTCAGGGAAGGTAGGGGAAAGGGGACGGGGAGGGGGAGAGATCAACCAAGGGACTTGTGTGCATGCATATGAGCCTAGTCAACAGGCACAGACAACAGGGGGGCGGGGCATACGTGGAGGGTGGGGGGTTATGGGGGAATAAGGACACATATGTCAAAAATAAGAATTAAACTGCAGTCAGTCCTGGGAGGAGCAGCTCACCGTGGGAATGGAGTAGACCCCAGGGTGAAAGCACCAAGTGCTGGAGGAGGTGTGAACTCAGCGAAATGTTACCAAAGATGGAAAATGGGAGAGAAACACCAACGATCTGAATAACCAAGACAAGTTCAAAAAGCAAACGAACCAGCATGTACACTTACAGAGGCTAACATGCTACCGAATACGGCAGCTTTGGAACTATTACAGTAGCGCTACTTCCATTCCAGGTGACTTTCTCACCATCACACTGTGAGAATCGAGACCAGCATGCCTTGATGCTTTTCAGGTGAGGGAAAAAATAAAATGAAAAATGAAAAATAAATAAAACTCATGGAGAGCGCCCTCGGGGGACAAAGATTCTCCCAGAGGGCGGGCCTTGCAAAGCCAGTCTGCTCTAAAGGTTAGTTATGGTTCCCCCCCACCTCCCAGAATGGTCACCTTCAATTGTAGTTTAGCAAACAACACTGCCCTCCAGCACATAACTTTGTAAATAGCCAAACAGGGTCCAGGGGAAAATGGGAAAAGATTTAGGGGGCGTCTTGGATGGACACATAGCCTAGGGAAGTTAGTTAAGATAAGGGGTTTAGTGGGGAAACATGTTTACAATACAATGTAGCTTTGTGTGTGGGGAAACAAGGAATTGTGTGATATGTAACCAGAACTGTTTAAAAGAGTGGAGTGACATAAACTCGGGGCGCAGTCCTAAAGAGGGCTTTGCGGACCTCCTGATCCCATATCTTTTGTTTCTTCTTTATTTCTATCCATCTTCCTATCTCTGTCTTTCCGTAAGCCTCGCCCCCCTTTCAGGGACTGCTCGACTGGGGCCGGCTGGCCCGGCATTGAGTGGCCCCGGACGGGATCCTGACCCAGGGGACTCGGTGAAGCCGCTGTCGGCTGGAGGGACGTCGGATGAAGTGAGACGTGTGGGATGGCGAACTGGTTGAAGGTACAGTCGAACTGGTTGAAGGTACAGTCGAACTGGTTGAAGGTACAGTCGAACTGGTTGAAGGTACAGTCGAACTGGTTGAAGGTACAGTCTGGTTGAAGGTACAGTCGAACTGGTTGAAGGTACAGTCGAACTGGTTGAAGGTACAGTCGGGAGTAAAATACCTTGGGACAAGGTAAAAGTAAGGGATGGTTTGGGCACGTGCTTAAAGATATGCTTAAAGCAAGAGGAACTGGAGCAGGATATAAGCAGCTTGAGCGCTTTTTAGCTGTTGTCATAGATGTCTGTCCTTCGTTTCCCGAAGAAGGAACCGTGAATCTTGACACTTGTGCTGAGGTCGGGAAGAAACTGCAGGGCGATTCTGATCACGGTCCGGGGAAGGTGCCTGAAAATATTTTTTCTTTGTGGAATCTTGTTAGGGACTGCTCGACTAATGCCGGCTGGCCCCCAGCAAAAACTTTTTTAAAAGGAAGAAAAAAAAATATCCTGCAAATTCCTTACTGATTCGACTGCTTCTTTCACAAGGAGGACAGCTGGCGTTAGAAAAGTGCTCGGCTAGAATCCTGGCTCTGCCTCCCGATTGCTGTGTGACCTTGGGAAAGTCACCTAAACTCTCTCAACGTCACCTTCTTCCTAACCTTGTGAAGAGTAAGGGAAAGAATGCACCTGTGGCCGAAACCGGTGTGGCTCAGTGGACAGAGCGTCGGCCTGCGGACTGCAAGGACCCAGGTTCGATTCCGGTCAAGGGCATGGACCTTGGCTGCAGGCACATCCCCAGTGGACGGGGGGGGGGGGGGGGGTGAAAGAGGCAGTGGATTGGTTTTTCTGACTTTCTATCCCTGTAAAAAATCAATAAAACATATTAAAAAAAATAAGAATGCACCCGTGATACCCAGCAGAGTCTCTGATGCATGTGAAAAGTGGTGCATGTTGCTAATCTGAAGCTGTTAAGGTGGAAAACACTGGCTAGAGTCCAGTCAAGTAGACACAATATTATCTTATGGAGGAGAAAATAAACTGAATAGGACTCACTGAGTATTGCTGTTTTCTTAGAGCTACTAGAGAGTGAGGCGTAAACATGCATCTCTTAGGGGTTAAAATGGCCTTTCTCCTGATGAAACGGCATGTCTGCATTGAAACGCGTTATCTCATTAAGGCAGAATGGTAGAGAAGAAATGATGCTCTAGAACTTGGCCCAAATTTCAGTCTTGACTTTACCATTTAAGGACAAACTTTTTAAGTTATGTAACTTTAATGCCCCAATTACCTCCAGAAGAAACACGCAGAGGGATAAAATCCTTTCTAACACGGCTTCAAGTTCGTTTTTCAAACAGCGTACCCTGGGACACCCTGCTTGCTCTGGCAACAGAAACAGTTTAAATAATGAAAACAAAAAAACACACTCAGAAGAGTTAAAGCATCGGGGGAAGGATGTTTATCCCACAAAAGGCTGAATAATGATTTTAAATGTCAATCATATAAAGTGTAACCAGGAAAACAATGAATAATTATTCTCCGTTTTCATAATTTCAGAATAAAACTATTTAAATGTCTTCAAGTGTTTGGATGCACATGAACTTGCTGTTGTAAAAGGATTAAATAGTGCAATAATTTATAGCCTCTTCACACTCAAACATTTTAAAATAATGCTCGATTACTATCACTGTTAACTTATTTGACTAAAGGATTAAAAACATAAAGTCATGTCATGTGTGTTTAACAGACACATGAATTATCTTTTGGGGTTTTTTCTTTAATCTTTTATGGGCATTTATTTAATGCAACCGCTATTGTAATATCACCAATAAAATGTAAACAGGTATATCTCAAATGAGAGTTATATAGTGGCCATACATTGATAATCTGTACAATGTAACATTACATTAGAAAATGGAATCTCCTTTAGCTCACACTCCATATATTTAAATTTTGGGACAGGACTCCAGACTAAATTGGCCTGATTTTAGCATGGTAAACAGATGTTAAAATAATTACTAAAGTGCCATTTAATAAATATCTTAAGTTTCTCTTCTCTGTTTCATTGTGAGTCATTAGTTTCCTCATCTACATTCACACTGTCCTGCTTATTAGTACAGCATCAGTAAAACAGCAGGTAAGCGACATTTTTCCATTTATTGATAGCATTGTCCCTAGATTATGGCTGAAGTTTTCAGAATGAACCCAAACCAACATCTCCTGGGCCCTCCGTTTTATTGAAAAAGCACCATATATTCTAAAGTATGCATGCAAAGAAATGCATGTTTTGAATAAAACGAACACCCATGAATCCATCAAGCAGGTAAAAAGTTATGTTATGAGCAATTCAGAAAGTTCCTGTGTTCCTCCACCCAACAATAGTCCTTGCTTTTCTTTATAGATTTATCACAAATTTACGAAACCCACATTATTATTTAAACTTGCTGGGTTTTGCCCATTATACAATTATAAAGTCTTGAAATTTCTTTTTGGTGGTACAATATTACATTTTTAGATTGATCCATGTTGATCTGAATATCTGCATTTCATTCATTTTTTATTTTTTAAATATATCTTATTGATTTTTTTTTTTCACAGAGAGGAAGGGAGAGGGATAGAAAGTCAGAAACATCGATGAGAGAGAAACATCCATCAGCTGCCTCTTGCACACCCCCTACTGGGGATGTGCCTGCAGCCCAGGTACATGCCCTTGACTGGAATCGAACCCGGGACTTTTCAGTCCGCAGGCCTACGCTCTATCCACTGAGCCAAACTGGTCTCGGCTGTATTTCATTCATTTTTACTGCTATAGAGTAACCAA